>JAWLTJ010000010.1:0-416438 GCA_037044235.1 Meruliopsis variegata
GTAGAATGTGTTGTCACAGTGACGAACAGGGTGCAGAGTACTTTACCGTAGCGGAAAAGGTAGAATGTGTTGTCACAGTGACGAACAGGGTGCAGAGTAGCTTACCGTAGCGGAAAAGGTAGAACATGTTGGGTCACCGTGACGAAAAGGGCACAATGTACTGCCGCTGTGATCAAAAGGCAACAACGTATCGTCATCGTACAACACGTCGTCACCGCGACCAAAAGGGTCGAATCGCAACATACAACCATGCAAAATGGTTCGAGCACGGGCTGACAAGGCAATGTATTGTAACACTAGAATGAAATAGTCAATTGCTGATGAACATCATGAAGTCGTCGGAAACATGTACAAAGAGTGTGCTGCTATTCTGTGAGAAGCGCAAGTAGGGACCACAAGTGAGAAGTGGAAGCTCTGGCAATAGCCATTGTGCTGAAGGAGTGGGAGCTGACAATTTGTGCAGAGTTAGACCAGGAACCTTGCAGGACCGGTGGTTTCTGAGATGGGCCTGGGGATCCGCAGAGACGGAACGAAGCTTTTAGAGACGGACCAAGTAGTTTGCTGAGATCGGAGCTCTTTAGAATCCGACCAGAAGCGAAACTCTAGCCAAGACCGGCCAGGGACTAAGGAGATGTCAATCAGTACCGACACGGGTGCCATCCATCTCGCACTCACCCGGTACTCTGCTCGAATAACCCACTTGCTGCCGGCTTTTTTGCCATTGCGCTCTGCATACACAGTCAAACAGGCATCCATGCTGCTCTTTGTGGCATTCTTGCCCAGCCCACCAAACTTCTGCTTAAGTTCCTCAAGCAGAACGCTTCGTATCGAACAACTGCCTTCTACAGATCGCAGCAGTTCACCCAGATGGGTGTCCGGAAATATGCGTGCCTTGGTCATATTCACGTTGGTCACGGCGTCCTTGCTGCTCACAAGCCCAGAAAGTGCTTTGTTGTCCGCTTGGGTATCCTGCGCAGGCACCGTACTTGTGCTGGCTACCTGCGGCTCGGCAGACGTGAAGGTGAACGGATCGAGACCAGCATATGCACCTGCCGTCCACGCATCAGTCTCAACATACTACAACGCACGAAGGCACCCACCATTTAGCATCTCCATCTGGTAGCCTCGGAAGCCCTCGTAGGACGGTACGCCAAGTTCATCCTCCCAGTGCGGCCCCGTCTCGAACTTTACAAGCTTAGTTTCGAATCGACGCCCAAGAGGCTTGATCTTCTTCTTCTTTTTCGGCTGTAGGACGTGAACCTGTTCTATACCTGGCAGAAGAGGGTCCTGGTCTTGCAATGCAGGGTCGCGCAGTGCAGGATGATCCTCTTCATCCTCCTCCTCTAGGTCGTCGACAAGCCAATCGTCCATTTCAGAGTCCGAGTCGGACTGTGCATTGCTCTCTTCCTCTTCCTTGTCGTTGTCTTGTACATCGTCTCCGTCTAGTGGGTCGACGTCCTCCCACTCAGCGTCTGAATCGTACGAATAGTCCAGAGCCACGGGATCCTGACCCAGCGGCCGACGGGCACTGACAAAGTTGGTGGACCGTGTCCACGTACCTGGACAATGTCAATCAAGTCGAACCTTCTCCCACGTATATGACTCACCGTACCATGCGGGTCTGTGATCGGTGTGGAAATGCAGCAACTTGATGGGGACCTTCTTTCGATCAGCAAGATTCGCAAGCCCTCGTTTCCCTTCTTCTTCAAGCCGGTCTTCTCCCATGATGCTTGCTTCGGTGATCATCCGCATCGACTCTCGCACACTGACAGGAGGGTGAATTCCTCTTCGAAGCGAACGTCGTGGTTTCTTGCATGCTTGTACATCGGTGAGAAGTTCTACAACGCCCTATCAGCAACTTGGTCGACTCCTTTGCTTTCTCCAGTACTTACCTTCCGCACGTCGTGCACTCTGTCCCCACTCTCCTAGGCTGCTCTCGTCGACGGTTCGTGCAAACCGGTTGATCGGTGCTCGATCCTTGTAGGTACAGGGAGGGAAGGCTCGGTCAAAGTCAGACTGCGGCGCCTGACGATCCTGTTTAAGCGGTGATGCAGATCGGGGCCGTTGCATGAAGCTCGACATAAACGTGGCAGCACGTTTCTTGGCCTACAGATAGCTCAGTACTATCCAACACATCCATTCCAGCACACAACATACCTGCAACTCTCTACGCTTCTTTTCCTCCTTGTCTGCCTCCTTCTTTGCCTTCTCGGCCTTCTTCGCTTCACGCGCCTTTCTTTTCTCTTCTCTGTCTGCAGCTCTAGCTTCTTGCTCAGGCGAGGTTTTTGCTTTCTTCTCAGGCGAATCCCTCGAGCTGCTCGACTTGCTTGGCGAGACACTTGCTGAGCATGTTTCTTTTGCTACATCATCTGTGTGTCCAGAATATACACGCTTGTGTTTGGAAGGCGTGCTGAACACATCGTCGTGGTCCGTTGCTTGCACAACACTGTTGCTCGTAGCACTCGGCACCACTGCTTTGTCACCGGTTCGCGCACTCACAGCAGCACCTTCACCAAGTACCTCGCTGGTCTTGTGCGGCGTTGCCTTGACTTTGCGTCCCTTGGAGAAAAGCACACCTCTCTCCTCTTCTGTCAAGCCATTCAATAGCTCCACAGCCTCTGCTTTCGCCCGTTGTCGTTCCTCTCGACGCGACGCGATTTTGTCGCGATTCTCTGTCGCAGCCAGATCCAAGTTCCTCATCTCCCAACGCCACATTTGTAGACCGGCAGGCAGTGCGACCTCGGACGTGGATGAAGAGGCAACCGTGTCAATACCATAGTTGATTCTTTCGGCCACTTTCTCGATCGATGCGGTGAGGATATTCAGCGGAAGCAGATCAATCGGCTTTTCGTCATCATCTGCCTCTGACGTGCCCAAGTCCGCCGATGGGAAGAGCACCTTCTTGATCCCTTTTGCGACCTCAGGTAAGCTCTTGTCGCTCTCTTGCGACAGCATCGCGATGATCGACAGGTGCTCTTCTGGAATCTCTTGGACGGGCTCATCATGTTCCTCTAACCATTGGTTGAATGCGATGATCGCTGAAGACGATGCTGCCGTTCAATACCACTTCAAAAACGCTTTCAAGATGCTTACCGCTCAGTGCAGACATGCTTCTGGACCACTCGACGTGTTTCTGCTTCAGGATCAGCTTTCCACCTTTTAGTTGCACAAGTGTGCCTTGCGATGCGCGCTGCGGAGTCGCCATGGTGGACGTCGAGGACGGATCTAGATGCTCATCAGCTTTGTACAGGTGCCACTTATAGCGCACATACCAGGTTTTGTCCTCTTTGCGCAAGGAGTGCCATCGACTTGATCATCGGATGATTTCGGCACTGACTCATCTCTGGAGCCTGGACTAAACGTAGCTTTCCTCTTTGTTGATGCGGATTGAGACAGAGCTCTATGGGCATCGACGTTCATCTCCGAGTCAGACACAAGTTCGAGTGGCCGGGGTACTGGTTCCGCCATGACGCTCATGACAAACGGCAGGCAGATGACGATCAAGAAGAACACGGTGCGACGCGCTGCAAACGCGCCTAGCCTAAGAGTCGCGTTGCGTTACTTTGTGCTTGCGCGAACGCGACGCGGGTCTCTTTGCAGGGCGTTAATCTAGATCACTAGGCGCAACAAACACGGGAAAAACCAACACCTGATTGAGTTAGACAGGACACGGCTTGCCTATACTTGGGCATGCAAGAAAGCTGTTGGATATAATGGTCACTACTTGAAAGACACGCGGCTGAAGGTCATATGTCCCTATGCAATAGAAGGGGCAGTTACATGACGCTATTAATCCCATTGTTCACCTCCCTTTGTCCCACATCCCGACCACCATTGTTACACAATTCTGTGCAGGGGCGCACCATTCTTGCACCCCTCGTAAAACATACTTGAAGGGCACATGTACGAAGTCCCCATTGAGAATGAATAAGGATAGTTCCCTTTCCCAAACTGCTACCTGCACTGCTTCCAACAGTGCATTTTACAACAAAAGCATTCCGCCGTGAAAGACCTGTGACTAATTTCCTTTTGTACCGAAAATATCATGTTCATAAAGGAAAGCTGACGGTGCCATACTGCTCAGAGTGCCATACTGCTGAGGGTTTCATACTGTTTAGGTGCCTCCGAATAAAACAAAGAGCATCCGCTGGTATTTAATACTCTCCAGATCACATGGCAGGTCATGTAAGCAGCATGATCGGCTGGTTTCAGGCAACAAAATTACACGGCACAACATACTCTTTCCTGAGCTTTACATGATATGCTTTGCAAAGCTTCTCACTTCAGCGGTATCTTGACAAAAGAATTCTATCATTCCAAGAAAGTAGAGAATCAGCGCCGAAGCTTCTGTCATCAAATGTATGTACGCCTCATATGCAAAACCCTCTCTTGTGGAGGCCGGCCCGGACAACTGTACTCCGTCGACGGCAGCTTGCTTTCTCGAAGAGGCAAGTTTCATGAAGCATTCGACGTGTTGCATTAGTACGTATGCAGTACGCGTCCACCGTGACGCATAAATCTTGGAGCAAATTCTACGGCACAGATCATAGATGATCTTGTCCAGGCAGTTGCTTTCAGGAAGAGATGTGATCTGTTGACAATCTATGCCAAGATGGAATCATCTATGCAGACCTACTTTCCTAGGCAAATTCGGCCCGCCGAAGGGGACGGAAGATCTCCTAAAGTATATATGTGACCAGCTTAATTCATCTCTGTTCCCTTCTTTATTGTACGAACTCATTACTCTTTCGTGCTCCGATCGCCATACACGTATACAAACAAATATTCCCTGTTCCTACAATATTCGGTGCCGCACTTAAATATCGCCTTGACGGATTTTCTTGCGACTACCCTCAGATACAGATACCCGCACCCTACAGGCTAAGGCGCTTCACTGACTTAAGTCGAATCCCTTGTTCTATTTTGACTGACACACACTTGACAGAATAAACCGTGACCGTGAGCATGAGACTTGCTGCGGGAAGTATAGTTCTTGCGTTGTGCTTGACGAGCGCATCATGTAAATCGCATAAGGCACGCAAAGAAGTGACTAACGAGAGTGTTTCCAAGCAATTTAACACGTCGGCGGATACAGTATTCGGTATCGCTACTAAGCTAGCAAAGCACAGTTGGGGTACGTTCTAGAATGATGATTCACGGCATCATGCACTCAACGTTCATCTCGCAGAATTTGGAGCCGTAACGGAAGCACTGCTGGAGTTCTACAATCCAGAATTGGCGGTATACTCAGCAAACGCATTTCCCGACGGCCAGATCCCGGAGACAAATGCTGAACAAATTTGGGGCCTGTCATATGCCGCCAAGAACACGGATACTGACAACAGTACTCTGGCAGACGGCGATGGAGCGAATGGCGATCCCGCATCCCTTGGAGTTTCTGCGCTTTTGCTAGCTCGAGGAGGCGGAGACGGCAAAAACAAGACGGGTGAGGATTTTGAAAAGGCCGCGCAGAGGCAATTGGCATCTCTATTCAAAGCACCAAGGTACTCCAATGGAGCAATCAGCCAGCGAACGAAGGTCGCAGAACTATGGTCGGATGGAATGTTTATGATTCCGCCCTTCCTTGCATATTACGCTGTTGCATCGCAGAATACTTCTCTTCTTCGTGAAGCGGTCCAACAGTGTGGACTATATCGCGACGTATTGATTGCTCAGACCTCGCAGGATTGGGAGGGACTCTGGATGCATATCATCGGACCAGAGGCAGAGACAAAAGGCATATGGGCTACAGGCAATGGGTGGGCGGCTCTCGGGATGACGCGCGTGCTCGCCACGGTAGTCAATTGGCCCACAAGCTGTCACTGGGAAAAGGAGATCGCCCACCTGAAAGGGTGGTTATTCGAGATCTTTACCGGTCTGGAGCATGCTGAGATCGACGAAACCACCGGATTCTGGAAGAATTACCTTGTTGGCTCTGCGAACGATCCGTATGACAACAGCGAAGAATGGTTTGGGGACGGCTCAGGAACTGCTGCTCTTGTTGCGGCTGCTCTAAGGCTTTCCGTACTGGAGCCAGGAGCCGCACCCTACCTGCTGAACATCACGGCCACGCCACGTCGCGCACTCTCTAAAGCCCTGGGTCAATATAATGGATTGCTTGCACCGACGGTGAATCCATTAGATTGGTTTGCACAGGATCCTGTTTACAGTGGTGCGTACAGTTTTGAGAATATAGCCACACAAACTCACCCTTGTATGTAGGGAGCCCAGAAGGGCAAGCATTTGTCGGCATGGCTATGGCCGCTTGGAAAGACTGTCTCTCGGCTGGAATATGTTCCACCCATGACCTGTGACATACCTTTAATCTTGTCCTTATACCCTGTAGAATATGTAAACGATTCATCTTGCCAGAAAATGTCACGATTTATTGGACCATTTTCCCCGAGCGCGTCAGGAGACCCCACGCATGATCTCCACTATTGTGACACTCTTGACGACCAACGCACACGCATCATGTCCAGTCCCAAGCATTCACCTCCTCCCTCGGCGGCTGCGCCTCGACCAAAAGGCATCCTGAAAAATGCTAGTGCATCTGGTCAGGCGTCTGACGACCCCACGAACGAGGCATTGGACCCGTCGGACGATCACAATCGGTAAGTCATCCGCCTCGTCTATTGTACATCCATCTCATTGAGCACCCTATACAGCTTGGCTTGGGATGAAAGCAACTTGACTCTCCATGAAATCGAGCGCGAAAACCAGGCCGCTCGCATGCGCATCGATGAACCCAAGACTCCTTTTGTGCGCAGCGCAAGTCTTGGATCCATGGATGAGGACTCGAGTACGTAGACTACCTTTTCGGATGTCCAGTCTGACGATCTTGCCTACAGCTTTCGACCTGGACTCGCAGGCCGGCTCTGCCTCGTCTCCTCCCAAGAGTTCTCAACAGTCCTCTGCTGCCGATCTTCTTGCCGCCAACACAAAAGCGAACTCCTCTTCGACAGCGCCGGGCACGTCGCCTGCTGTCGGCCTGGACAGCGCAGATGTATCCCGCAATACCCGCCGTGGTCAGAGCCGGAGTCCAAGCTTCACACTCCCAAACAGCCGTCGAAGCTCGGCTGCCGGCGATCGCTCGCGGGAGGGTGTCCGAGAAGAGATGCGGAACCGCGACGATGCGATGAATGTGGATGGCGAGGATGCTATAGGAGACGAGGACAACGACGAGGATCTGGACCCAGAAGCCAGAGCAAACAAGGCGGCATTTGCACGGAAGCGCAATGCACACTACGGCAATGAAGCGGAAGCGTGAGTGGTTCGTGTATATGTTGAATGGATCTCACTCTCGACTAGAATGAAAATCGCCAAAGCTCTTGCTGCACAGGAGGACGAGGACGATGATGACGATGAAAAGAAGTCCGTCCCTCCATTACCCAACGGACGCACTGCTTGAGTTTGTGCAGCCAGTCACACATTGTTCTTTTACGTTCATGCCATTCGTAAATGTAATACATCAGAGTCCCACGCCATACAGATAGAGAATTTTGGCAAGCAGGGGAATAGTCGTGGATGGGTTCGTAATCCAGTCGCCCTGTGTCCACTTCCAAGGCGAAAGAAAGCGAACAAGTCCGATATCGTAGACGTAGCCACTAAGATAAAATCTAGACAGGCGGAATCAATCGTGAATCTCGATACTTTTCCATACGTACACGTCAGCCAGAGCATGAGAGAGCATTATATCGTTCCACGTCTTTCGATCGGGGCACTTGCGCAGCGTGACCACTTTTTGATACACGAGAAGTAGCCACGAACCCGCGGTGCCGAGCAGTAGGGGGTACATGTCGTCGGTATAACGCACGCCAGGCAGGGAGAGCTTCAGCAGGCCCTCTGGGTCGAAGATGGCTTGAAACACACCGCCAATGGCAAACAAAGGCTCGATCCAGAGGAGAATAGCTCGATAGAAGAGCGGAAGCTGGGCCATCGTCTCACGGTAGCAGGCGGGGAGGGAGGAGTCAGTTCACGTTTTCTACGTCGCGTGCGCGGACCATCGTTAAGATTTTGACTCAGATCTTCTCATCACACCGCGACACACATCATGGCAGAAGAGAACAAGCCGGAAGCTTTGCCAAACTTGGACGACGAAAAGAACCCCGACGGAACGCCGCTGTCGGACAATCAGAAGAAGAAGCGTCTAGCGAAGCTGGAGAAGGAGCGCAAAAAGGCAGAGACGGCCGCACGACTGGCCGCCGAGAAGGAGAAGAAAGACGCTGCGGAAGTGGACTTTGCCACGCAGAACTACGGAAACTTGCCTCTGAACCAGTCCCAGGAAAGGTCCAGTCGCACATTCTCCTCACTGTCGGAAGTACATGCCGCCAATGATGGCAAGGATATCCTCTTCATTGCACGCGTGCAAACTTCTCGGTCACCCTCTGCGAAACTCGTATTCTTGACGTTGCGTCAAGGTTTCGAATGTGTGCAATCGGTCCTCTCACAGACGCCAGAGAAGGTGTCCAAGCAGATGGTCAAGTGGGCCGCCGGCCTCGAGTCTGAGACCATCGTTCAGATCCAAGGCACCATCTCCAAAGTTGCCAAGCCCATCGAATCCGCTACCGTGACGGCCAAAGATGCAGAGGTCAAGATCAACAAGGTCCATGCTATCTCGCGCTTGGCCATCGATGGCCAGCTTCCTTTCTATGTGGATGACGCTACGCGCTCGGAGGCGGAGATTCAAGCGAGTCAATCCACTGACCGGCCCATGCCGTCAATTGGCATGGATACCCGTCTGGACAATCGTGTGATTGATCTGCGTACCACGACAAACAGGGCTATCTTCCGTATCCAGCATGGCGTATGCAAGCTGTTCCGCGAGTATCTGGATGGACACGACTTTGTCGAGATCCACTCGCCCAAATTGCAAGGCGCTGCTACGGAAAGTGGCGCGAGCGTCTTCAAAGTGTCCTACTTTAAGGGCAATGCGTTCCTGGCACAGAGTCCGCAATTCTCCAAGCAAATGGCGATTGCCGCCGACTTTGGTCGCGTCTACGAGATCGGACCAGTGTTCCGAGCGGAAGACAGCAACACGCCCAGACACATGACCGAATTCACCGGGTTGGATCTGGAAATGTCTTTCAACGAGCACTACCATGAGGTTCTCGATATCTTGGCTGGGCTTTTCACATTCATCTTCCAGCAACTTCCCAAGCGGTACGCCAAGGAGATCGAGATGGTGCGCAAACAGTTCCCCGTCGATGACTTCCTTGTTCCCGACAAGATGCCACGACTTGAGTTCCCAGAAGCGGTCAAGCTGCTGCGCGATGCAGGCCAGGAGATTGGCGACTTTGACGATCTGAGCACGGAGCAAGAACGCATTCTGGGCAAGGCCGTCCGTGACAAGTATCAGAGCGACTTTTTCATGTTGGACAAGTTCCCCTTGGCCATCCGTCCCTTTTACACAATGCCCGACCCCCAAGACAAGAATTACAGTCTGTCGTACGACTTCTTCTTCCGTGGTCAAGAAATTCTCTCGGGAGCACAGCGTGTACACGATGCGCCTCTTCTGGAGAAGCGCCTCAACGAAGCCGGAGTCAACCCAGCAGAGGTCAAGTCGTACTTGGATGCATTCCGCTTCGGATGTCCTCCTCATGCTGGTGCAGGAATCGGGCTGGAGCGTGTGGTGATGTTCTATTTGGGTCTTGGCAATATCCGACGTGCGAGCCTGTTCCCGCGCGATCCCAAGCGCCTTGATCCTTAGGTCGGCGTACATCTGCCTCTGTTCTGATTGATCATGTACGCAAAGTTGTTCTTCGCAATGCGATATTTACAGCCGTTGATTGTCCGTCGAGTGAGCTGATGTGTCGACGTCCCGGGGTTGTGTCTGGTTTCCTCAGAATGCCAGCATCATGTTCTGCATCTGGGTATAAATCCAGAATAGTAGCATCCCCATTCTGTTCTACTCCTCTCAGAACAGTAGCATCCTTGTTCTGCATCTTGTTCTCATAACACTAGCATCCCCATTCTGTTCTGATTTTCTTCTCACTTCTACTCGATCAGCTACCTGTTTCGGTCACTTTCTCTCCCCATAATTGTTTCAGCATATGTACTGTATGACACTATTCATCTGATCTCGAGCGATTCACACTCATACACTCGAGCATACACTTGCAACATACGAGGCGAGACTGATGTGTACTCGAATGACGGCAATGCATGACTAATAATGCTGAATCTCAACGCAAAGCGCGCATGCACAGGTGCACGCACCACCCCCGTCACTCGAATGTGGCGGCGTTCGAGGATGAGTCAAACAGTTGCCTGAGAAGCTTACTCCATTGTCCACGCAGGGTGATACAATCACTACCAAAGCTAATCTATCAGCTTATACCACTGCGAGGACATCGCGTCTCTTTTGTCTCCTGACGCCTCACAGCGCTTATCACACAAGCACCGTCACCACTAACTACACCTACAGGCTCGCCAACTCAGGCTACCATGGCGGACGTGGCTGGCTCCTCGAGATCTGCGCAGTCTTCCAGCTCGGCACAGAAAAAGAGCAGTGCACCTACACTGGATGCGCTCACTGCCTCTTTGCAAAACAGTCGGCTAGGTGAGGGCATCCATTCTAATTTGGACTCAGACACAATCAAGAAGATTCTCTTGAACCCCAATCTATCTCAAGATGACATTCCTTCGCTACAAACCCTTCTCCACGATCGTGTGTGGTACCAGGGAGGCGAGGCGGTGCTCCTTGTTGGACAGTGCGTGCGTATCAATCCAGTGGACGCCTCTCACTCGTCGGAGGACTTTGTACCGCCGCAAGGTGTAGATCATGTGGACGTCGCGTTCACACAAGCCGAGCTTGACAGTGCCATCGCACATATACAGGAGGCTGCCACGCAAGGCGGATGCAAAGCAAGCGTGATTGCACAGAATAGCAACCATGCGTACATAATGTTACGGCGGATCCCTGCCAATGCACAGGAACTGCTCGAACTACGAGTAGCGGTGATCGGGAATGGTATGTGAGAGAGGGCGGATCGATTCGTGCAGCTCACTCTTCCTCCTCTAGTGGATGCGGGCAAGTCCTCTACATTGGGGGTGCTGACCCGTGGCGGCCTGGACGATGGTCGAGGAAAGGCACGCGTGAATCTGTTCCGACACAAGCACGAGATCGAATCGGGGCGGACGTCCAGTGTGGGCATGGAGATCATGGGATTCGACACGGAGGGGCACATTGTTATGAACGTGGATGCCAAGAATCCAACCGAGCCCGGACGCAAGATGTCGTGGGAGGAGGTGTGTGAGAAGAGCGCAAAGGTGCTCTCGTTTATTGATCTGGCCGGCCACGAGAGGTACCTGAAGACGACCGTCGGCGGTCTGACAGGTTGCCTGCCCGACTTTGTCATGCTCATGGTGGGCGCCAATGCGGGCTTGATCGGCATGTCCAAAGAGCATCTGGGTGTTGCTCTTGCGCTTGCCGTGCCTGTACTTGTGTGTATCACCAAGGTCGACATGACGCCTCCCCACATCCTCCAAGCCACCATCAAGCAGCTCACCAAGATTCTCCGATCGCCCGGGTGTCGCAAAACGCCCATTTTCCTCGAAAACACCGCACAAACAGTCGATGCGGCTCTGCGCCTGGGCACAGAGCGCATCTGCCCAGTCTTTCAGATCTCCAATGTGACCGGACAGAACTTGGACTTGCTGCGCACGTTCCTCAATGTCCTTCCACAGGCGGACCCCGCCAAGGTAAGCGGCACTGCTTAGATGTACGTATGATCTCGCTCACCTCTTCCCTAGTTTTCTTTGGACGCCCCATTCAAGTTCCAGCTGCAAGATGTTTTCTCCGTCCCCTTTGTCGGCTGCGTGGTGAGCGGCGTGGTATTGTCGGGTGCTGTTCGTGTTGGAGACAGCCTAATGATCGGACCCGACTCGCTGGGACAGTTCACTAGCACGTCTGTTCGCTCCATCCAGAGAAAGCGAGTGAATGTGGACGCCGCTGTGGCGGGTCAGAGCGCCAGCTTTGCGTTGAAGAAGATTCGCCGCAATCAGGTACGCAAGGGCATGGTGATTCTCTCCAAGACGGCCGAGGGCCAAGCGCCGCCTCGTGCGGTGATGACGTGTGACGCAGAGATCCTGTGTCTGTATCACTCCACCACACTCAGCGTGGGCAGTTGTATGGTGCTGCACTGTGCCAGTATTCGGCAGACTGTCAAGATCGTTCAGATCGCCAAGCTGGATACGCAGGGCCAAATCATCAGCACCTCCTGGTCGCAAGAGGAGGATCACAAGACACAGCGCCATTCGTCTTCCTCACGCGCTGACAGGCCCGTCGTTCGAACAGGCGACCGTGCACTTTTGAGGCTCCAATTCATTCGCACAGCGGAGTACATGGAACCTGGTCTGAAACTCATCACCAGAGAGGGCAAGACAAAGTTGATTGGCGTTGTTCGTGCCGTCGGTCAGACCGGTCCTCTTAGTACAGACTACGATCAAGGAGGCGCTAAACCGCATCTCAGTCAGGATCGCGATCCCAACCCACACAATCGCAACGCCAGTCTCGGGGGCGATCGTCCGATTGCTGCCCCACGCGTGGGCGCTTGAGTGAAGAGCGACGGGTCATCGCTATAATTCTCTCATGACGAACCAGGAAACAACGGCACTCGGCATATTCGACAAGGCGGGGCGTAACGTGGCTTCACGGTTCTCTCCTCCGTCTCTCACAGCAGCGTCACTCACAGCAACCGCCTCACAGTAGCGTCTCTCAGCGCAACCGTCTGACAGCTGCCCTGTTCTCTTTCATGTAGCTTAAACACATACGTAGCACGAAATAAATGACAATACAGCAATCTTTACAAATCAATGTCCATAATACGTAGTCCACCAGCCCCCCGCACTTCGTGGCTTTCTCGCTTGGGGGGGACATTGATGTCGTTGAGCAGGTCGCGAATATGCGGAAGGGTGCGCGTAGGTCCCAGCCGGGGCGTCTGTGCATCGGATAGGCGATCGTCTTGGTCGCTCATTTGGGCATCGCTGCCTCGTCTGGAAAGCGGTCGCGGCGTGGAGCGGCTGGCATCGATATCTAGATCGGTTCGGAGTGGCGCCAGCCGATTGTCAGCACTAGCGTACGGAGGCGTGCCCAGCTTCTTGGTGGACGGGAAATTGAGCGCCTTGAGCAGTTCAATGATCGCTCGTGCGTGGTTCTGGCGCACTTCCACGGAGATAGGTGTGTCGGCATCTCCAGATGACGAGGGTGACGCCACATCCAGTGCCGCCACATCCCGCTCGATGCCTTCCATGTTCTGTGCTGGTGACTTGGCGCGCGACAGATCGGGATACAGCGACTTGGGACGCGAATCGGAAATCGACTCGGAGCACGACTCGGGCTGTTCCCTTGGCGAGGCTACCGATGAGGCGCGCGATTCGCTTCTTGAGGATGCATCGCTGGCCACTACGGTGGAGGCGCTTCGTCTCGCGGCATCGGCTCTGGGCATGCGAGGGTAGACGTTGAGGGACCCGCTGCTGGATGCTGGTGACGCGGATCGCGAAGACGGTGAACTGGCTGTGTCGCGCATTTCCTGGTCGGTTGTCTCCTTGTGTTCCAAAGCGCCGGGTACGCTTGTGGATCGTTCCGCCGGTGTCGCTCGCATCAGCGGCTCCACATGTCGATACACAGGATTGGACATCTGCTTGGCACCCAATTGCGGCGCGTAGCTTTGGTTGCGTGGCACTCGCATACTGTCAAACGACACGGGGTTGCTGGCACCGGAATGGTGCGGCGGCACCGGTGTCGTGCTGGACGACGATGCAGCGCGATGCGGCAGGTGTGCAATCGGACGGTGCGACCAAGAATCCTGGTCTTGTGCGCCATTCTGCAATTCCGGACGGACATCTTCGAAGCCAGCAATCGAATCTAATCCCGCCGCCGCCAGGGCCGCATGGAAGTCAAATGGCTGCTGATGTAGGTTGTTGTTGTTGGACGCGTCGGACTCGCCTCCCCGTGTAGCATTGGCTCCGACCTGGAGAAGGAAGGCGTTCAGTTCGGCCAAGTCGGTCTGCTTGAGCGCTTCAGGCAGTGTCACCGTGGACCGTGCCTGCTGCTGAGACGACATGGAAGACGTGTCAAACGACGAAAGGATGGCGTGCAAGCTGGCATCGTCTATGCCTTGGGCGAAGCTGTTTTCAATACGCATCGCCATCGCATTGTCGTATGTGGGCGCCATGCGCTTCCTGCGCACATCCTCGAAGAATGTCGCTGTCGCCTCGTGGCTACGCTTCGTGCCACTGAGCGAGGACCCCTGCGACAGGTACGAGTAGGAGTTGGGGTCGTCGTTCGTTTTCGGGCGGTCCGGCTGCATGTTCAGGTAGCCGCGCTCCAGAACAGGCTTATTTGCATACGACAGATGCGACGCAGGGCTGCTGCTTGTGCCTGGTGTGCCCAAATGGGAGCTCATGGGCGAGAGAGATGTGGAGGAGGATGCCTCGGCGGCAATCCCAGGCGTCTGTGGATACGCAGGACGGTATCCATGTGGACCATAAGCCAGATCCCGCTGGCCGGGCAATGCTGGGTACACGTTGGAGCCGCCGGAATAGCTGTGGTACATGGGATAGCCTTGTCCGTGGTGTGCAGCTGCCGACGACGGCTCCATCCCGAACTGCGGCGGCATGAACGCAGGATTGTGCGCAATGGGATACTTGGGGTGGCGTGCCTGGTTGTGCTGTTCCGCGTGGATACGCTCGTGCTTCTTGAGATCCTGTGGCCTCTTGAACAATTTGCCACACGCCTCGCACGAATGCGGCTTCAAGGGCGTGTGGACACGGAGGTGGCTCGTGATGTGATCGCGCTTGGCACACGTCACATCACATCCTTCCCATTTGCAGTTGAGACAGAGATTATTTGTGGATTTCCGCCCAACATGGTCGTTGCAAAGGTGGAAGTATAAGTCTTCAGGGTCTTCGTATGTTTTTGTGCATCCGTACCATCGGCAGTGCACGGCTTTCAGTTCTTCGCCGTGCTGAGAAGAGGCAGACGACATGCTCGTGGCGAGCGTGCTGCCTGCGGGCGATGCATGGTTGTCCATCGTACTTGCGGGAGAGGGCGTGCTAGTCATGACAGGTGTTTGGAAGCGACAGCGACGGACTCGTTCAGAAGGTTGTGGATCGATAGTGGGTGGTGATGTGGCTCGCGACACGGCCTCGGCCTGGTGGTGGTGAGTGATTGTGGAAGGACGACTTCTCTCAAGACGACAATAAAGGTAATTGTTCGGTAAGACTGGCAATCAGAAAGGGTGAGAGATTGGTCGTTGAGAGGCAGACATAAGTAGGGGCGCCACTTCGACAAGGTGAACCGGTCTTGGCAATCTATCAAGGACGTCCTGTGCCAAGACCGGCGGATCACTCGAGACGTGCGTATGATTGAGGCTTGCCAAGAGGCGCCAAGGCTGGGCGCTAGACCAGTGTAAGAGATTTCTTGGCAAGGCTTCGATCTGGGCACACGCGCTGTGTCGGCAGAGGCGCAAACACGTGGCATCGCTCATTCTGCTCTCTTGGCAGCGAGATGGCTCGGAAGCGCAGGCTTGGCGCTTGGCATAGAACACGTGGAAAGGATTCACCGCTCTTTCGCTCACGGTTGAGACATGATAAGTATAATGGCAATGGAAATAGGAGCATGTCTATCGTGTGCACGGATCTAGCGCTGCGTGTGGTATACTATTGTGTGTACGGATCTAGCGCAGTGTGTGAGCACTGGGTCGTGGGTCGAGCCAAAGCATGTCGAACGTGTACAGGGAAAGACACCTTGGCTCTGAGCCAAGAGAGCAAACACTATGTGACTAAGGTGCACTGAGAGCTAGGGTTCCATGAGCCAAGGTACTATAAGAGCCGAGACTGATTGTGTCAGACAAAGAGCCGCGTGCAGGGCTCCTACGGATTGAGACCTGCGTGCGTGTAAAGGCATGCCAAAAGTCTTCCCGTGGCTTTGAAAGGAGTCTATTGTACTTTTGCGTTGTTGCGTGCAAAGAGGAGCACAGCAGCAGGGTGACGCAATGGAATGCTATCGTGTACAAGGATTGACGTCTGCATCTGAGAGAGCGCTAGGATTGACACGCGAAAAATACATGGACTGACGTCTGCATTCGAGTGCAAACAAGGATGACGTCTGTATTTGAGTGCAAACAAGGATGGCGTCTGCATTCGAGTGCAAACAAGGATGATTTCTGTATTTGAGTGCAAGCAATCATTGACGTCTGTACGCCATCGTGTACACGGGACTTTGACAAGCAGTGTTGCAATCATCCTCAATGGTCATCCACTCGACTCCTCCCTTTGGGCTAGTTTCCGGCGCGGCAGGCATCGCTCTAGTGCCCGTGTCCAGTCTCTCTCCTCATTGAAGGCCAGGAGAACAGTAAAGACTTGGTTCACCGTCATCACCGTGCTCGAAGTGAGATAGTCGGGCGGAATAGGCAGCTTCGCCGTAGTGATGCCCAACTGTTTCGCTTTTGTTGCACAGATGTCCTGGATACAATGTCAACATACGACTTCTCTGCAGTATACACACTTACCTTGTACCGATTTCGATCGACCAATCCCCCGATGATGTACGTATACCCCTCTTGGATGTCTTCCAGGACATTGTCTGTGTCCGCCGTTAGATACACCATCTTCTCTTTGGCACACACAGGTGCTTGGCTTTCCTCCACTCCGATGCTTTCATGAATACTCTCGATCCCGCCCTCTGGACGCAGTTGCACGCCCTTCCATCGCCTCCAGCTTCCCCGCAGTGGGCCTTCCATACGTTTGCCCAGACGGCTTTCGAGAAGGGGAAGACGCGGTGATTCGCGGTCCAAAGAGCTCGATGCACTCGACATGCCCAGATACGTACTAGCGCCAGTCTTTCCCTGCCCTGTGAGAACAATGGAGCGGAAGCATCGCAAAGAAAATCGGTTGGACGAGTAGACGTATCCAAGCTGCTGTGCCATCGAGATCACTTCCCTGTCTGTCATGAGATCATCGAATCCGAGATCAATCACGACCGTTGCATCGAGGGCATCTACATCATCATAGTGAGGTTTCGGCTTCGATTTGACTGCTCCTAGTTGTTTAGTCTCCCTTTTTTTGGCCTGTTTTTTCTCCTTTTCCTTTTGACGTCGCAGTGGTTTCAGTTCTTCCATTCGAGCTGCCTTGATCATTTTCTTGTAAGCATTTTTCGACATACCCGCGGGAATGGGGTTCGAGGCCCCAGCAATATGTTCGACTGCAACAGAATCGCATCCATGTGCAACGTCATCGTGTCCATGTGCAACAGAATCATGTCCGGCCAGAGAATTGCTTCCATGTAAGTCAGAATCATGTCCAACCAGAGAATTGCTTCCATCTGCGGTTGTATTACGTCCATCTGCTACCGAGCTGCGTCCATCTGTAACAAAATTACGTCCATCTGCTACCGAATTGTGGCCGTCTGATGGAGCATTGTGCTCCTCTTCCCTCATCAGCACCGTGCCCGCATTCTCCTCCATCAGGACCATGTCGAGAGAGACGCGGATCTCTTCTCCACTCTTTCGACTTTTTCCTTGCACGTGCACGATGCGAACAAGTTTCGCCGCCTCCGCCATCTTCTTCTCCCCTCATCATGCCCGCTCGTCAGTGCAGCACTTGCCAAAAGGCAAGGGCCGTATTGAAGAGGCCAAAGACAGGCGAGCTCGTGTGTCGCGAGTGCTTTTTCTTCATTTTCGAGGAAGAGGTCCATCAGACAATCATCAATGCCCAGCTCTTTCAGCGCGGCGACCGTGTCGCCATTGGGGCTTCCGGCGGAAAAGATTCGACTGTCTTAGCACACGTCGTCAAGACCCTCAACGACAGGTATGACTATGGCGTACATCTTTGTCTTCTCAGCATTGACGAAGGGATCACGGGCTACCGCGATGACTCTCTTGAAACTGTCAAGCGGAACAAAGTCCAGTATGGATTGCCTCTCAAAGTCCTAGGCTACGATGAACTATATGGCTGGACAATGGACGAAATTGTCAAACAAGTCGGTACCAAAAACAACTGTGGGTGATTTGCCATTCTTTTGTTACTTCCTCTCACGCTTTACAGGCACGTTCTGTGGTGTATTCCGAAGGCAGGCACTCGATCGTGGTGCCGCGGCTCTAGGTGTAGACCACATCATCACTGGACACAATGCCGATGACATGGCAGAGACGATCTTGATGAATATTCTGCGCGGAGATATCGCTCGCTTGGAAAGATGCACCGATATTTGCACACGAGGCCCGGAGAACAACCCAGACGATCAAGACCAAGCGGCCGGTTGTGGCAATCACGATGCAGCCGAGTTCGGTGGAACAGGCATGCGACGCAGCAAGCCATTCAAATACTCCTACGAGAAGGAAATTGTTATGTGAGTCCGCCCACACCGCTTGATAACCACACCCTCATCCTTCCACCCCAAGGTACGCATACTTTAAGAAGCTAGACTACTTCAGCACCGAGTGCATCTATCACCCCAATGCGTACCGAGGCTATGCTCGCGAGTACCTGCGTGAACTCGAGCAGATCCGTCCTAGTGCGGTGATTGACATTATTCATTCGGGAGAGGCTCTCCGTGTGGGTGGCCAGGTCCGTCGTGCAGAACAGCAAATGTGCAAGCGGTGCGGATATATGTCGTCGAACGAGCTTTGCAAGGCATGCTGTAAGTATCGTTGTGCGAAAATGTACATATCTCACGGTCACATTGCAGTGCTTCTCGAGGGACTCAATCGAGGCACGCCATCGCTGGGCATCCATTCATCCAAGTCCAAGTACGCTCGTCAAGCACGCGCAGGCGACGAAGGACCCGATGACGAGAGCAATATTGGAAAGAAAATCCCACACTTTCAGCGGCCAGTCCGACCGGCTGCTGATTCCCTCCCTGTAGAGTAGTGTATTGAGTACGAATTGTATGGCATTTCTAAGCACACATGTCCTGCTCTGATGGCCTCGTGATGGCCTCCTCGTACTAGCCTTCTGTTGATGGCCTGTTCGTGATGGCATTTGTGACTACTGTCTGGGCTTCCTTTACAAGCTACAATCGACTCTTTTTCACGGGCACTTTGCCCGATCTGAACGTTCCCCACCAACTATTCCCTTACTCTGACTGAAAGACACGTCACACATCCCTCCAGCCTCTTGAAGAAAAATATCAGCACATCCAGACATTCACTACACCATCGCTTACTTCAAACTCAGAGACCTCCGTGCACACAACCTCGTAGCCTAGCTGTCGAAGAAGCTTGGCAGACTGCGTGGCTGATGAGGAGAGTAACAAAGGGGTTTGTGAGTCATTTCTCGGGTCCAGAAACACCACAGCCACGCCTTCGGGCTATAAAAGAGCTCGTCACTAGGTAAAAGGTGTACCACGATACACTCACCTCAGGCATCGCTATGAATTTCTTAAACACGCTTGTATCTTCCACAAAGGGCTCGTAGCCAATGACTGTTCCGTCAGGAAGCGCTGTCAGCATAGATTCTAGCGAAACATTTCAGTGCCTCTCGTGCGAGCATCGACTTCTCTCACTCAGGTGAAGCGCTTTCTTTACTGGCACGCCTTGTACTGTCCATCCCAACGGCGTCACCAGCTCACGGAATTGTTGCAGGCCTTGCCCATTTGTGCGAGCACTCTGTCCCACATAAATTGTTTTCAGTGCAGGAACTTTTAAGATGTCTCCACCGTCCAGCGTCCCGGGCGGCTCGATATGTTTGATATGAGTAGGCGAGACATTCACTTGATCATGTAAAGCTTGTTGGATAGCCGCTGTCTCTCCACGACGAGTAGCCGTGCCTGGCGAGGCGATGATAAATATTCCATCCCGTCCAGATGGTGCCCCCGAGTAAAGAGACTGCACACGAATCACGCCATCTTCCACAAACACGCTGTCGGGAAGATCGTCGGCCTGGTCCACAACAACGGGTGCCCAGCCGTGTTCTCGGAAGACCTGGCAGTACGCAAGCCATTGCTCCTTGGCCTTGGCATGGCTAACACTCTCACGTTCATCGGCAATGTGAGACACAATTCCCTGTGCAAGCGTTACGGGCGGAGGTCGCACAAGCAGCGCGGCCATGGTGGCTTATCATTGTCTTCTAGGCGCTGGGGACGCCAACCAGTAGCTCTTGTCGGAATTCGGCCTGCAGGGGCACTCTTTTTTTTTGTGCACACATCCTCCGCAACACCACGGATTCGTAAGATGTCGTCGTTTAAACGCCGAGTACCTTCTACACAGGGTAACAGCGGCACAAAGGACAGTACAAGTGCTCCCCACGCCTCTCATGCGCCCCGATCGACCGTCATCGCTCAGCCTCTGCCCTCTGGCCTGCGCCCGTCGCCTTTTCCCGCTTTAGTTCCACTCTTCTCGACGGGACTCGCATCACTCGATGATGTCATTACAGGGCACGGTATCCCCGCTTCGTCTCTGCTTGCTCTGTGTCCTGCACAAGGTCTCACAAGCATCAGTACCATGAAACGACCCGACGAACATCCCATGTCGAAATCCGACAGCCTTCCGAAGCCATCTAGGAACGCGGCATCCACTTCGCGTGCCACTCTGGAAGCTCTGCGGGCGGCAGAAGATGTATTGTTGGACATTATGGGATATGGGGCCTCGCAAGGGCTTCTTGCGGAGCACAACGTGCTCATCATAGGAAGCGAGGCAGAAAAGTTCGCACATACTCGCATGCCTGCTCGTGCAGTGAGTCGAAGCGAGGCGTCAGGCGGTCACGAAAAGAATCCATCGGAGAAGGAAGAAGAGATGAAAATTGCCTTTCGCTACGCACATCGCCCCAAGTTCAAGACCACTGTAGACGAGCCGCAAATGACTGCAAACGATTCAGATGCCATCCCTTCGGAACACCGTTTCCGCGCACCCTTCGACAAGAATCACAACGTCTCCGCTTCCGAGATCGCCAGTTCACAACACAGTCACACTCACAGACTGCAATGCATCGAAACAACCAGGTACGATGAAGCGTGGCGAGCAATCGAGACCGAAGTACAGCGGCTCAGCAACCACGCCCAGCCAGTCCTGAGGATCCAATTGTTGTCGCTAGGGTCTTCGGCGTGGAGCCGGTCAAGTGAGAGCCAAGACCATCGTCTATCATGTCTGTCACGCTTTCTCGTGCGTCTTCGGCTCTATCTCCGGCAATTGGCCCTGGAAAAGAGCCCACCAGTCTACGTACTATGCACAATGACCATCTCGCCTGACCTCTTAGCACCGCCTTGGACGGACATTGTCACGCAGCACACTTTGCGCCTGGTGGACGCCCATTTGCTGTTGTCCGACTTCTCACACGATGCACATCTCGCCAAGGCTTACGCAGGATATGGAGGAAGTGTTTGTCTTACAAAGGGCCCAGCAATCGGCACAGTCCTCGCGCCCGGAGAGAAACGAAGCACGCTCCGTGGCGGCGGCGGCGAAGCAGGATCAGAGAACGACGTCGGTTGGCGCAGGAAAAAACGTGGCCTTGTCCTTGAGACGTTGCACGAAGACATGGACGCTGGCGCGTCCTCGAGCGAGCCCACACCAAAGAAAGAGTCTGGTCAGGATATCGAAGAGGCCGCACTGGGACTCCGCAGGAAGAAGCCGGACACACATTTACAAGGTCATGGCCATTCACACAATCGCAGTCCCACACACGGTCATGATTCTCCACAAAATCACAGTCACCCACACGATCATCCGGAGCAAGCCGCTGCATCGCCACCGCCGACAGCACGGGGAAAACCCCGTTTCGAAGGACTCAAGACACTGCGCGAACGAGGAATGAGGGCAACAAAGCAAGTGCATGTGCAGGTGGAAGAAGATGCATCACGTGGAGATAGGTGAGCAGATTGAGCATGTATAGAGGAGGTATGCGGAATGAGAATGTATGACATGAGCGGAATTTGACATGAGCAGAGCTTGATATGAGAAGGGCATGACGGAGGGGCGCCCTGGCATGGACGGTTCGGCGCAGAACCAAGCATATCCCGGGCACCCACGCGTTTGTGTCTCGTGGACGCACAGAACAGAGCGGGAACAGCGGAAGAACCACGCTGTTGCGGCCTAAACTGCGTCCAAGATGAATCATGTAGTCTTGCTGACTAGGCTGGCACCGCGAGGGGTGTGCTCCTTGCACGCACGCCGCTTCGACGTCAACAAGCCAACACAACAATGCAAACAACAAAGAATTAATAAATTGCCTGTCTCCTGTGTGCCTTAGGAATGTTCACTGCACTTGCGCGCTTGAGGCACAAGGCCCCTGCCCAGGCGTGTTTTTAGCCGGATTGCATTCCACGCCTGTTCGACCGAATCCGGAGAATGTGGGCTAACGTGTCGGCCCACCAAAAGAACTTTCAAGGTATTTTGGACAGTGTCTCGGATGATGCACATGATCCAGATGAGGCCGCCCCTAGTATTGTGAGGCAGCATTAGTCAATCTCGCGCCTGTCTGGATCGGCGTTCACGCAGCTTGCCTTCCTGTCCATCCGCGCATGTACCCCGACCAAAACAAACCACATACAGTTCCTTGTCAATTTCGACATCTGACATCTCATCTCCATCACGCCTTACATCTCTCTCGTCATTTCTTGACACTGGGTCTACTTGCAAAGTACTACCCATCGTGCAATCGCCCTATCAGCGTGTCATTGGAGTGACCATGCCTCGAATTCCTGTTCGTACCGAACCGTACACGTCACCGTCCAGACAACACCGTCACTTTAAGAACAAGAGAGACCAAGTCCTCCGTGCTCTTGGCAAAGCCGCATACATCAATGGCAGCCACTTTGCCATCATGTGGGTTTCGGCCCGTGGCGACGTAGAGACCTATGCGTCGGAAGCGCTGCAAGGCAACCTCGAAGAATGGTTCGTCAACCGTGGCATCACAGAAGAAGCCAAGACTCTCGTACGGAACTGCCGCCGTCCTGAAAATGACAAGGACGTCTCGCCGCTTGCCTTTGCAGGCATCCACGACGATGCTCTCGACGACGAGGACGATGAAGAGGACGACGAGCCACAACAACATCACTTGCCAGACGACAATCATAACAATCTCCCTTCTGCATCCAATACCCCCACATTGGCACTGAATGACGATGTGTTTACCGATGCAAACAACCCACTCTCTCTTCAAGACCAACGTCGTCCAAGACTGCAACGCAGTGCGTCCACCAGTCTCGGCAGCCACCCACGCCCCATTGCCCCGCTCGACACAAACCTGGCCAATGATCTATACCGCCGTGAAATCGCACAGAAGGCGCCTCGCACATCGATTGGTGAAGACGTCAAGCACGGTACCATGGAAGACATGGAGACAGAGTACGGTGTTGTGCCCCACTCAGCGCCTCTGCGTGGACCAATGATACGCACACCGCTAAGCCGATCCACTTCCCATGTGCAACAGGGCCACTCTTCGCTCATAGAGACCACATTTCAGAACATGGCCGCACGGACAGCCTTCCTGGAGCTACGATTCAGCCAGCTGCAACAAGGCATGTGCAAAACCGTGTCCAAAGCATGGATCAAAATTATCGAACCGAAAAAACAGACTCGTTGCCCATACAACAAGGGCGAAGAAGGCAAGCCAGACTGGTGGCCCGAAGGCGTTCGACACAAGGAACCAGACCATTTGATGAAGCCCGAACGACATGCACTGCTACTGACCATCCTGCGCTCGCCTCGCATCAAGGTATCTCGTTTGCAGCTGGCCACCGCCGAAGTCGTCGCGTTGATGAAGGCAGACAAGGTCAGCTTGCTGATGGATGTCTACCGACTGGCACGCGAGGAGGAGAACATCAAGAATTCCAATGGCAACCTCGATGCTCCTATGACTGTCTCTGTCAGCACCCTCGACGGTTGGTCCGAGGCCGAACAATGTGTCATCTCTTCGCCCGAGTACCCCAACTCACCCAGCGCAGACGACAATGAGTTTCTCAACGTAGGCCAGCGGGCGCTTCGCAAACGCGCTGCACCGCTCTCGCGCTCTGTATCTGCCTCGTCCTTCCGCAGCAGCAAGCGCCGTGCAAGCCATAGTCTTGGATTCAACGTCGAGATGCCCAGCGAGCCGTCGAATACAGATGCTTCGCGTGCAGTGCGCCGTGCTCCTCCTACTTCTGCTTGGCTCATGCATGAGCCCGCACAGCAGGGCTTCAAACGCACATCGCTGGCCAACCAGAACCTGGTGAATTACCAGCAATCTTCCACCGCCTCGCCATCGCAACAGCCCACGCAAGCTGCACAGACGCTCCAGCAAAACTACGGCCTGGTCACCCCATTGACTGGCAACGCTCAACTGATGGATCCGTCTTTCCTGACAGAAGCCAAAGACGACGAGTTTGCCAGCGATCCTCGCTTCGCTGGGTACATGTCTGCGCCCGCATCGCATGCACAGCTCTTCCCTCACAACGCACCCTTCCCGCATTCGCAAAACACACACTTCTACAATCTGCACAGCGCACGCGCACCTCCGCAAAATCAACAACAGGAGCAGCCTGCCCACGTCGATCAACTCTTCATGCAGCAGCGTCTGGACATGGCATTGCCTCACAACCAGCAAGGGAACGGAGGCGCACTCGGCCTCCAAGGCATGGGCATCCCTTGGAACGCCGCGTCCGGCTTCCATGGTTTTGCTGGACAAGACTCCTCAGATACGAGCAACTGGTGGAATGGACAGACAGAGTCCCAGCCTAGAGCCAATTTGGAGGCGCCGCCAAACGCACAACCTGCAGATGCATCCTTCGATACCAGCTTTGCTTCCACGATCGAGAGCGCAGGGCCTGCTACGCCTCCCGGTACATCCCACGGCGTCGACCCGTCCTCCAAGGCGCCGCAGCAACCCTCGGGACGCTCTCCGTTTGTGCTTCCGCAGAACAAGGCACCCTCGCAACCCTCCACGCATCCTCCCTTTGAGGCATGGATGTATTCCCCACACCAAACCTAGTTACCCGCATCAGCATACCTTGCCAAAGCAACCTTCACGAATAAGTTGTACAAAGCTTGGACTTTCTTTTGCATTGTACTTCGTCATGACCGCCATTTCATTTCATCGTTCTTTCGCTGAGGCCTCTCAATGTACACGACTTCAATCCATGTTCGTTTCCTTACACTCGAAGCAAGCGTGTCTGATGTTCTTGCTTGATTGTGTCACCTCCTCGCTGTATATTTTCCTTCCTCATTCCAACGTTTGACTAGCCACCTGTGGTGCCATCTTGACAACGCGGTAACCATCGTTGGCACACAAGCCTAGCTCCCCTAAAGCACAGCTACCAGACAACTCTCGCTCCCTGAAAGCACCAGACCCAACATTCTCTACTCTCACTTGCTCGAAAGCCCCGAGCGGGGCGAGCGTGCCTCGACTTTTCTCATCTCCTACTAGCGCCGTGGCCTCTGCACCAGTAGCGGAATCACGCTTGGACACCGATGATGCTTTTTATAGATGCCGGCGGTCGAGCAGACGGACTGTGTAGGAAAAATTGTCACCGACATCAATGACAGCTGCGCACTCGCTAATTTCAAACAGGAACAGGGGCTGTGTCCTCCATTCGGCGTTCGTTTACGTGATGTAAATGAGATGAGCATGAAAAGTGGCCGTTGCCTGGGAAGATGCCACCCTCGTCCCAGTACCACACTCCTCCCATCTCGACCCATGGAGATGGCCGCCTTTGTCCTGTGGTTGCTCCTCCTGGCACCGCTCACCGTCTCGGCTGCCTTTCAAGGCCGCAACCATCCTCCGAGCAAGGTAAGTAGTCTTCAACACAGTCCACGCTTCGCGCCTCACACAATCTCAAAATATAGCTCCCATTCGGCAGACGACATCCCGAGGACAAGTGCGGGGGAAGCAAAATGTACTATACTCCTCTCCTGCGTGCCGATGACGATCAAGGTGCGTGTCTTCTTTCCCGTTCTGCCCCACCTCACTCACTTCTCCAGAGCTCGGAGTGTGTGACTCTTCCTGTTCACCGCTGGGAAACGTCTCAGTGACGGTCCATGACCTCCAAACGTCTGTCCCCATTGTCCAGGCACACCACCATGAGGCTGGCCAACGGCGCTCCAGTACCAATAACATGTCGGCTCACAACACATTTTCTTTGTATACCTGCAACTCCACCCACACCCTGCCTGAAGAGGGCGTCCCGGAGGAGCAACAAGACCAGTTCCCTTACAACATGCAGACCTGTTATTTGTCCACGGGCCAACGTGAGTCCGCACATGTCCTAGCACAGCTGCGCTTCGAAAAGGTATGTGCCGAGCCGCGTGCGGAACCAGAGTTCAACGTGGAGCTAGAGTCCAATGTGGAACTAGAGTCCAATGTGGAATTAGGGTCCCATGTAAAAGCAGAGTCCAACGTGAAACTGACTGTTCTTCTTTTCGATAGGCATGTCAGGACGCCAAGGGCGTATTCATCCACCCCATGTACAAGACTTGGTGAAGGCGCAGCTCCCTCAAACGACCCACAAATGTATCATAGTCTGACTTTCCATTGTACTTTTATACACGTGTGACTTTGGATGGTGTGATTGGGAATCTGTACCGTGAGCACTACAAACAGCAGCTCCTGACACTGAGATCCGTCTTTTGTCTACCGCCGCTTGTAGATGCAGGGCTTGAGCAACTTGGCACCTTGCTCTTGTAGCGCCAGTCTGTCGCCGAAGGGCGAAGGAACCTTGGCAAAGTCGTACCGGACAAAGTGCGTGTTGCTCGTATCTTGGTGGATCAATTGAAACCCTGTCTTCTGAATGACATCAATGAACGCCTTTCGGTCGGTGATTCGACTGGAAACCTCCGCAATAATCAGCTCTCCACCGAGCCGCAACACACGCCCTGCTTCCAGAATAGACTCGATCCAGTTGGTCGCCATCAGTGCCAAGCAAAACACGGCAACATCGACGACTTGACTCGAATCCTCTTCACTTGTGTCCCGCCCAGGCAGCGGAAGGCCTCCTGTTCGGGCAATGTCGAGCCCTCGCACCCAGCCATCGCTGCTGTTGAGCAAATCGTAGCTCAATACCCGCGGCCACACTGGCGCATGCTTCATCGCTTTACTGGTCGCAAACCATTTTGCCAGGAAGCCATCGCCGGCGCCCAAGTCAGCAATCACAGCGCCCGGTACATTCCTCCCTACAGGCCGGCTTTTCATTTTCGTGCCCAGCTTGTGCAGTGCTGTCTGTTGTGCCTTCTCCAGATCCTCGAAGATCTGTCGCACAGGCACCTGTGGCCAGCTCTTCACCTGTTCTCGGAACCCCTCGTGGTAGTCTTGCAGCGTTCCCGGGTTCTCGGCTACCATGGCAAGTGCCTCTTCGGAAGAGGTCGTGTACAACTTTTCATTGATTTGTCGAAATCGTGCACCAGCCAATTGAGAATGCATGGCCCTCTGATGCGGCGTCATACTATTCAGTGGAGACATGTCCACTGCACCATGATCACCTTTTCGATTCAAGGGAGACTTCTCTACTGTGCCATTATCGCCGTTTCGATTCAAAGAAGAATTGTCCACCGCACCGTGATCTGCATTTCGATCTGCACTTGTCAACGCATCCCTGCCATTTTTCTTTCCCGACCTGGCAATAGACCCGTCATCCTCATTTTGGTGCCTTGGTCTCTTGTTGTGTTCTAGGTGTTCTAGGTGCTCTTTTTGGTCTTTCTGCTCTCCTTCCTTTCGTATACTCAAGCCCTCTCCAGCACCTTCCGCCCCGCTTTGTGATGCTTGTCTGAGACGCTTCTTCATTTTCTTTCGTGCACTCTTAGAGAGACCTTGAAGGTCTATCGTTTGTTCCCCTGCAGCATCTGCAAGCTGGGCGGATGAAGACGGTGCCTTGGATTGCGTGTTTTTCCCAGACTTTGATGCAAATGGATCCTTCTTTAGGCCTTTTTTCGATGCTGTCTCTCGCACTTGGGACATCCTCGTGTCCGTTTCATCCTCGCTCGCGTCTTCCTTCCGCATCGTCGACATGTCTGTATCTGGCTGTTTTCTCTTTCCCGACAGCACACCCTTCAGTCGCCGATCTTGCACCGAGTCTTTCTCAATGACAGAGGGAGGAGTAGCTCCCAGTCCTAATGTAGCGGGCCGATGGTGGAACTGAGGTTGTCCTGCATCGGAAGAGCCCATGGTGAACGGATTGACTCGGCTGCTTGAGCCATTGGGCTTCTTTGTAGGAGAAAGAGAGTTCATACGGCTACCAATCTCCTGGGCAAGGTGAGCACGTTCCATCTGCAGCTGCGACCTGACCGCGGCAATATCGACGTCCTCCCCATCCGTCGGCATACCGATCGATGTGTTTGCCATAGCATGGATGTGGGCGGCGTGCGGCTTCTCTCACCAAAATTGTTCACAACACGTGCCACGCTTTCGCCCCGGATGCTCGGACTTGAGCTTAACCGCCGAAAGGTGGGGCACCACGTTGGTCAGCCGGCCCGCCCTTCTACCGACGCCGTCTGCTTATACGGCTTACCTCTCCTCCCCCATCCCATTTGCATTCTTCGACCATGTCTACACAGTCTTCCGCTACACATCCTGCCGTAGAGGCTGGACTCATCTCTCCAGGCGCATGGGCCTTGGTCGGCGACAAGTTCTCACCCTTCGCCAAAGACACTCTCACCAAGGTCACTCATTTCGTCGTCGTAAGTGCTTTCGTCTTTTCGTTTGTATAGTCCGCTAACATTGCTCCTCAAGAACGAGTGTATTCCGGCAGAGACTTTGTACGAGTCGCAAATCAGCCAAGATCCCGCCACGAGATGGAAAATCGTCCCCAGCATCGTCGACGATCTGAAGCGGAAAGCGCGTGCACAAGGCTTGTGGAACCTTTTCCTAAGCAAAAAGGCATACCCACGCCATGGAACTGAGCTCACGAACTTAGAGTATGGTGTTATGGCGGAAATCATGGGACGTGGACATCACTTTACGAGTGAATCGATGAATTGCTCTGCGCCCGACACAGGCAACATGGGTTCGTATGCTTGTCTGCGTTTAGATCTTTCTCATGTTTCTTGCAGAGGTTCTTGCCAAGTACGGTAACGACGAGCAGCAAAAGACTTGGCTGCAACCGCTTCTTAATGGTGAGATCCGCAGCGCTTTCGCCATGACAGAACGCTTCGTAGCCTCCTCCGATGCTACCAACATTTCCACATCCATTCGCCAGGAGGGCGACGAGATCGTCATCAATGGCCACAAGTGGTGGATCTCGGGTGCTGGTGACCCTCGATGCAAGCTCCACATCGTTCTTGGAAAGTCACACCCGGAACACCAGTCTGCTTACTCGCAGCAAAGTATTGTCTTGGTCCCCGCCAATGCCCCCGGTGTCAAGGTGGTCCGTCCGATGAAGGTGTTTGGCTATGACGATGCCCCCGAAGGTCACTGCGAAGTGACCTACACAAACGTTCGTGTGCCTCTCAAGAATCTTGTTCTAGGATGGGGTCGTGGCTTTGAAATCATTCAAGGAAGACTCGGTCCGGGAAGAATCCACCACTGCATGCGAAGCATAGGCACAGCTGAGCGTGCGTTAGAGTTCATGATCCGCCGCGCAACCGACAAGACAAAGATGCCATTTGGAAAGATGCTCGGAGAGCATGGCACCGTCATAGCCAATCTGGCGCAGTGCCGCATAAAGATCGAATCGGTCCGTCTTCTTGTGCTCTCGGCTGCACAGATGATCGACTTGTACGGTGCCAAAGCGGCCCAGAGCCAGATTGCATATGCCAAGGTATGTATTCGTATCATTCATTCCTCCACGCCATGTGTCTCATTCCCCTGACAGGTTGCCGTTGTCAATGCTGCCCTCGAAGTTGTGGACCATGCTATGCAAGTCCACGGCGGCGCAGGTATTAGTCAAGAGTTCCCCTTGGCAGGCATGTGGGCCGGTCTCCGAACGTTGCGCTATGCGGACGGCCCTGACGAGGTCCACTTGCAGCAGCAAGGCCGCAAGGAGGTAGGTACAGAAGCTACATGGGAAATTCTTACTGACTTTTTCATCAGCTCAAACGATCGCAACTGCTCTGGCAGCGTTTTGAAAAGACCCAAGCCAAGTCCCGTGAGCTGCTCAAAACATACAACGTACAGCCGCACCTTTAAATGTCGAAAAGTGTCATTGATCTATAAAGTAAATTTCATTGTACATGGATGGGCCCTTTTGCGAACGTCTCGGTAGTGCGTGTCGTACGAACTGACCTGCTGAGGGAAGGATTTCTTGGGTGTCGACTGTGTACGAGTACGAGTATGTGGATGTCTTTGTGTTTAGGTGATGAAGTTTCAGAAGGAGGACAATTGCTGCAATTACCAAGTATGTGTTGCAGATGAGAAATAGGCGCTCATGGATTTGAATCTGACTCTATTTCTTCTTCGTCGTCGTCGTCCTCTCCTTCCTCCGTGGGCTCCTCTTCAGCTTGCACGAATTCCCCCGCCTCTGCATCGCCATCCTCTTCTGAGGCCTCTTGTGCCGCTTGCTGTGCCTCGCGCTCTTCCACGAATCTGCGCGCTCGCTCCAAGACACCTTGTTGGCTCTTCTCATTACCGTGCCGCTTCTCGAATTCGAGCCATTTCTTCAAGATGGATTTGATCTTCTTGCTTGACTGCTTGAGCGACAGGATCCGTTCGTAGAGATCACGCACTTGTGCGGCATGCTGTAAACGAGTCTCTTGATCAATATACTGCCACCAGATATCTAATCTCTTGGGGTAGGAATCAACGAGACCTTCAAAGATCGTCCGCCCGCGCTCTGCATCTCCCATGCGGAATTCATCGAGCGCAAATGCCACAATCGTTTTGATATGCTTCCGCTTCTCAAGACTCTGCATACTGCGGGCAACAATGGCACGAGCCTCCTCTTCTGCAGCGCGGCTTCCTGTTTGTCGCAGCAAGAATCTGTGGAAACCCACCCACACCTTGGAGGAAAAGCCAAACTTTTTACACGTTCGTTTCCAATGTTCCTGTGCCGCTTCTCTTTTACCGCTTTGCTCAAGAATATCGGCCAGACGTAGATGGACGGCTTTGGCATCGTTAAAAGAACATGCTTCCTTGAAAGTTGATTCAAGCGATTCTTCGCTGCCATAAGTGTTCTCGAGATTTAGTAATGCGATCCACACGTTGAACTTCTCCTGCTCCTCACGGAAGTGGATTGTTTGCAGAGCATGCTGTGCGACATCTCGAGCTTTTTGGATGTCTCCTAGTTGCACATGGAATGACACAAATTGAATCCACAGATATGACGAATTTGGTGATCCAAGTAACATCCGCTCGAAATCTTGAGACGTTTCTGGCATTTTCGTGGCGAGGTCTGCTGTCACATCTTCCTGCAGAGCCTTTTTCCCGCGTCGCTTCTTTTGCTTGCGACCTTCTTCATCATCAGATGAATCTGATTCCTCTGATTGCTCGCCCTCGTGCCTGTTGCCATGCGCATTCCAAGCGAAGCCACCCTCGAGAGCCAATGCAGGTGTGACGGCGTTAGATGATTCGTCAGAGCTCTGTGATGATCGGTCATTGTCTTGGCCGTCTTCAACCACATCAAGACTCTCATCATCGTGGAGATTCTCCATCATTTCATCGTCCTCATCACTTGCAGAACCGTCCTCATCGTTGTCAGAATCATCTTCATCGCTGGTGGATTCAACCTCATCGTCTGAGCCACGCACAACACGTAACAATTCCTCGTCAGAATCGTCATCATTTAGCAAGGCACTAGCATCCATCTCAGCGTCGTCGTCACTATCGTTTTCTTCTCCTTCTTCCTCGTCACTTGTGTGCTCCTCTTCTTTACCTTCCTCGTTCTCAGAATCGACAAAATCCTCTTCGTCGAACAGACTAGGTTTGAGCCCAAAGCTAATTTTTCTATTTTGTTTGTCCACTTTCAGCACGTAAGCCTTCACTCGATCGCCAATAGAAAATGCTTTCAATGCATTTGCTTGGTTACTATCATCGCTCAACTGACTTTTGTGAGCCAGACCACTGAGATTTGTGTCTTGAATCTGCACAAACACTCCATACTCAGCAATGCTTTTGATGAAGCCTTTGACCTTGCTTCCTTCGTGAAGATCAGTAAATTGTATGGTATCCGTCGGAATTTTCTCCTGCATCTTTTTCGGGTCGATGTTCTTTCGTAAAGACATCTCCACTTTGCCATTTCCTGCATCGATGCCTGTGATCGTACCTTGCACTAATTGACCGATCGTGAAGCGGTCTGTCCATTCTTTCACATAGGTGTCAAAAAGCTCGGCAATTTTGACGCGAGCAGTAATCGCTCGACCAAGTTCGACAAAAAGACCATTCTTCTCGGCCATGCCTCGGACGAATCCCCTTCGCACCTCCCCTACTTTGATGTCATCGATCTTGTGCACTTCTGCATCTCGCACTGTAGGGTGATCCGACGGTGTTAGTCTGCTGGGCCGTGTGGATACTTCAGCACGACGATTTGATGCGTTCCCGCGCACGTTCAACAGATACACAGGGGTTTCTGTACCTTCCGGAGGCAAAATGCTTGCCGCATTCTTCTCTTCGAAATCATCAACACAATCCGTCACATGGAGCTGGCAACGCAGCATTGTCCCAACGTGTAACGTGACAGAATTGCCCTCTTTTCGTGAAACTTTCGCTTGCACCGTAGAGTCAGCACGAAGGTCAGCATCCCGAACCTTGGCTTTGCTCGAGGCACCCCCAACGATGACGATGCCCCGATCTGCTTTCTTATCCAAGACTTTTAGATCAGTGATAAGCTCGCCTTCCGCCAGCTCATCTCGCAGCGCTTCAATGCTGGTATTACGTTCACGAGCCAAATTGCTCAGACCAAGAAGGGCACGAACATTGCTTGGGTGGAGTTCCAACACAACCACATCCTGGTGAATAGCTGCCAACTTTCCTTGCACCGTTTCCCCAACGTGAACTGCATCAACATTGAGTCTTTGCAGATAGCTGTCGCTCGCTTGTCGAATACTGGCTGTGATCCGTCCTGAGTCGTAGTCGACGCGAGTCAATCGAACCTTGACACACTTGCCCACAAAGAATGAGGATTTGATGACATCCCCTTGCGATGCACTTGTGCTGCTGGACTCTAATACCTCGGAGATCGGCACATAAGCGCGTACATGCCCAAATAAGTCCACCAAAATGGCTGACGGTCCAATGTTTCCTTCGAGCACTCGACCCACCACACCGTGCGTTACAATCCCAACACGGGCATCTTGGATGCTTCCTACGACAGCTAGTGTGCTCTGCACCAGTGTACGTTTGAGCGTGAGAACGATACGGTTGCGGTCTGGGTCAACCTGCAGCACTCGGGTAGTGACACTTTGTCCGACCTTGTACTTCTTTTCGGGCTTCTTCAGCGCTACGTCTGCAAAGTGTGTGGGGAACACAACACCATCGACAGAACCATTGAGATCGACGACAATGGCTTGTGGCTGTATTGCCTTGATGGTGCACTTCATTACTTCGCCAGGAATCACTTCACTGACCCTCATGAACCCGCGCTGGAGAACCTTCTTTTCAAATGAGAGGCGAAGAATGTCATCTGTGGAAGAGTGGCCAATCACCCTAGCTTCGTGAACGGTACCGACACGGAAAGGACCCGAACTTGCAGGAAGACTGGCTATGTGATCATCAGATACGGCAGAAATGTGCGTGAAGCCCTTCACATGAGTATCACGAATCTGGGTCATAAGTCCCCAGTCTTCAATGGTGCTCACCACCGTTGCCTTGACGATCTTTCCGATGGGGAATTGTTGCTGCAGATCCATTCCACTCCTGGCCATGTCTACGACATGCGGCGATGCACTCAGCGCGAATTTGCGTTCATTGACATCACTGTCCATTTCAGATCCCTTCTCCCATAACACGCGCACCTTGATCCGCTGCCCGATACGGTATGATGCTGCAGGATCCATATGTAAAGCATCGACAGTTCCGTCGAACATCCCAAACAGCTTGACATTGAGCCCTGCAGAAGATTCGTTTGTGACCAGAGCCTTGATTAAGTTTCCTGGTATGAGTGCAGTGGAGCTGGGAGCGATCTCCGGACTGGCCGACGCAACGCTTTTGTGTTGAAGCTCAGCAGTGAGGTGCCGCTTGGATGGTGACCATGACGTTACGGCAGGAAGAACAACTTGCCCTCGATGCAGGTCTTGTGACCCAGCCTCTTTGAAGGGAATGAATCCTTTCACATCGGCGACGCCGATTTCGGTCAGGTAGCCGTGGTCCTCCTTGCTCGTGACAGTCATTGGCAATATGTATCCAGGGGAGACGTCACGCTCTTCCACGCCTTCGTTCACAATGCTGGGGTCCAGTGTCAATTCGACCCGTCTGGACTCCTGCTCGTATTCTTCGCCCTCTCTGCCACGATAATTTCGCACCGTCTCGATGGAATGGATAGATACCACAGATGCACATACCCACTGCCCGACCTGAAACAAGTCTCGGAGCTCGGGGACATCCTTGTCACGTTTACTGGAGGTTCGTGACGATTCGTCGTCGTCGTCGTCTTCATCTTCATCTTCATTCTCCTCTTCATCTTCTGCAGATTTCTCCAGTCTATCTGTGAGCTCCTTGCTTATATTTGTGATGGGGACATGCCCTAAAAGCTGGTTGGGAAGACTGAGAATTATCGCAAGAGGGTGAACAGCCAATACCGAACAGAAAAGACGAGTATCCACAGCTAGACGCTTATAGTTGAGCAGTTCGATACGATTGGCCTTCTGTTCGCTTGATTCCGGATGAGATTTCCCAAGTGAGGCTTGCTTGCCTTTGATCGAAGAGGTCACTTCCCGCTTCTTCTTCTGCGCATTCTTCTTGTCGCGGATCACCTTCTGTCTGTCGACCTTGGATTTGTCCTTAAAGAGATCGTCATCTTCTGTGTGTGCAGCAATGACAGTACTCTTTTTGTGCTTGGCTTCCTCTTTGACTTCGCGGAGAACTTGTTTGTGCTCGAAAGGAGTAAGGTTTGTCCCTCCGCCTCGAGGGAAATCCACTTCCTGCGCTGTGAGCGTGGATGGTGCCGGAGGGCGTGCAACATCTTGCCTCGGCTTCTTGGACGAACCCGCCTTTTCGGCGCCAGAATCCGGCCGTTTTGGCGCACTTCTCTTGAGCCCCGGCATGATGGGTGCGTGATGTGTCTGTCTTAAAAGAGCAGCAACGGCTCGATAGTATCCTTCCTGCAAGCCTGGCGAATCCAAAAATTTCTCCTGCACGTGCGTGCGTGTATACTCTGAGATCCAAGGTGGATACTTCGGGCACTCCATACGCTCGAACGCGGATATAAGCTAGTGCGAAAGGTACATAAATGGAGGTTCCCAAGCCTTGAGCAGGTGTTGCTTCCAGAAAAGAATCCTATGACATCTACATCTGCAATCAGTACAGCCAGGCGGTGGTGGCAAAGAGGCTCAGCCAACCATGGCTGGCTCCGAACCAGCCACACATTCTCCTTTTCAAGCTACTACGACCCGAAGTACATGAGCTTTGGCCCATTGCGGGTCATCAACGAGGACCGGGTCGCTCCCCGAAGCGGCTTCCCCACGCATCCTCACGCCAATGCGGAAATTTTCAGCTATATACTGGACGGCGAGCTGACACACAAAGACAGTATTGGTAATATCGAAACGCTGAAACGCGGCGAGATCCAGTTCACAAGTGCAGGCAAAGGTGTCCGCCATAGTGAATACAATGACAACAAGAGCAAAGAGTGTCATTTCCTTCAGTACGTACTGTAAACATCTTCAGAACCTCACTGACACCCTCTCTGTAGGATATGGTACACACCCAATAAGCGGAACCTGCCCCCTCGCTACTACACGCAGCCGCAGGTGCCCGACGCTGATAAGACAGACAAGTTCATGACACTCATTCGAGACGTCGATACGTTCTCTGCGGAAGAAGTGGAAAAGACGGGCCTCCTACCACCTGGACAAGCCATCCCAGCACATGCCCATCTCACCACACGAGCGTGCATTCTCACACCTGGACACGCCGTCCAACACACCCTAGGAAGTGAGACGACACAAAAGGACGGCGAACGCTGGGTGTACGTGCACCTTGCGATGAACAGTGGCTGGAAAGACTCGTCCGAGTGGGAAAGGCAGCTGAGAAAAGACTTGAAAGGATACGAGAAACATGCGGACCAGCTACAGCACGCCGTGCGTTACGCAGCGGACGTGTATGGCGTTAACCCACCTTGGACAGGAAAAGGCGCCAAGCTTGGTCCCCTTGCGAACAAGCCTCGAGTCACACTGACATACGCACAGAGCCGCGATGGAAAGATTGCCGGCGCCGACAAGAAGATGCTCGCACTGAGCGGACAGGAAAGTATGATCATGACACACACTCTCCGTACACTCCATGACGGTATTCTGGTCGGGGCGGGCACGGTGAAGAATGACAACCCGCAATTGAATGCAAGACTGTTGAACCCACTCCCCGACGGAACAAGTGTCCCCCTTGACATGCTACCCACGCCGATCGTTCTGGACCCCAAGCTAGAGACGCCTGTGAGTTGCCAATTGATCGTCAACTACAAGAATGGTACAGGCAAAGCACCCATCATTGTGACTGCTTCCGGCGGTGACGCAAGCAAACTCGCAGCGTTGAAGGAAGCGGGCATCGCCATCCTCGAAGTACCAGCCGGTACCACTGGCCGATTAGAATGGCACAAAGTCTTGGCAGACTTGCAAGCCCAGCATGGCCTGCAAAGCATCATGATCGAAGGAGGTGCGCGTGTGATTGAGAGCATATTCGAAGCCCACCAGTCGTCGCCCCTCATCGATCATCTCATCGTCACTCTTGCCCCTGTCACCGTGGGCAACGATGGACTGGGCTACCGCACACCTGCATGGGTCACCAGAACCATGAATCCCTCGCCCCAGGGTGCAGTCCCCGCTGCCGAGCCAACGAACCTCGAGCTGCTCCCGACGAAGTTGGACCCGCACGCTTTCAAGAAAGACCTTGTCTTCACATGGTCGTCTGCCGAGGCTGCACCCTCGCCTCCCGGCGTAGTGGGAGAAGCACGGATCCGCGTGAATGGTTCGACGTACTTGGAAGAAGGCGATGGCGTCTTTATTCGCAAGGGACAAGTAGGCGACCAAGTCACGGTGGAGAACGTGGGAGAATCGAATGCAGAGTTGTGAGTACGGCAGAGTAGTAGCAGGAAATGAATACTGACACATGCGCAATAGCGTTCTATTTGACGTGGAGCCGGGACATGACGAGGATGACGAGTGATGAGGAGAGATAACGTCGAGTTGTGGTGTATTTCTACGGTGCAATGGGATAATGTCTAGGGTACGGCATTGTACACTTTACCAACATGCTGAAACGATTTTTCTTCACACCAAAATGTTCCCTTGACACTTTTTGAATAGAAGCTTTATTGAATGAATACCCTACATTGTATTGCGTGTATGGCCGATAGACTAGGTATGACATGGTACATTGCATTTGGGTACATCATCTGAGTTCAATTTCGGGGCACATTGTCTGGCTCCATTGACTTGTGTGTGTCTAGGACGATGTGGTGAAGAGAAAAGTATAACGAGACATCTAGGAAGAACATGGTCTATTGTCTATAAGGTGTCTAGTATGAGTTGAGATGGATTCAAGAGGATCTACGAGCGACGAAAGAAAGTGACTATCACAAAGTGACGGGAGAATCACCGTAGGTACCGCCCATCATTTGCTCGCTTGCACAATATCACCAATGCTTTGCATGACAAAAGATGGCCAGATGTCTTCCTTTTCGCAATCTTTCTCTGTCGAGATGCCTGTGAGGACGAGCAAACTATCAATGTTGCCATGGTTGGCAAACGCAATGTCGGTATTTAAGCGATCACCAATGAAGATTGTCCTCTTCTCGTCAATGTGGAAAAGGGACTTGATCGTGTCCAGCATCGGGGTATTCGGCTTTCCTACAATTGTTGGCTTCCTCTGCGAGGCAAACAGCAGCGGTGCCGACAACGCCCCGGCCCCCGGCCACGGCCCACCACCCGCTGGGAAGGTGGAGTCATCGTTGGTCAGGATGAAGTGACAGCCACCGCCTTTTCCGCCTGCCTCCACGGGACCCTCGGCCCCTTCGCGGGTGATGTGCTTGAATGCCTTGCACAGCTTTGTGTAGTTGAGATGCATGTCGAACCCACACACGACCGCGCCCACTTTGGGGTCGAGCGACTGTTCGTTGCGGAGCGAAGTGAAATCCATGGCCGGCAAAAAGTGGTTGTCCTCGGGATTCGTGCCTCCGCAGTGCTGTATCTGGACAGCATCGAGCTCCTCTTCAATTCCATTCATTCCAATCACATACACTTTGCGATCGTCCGGGAAGTTCAATACTTTCTTCAAATACACGGCAGCAGCAAAGGAGCTGGACACGATGTTGTCCTAATACGGTCAGTCAAATCACATGTCACGGTCTGTTCACACCCACCTCGGAGGCCTGGAAACCGAGCTTGTCAAACTTCCCTTTGTAGCTCTTCCTGCTTTTGCTTGCATTGTTTGTGACATAGACGACCGTCTTGCCTCGACTGTATAAAAGGTCGATTGTCTCCTTGGCACCGGCAATGACGTCGTCGCCCGACCATAGAACGCCGTCGCAGTCAAAGAGCCAGGTATCATACTTATCAAGGAGCTCTTCGTAATCTTCCGAAGACGCCAGTTTCCGCGGTGTCTTTGTTGACGGCGTCATGGTCGAGTGGAGTGGGGAGAAGAAGAAAACGAAAGTTTTCCAGAAGGAACACGACGCACAGACCTCCTCTTTCCCGCCACCATGTCAGGGTCTCCGGCCACGTCGGGCAGCCCATTGCCTTCCGCATTGCGGACAGCAGCTGCCACAAATGGCAATGCGACATCGGCAGTGGGCCGAAATACCCATTCGCCTCATGTTGGTAGTGGAGTACCCATGGGGACGCGAAGTATGAATTCGTCGCACGACGGCTTGGCTCGCAGTATCAACCTGTCGCATGACGGTAGTCAAGCGGGTGCCGCCAGTCCGTCTGCTTTTGCACATATCGCCGCCGCTATGGGCGTGAACAGTATGAGCAGTGAGACCACGTCCTCTTCTCTACCAGAAAACATGTCCGCTTTCCCCAACCAGACTCCCGTCTCCATGCAGACGATGGATCCGTATGTAGCGCTGCTGTTCTCTGCACAGCAGATTGTTACGACGCAGCTGGATCGTCTTCAGGAGGCTGGCGACCGTTTCTACGAAGCATAGTACGTATTGTTTGTCTCTAGTGCACGGAAGCTCACTTTCCAAGTAGCGACAACGCGCCCACTCAAGATCCGTCTATAGTCGAGCACGAGTACACGACGCTCATACACACCTTTGATCAACTTCTTTTCTCCCTTACACAAGCGGGGCTTGCCGGTCTGAGCTGGACTGACAAGCGCGTCGAGCCGGACGAGTTACTGTCTGTGCTTTCAGCGCAGTCGCAAGACGCTTTCGAGAGGAGAGAGCGCTTACGGGAGGGCGCCAATATTGTAACGAGCATCTTGACACATAATTGAGATGATATGTATAATAGAAGGACATGGAAAGGGATTGTTAGCAAATTAGAAAGAGAGCGAATTTTAATTTTAAGACGGGTGCGTAGAAAGATGTGATAGGCAATGGGCTTACGTGGCGGTGTGTGTCTCGTGGAGGGACAGCGACCGTGGGCACTGGGACGGTGATTGTGAGCATTGGGATGGGTGATGGCGAGAAGCAGCGAAGCCAAATGCGACACGGACAACAGCTGTTCCCCAGCACAAGCAAGCACAAGAGCAAGAGAGAGAGCTTGTGCGCACAAGCAAGGGACAGAGAATGTGAGCACGGCAAGAAATGGCAGAGCAGCCACACAAGCAGACCAGCTTTCTCAGGACAAAGCATCCATTGGAGGGCGGCCACGACGTAGCACGCATCGTAACTACAGTACAAGAAAGATTTAGAATTGGTGGTTGGCGTTCATGATATCCACATCGTGTCGAGGCGAGGCATCCTCGGGCTGGCGTTTCTGCCGTGCGTATTGCTTGCCGATCGTGTCGTCGGCATTCTCAGGTCCATCACCATAGCTGGGACGTCTGTATTCGGCACTGCTGTCCCCAAGGCTCTGAAGAGAATCATCATCATATGGATTGCGGTGGTTGTAGTCGGACTCCATCACCTGCTCGCTCCGAGCATGACGGTCCGACTTGTTCTTGCGAGAACCGAGCAGACCGCGCGTACGCGACTTGTTCTTGGCCCGACGGCGCTCTGCTTCGCCTGCGCCGGGCGCCATGTCGTCGTTTCGAGACGAGAACGATGCGCGGCTACGAATGCGCCGGATGGACTGCGAACTGCTCGCGGTATTCTGTCTGTAGAACTGTTCGTCGAAGCTTGACGAGGGCGCCGGTCGCGACTGCCTCGGACCGTCGCCATCTTCGAAGCGATGGTTGTGGTCGTACGTGTACACATTGCCGTCGTCATCGTACAGTTCCCTGTTTGCGTTCTGGTCATTGTATCGTCCCACCCATGCACGCTTGCGCTCCAAGTGCTTCTGTTCCGAATCGTCCACAAGACCGTACCGTCTGGCCCATTTGGGTGTACGACCACGGTTCTCGTTGTTGCGAATGTTTTCTGTGGAGAATACGATCTGTCAGTCAGTCATAAACAAAGTCATCCGTGCTACGTACGGATAAAGAAGTTGTGGCCCTAAAAGAAGAGGTGAGCAGCACGTTGCATTGCCATTTTCCCTACGTACATGGCCTGGAATGTATCCGCACAACGTACAGATGATGTTGATGAAGAAATCCTTGCCGATTCCGAAACGGATGGCTACGGCCAATGGAGGCAGGAGAAACCCGCAGATCATAATGACAAACGTGAACCCATGGTGCTTTCGAGGTTTGCTGGAAAGAGAGGTCAGTGACGCTCGAAGCACATTGGCGCAACGTACAAGTCGATCCTGCCATCTGCCTTGCGAGGCACCTTCTTTCGTGCATATGAGGAATTCATGGCCTTTCTGCCGTTCGTAAATTCTGCAAAGGAGCAGAATCGAGGGAAGGGCAGTCGAGGATGAGAGATAGGTGCCACTTTCGCGGGGCGACTGAGCCGCGCACTCAGAAATTCCACGCACACTGCCTGTCGTCAGGCACCGCGCTAAGAATAGAAGGACATGTACGTAATGCGGCGTGGACATGTTGAGCGAGGAGAGGGAAAGGGAGAGGAAGAGGGTGAGGCGAGTAGAGAGGAAAGAACGAGGCAAGCAAAGAGCGAAGAAGGCACAGAAAGAGAAAGACAGCATGGTAGAGAAGGCAAGAAGAGAAGGAAAATAACAAGAAACGCAAGAAAAGAAGGAAAACAGCAAGAAACGCAAGAACAGAAGGGAACAGCAAAGAAAGGCAAGCCCAAAAGGAGAAACACACACACACACACACACTTTATCACAGAGGTGAGGATGGATTGCTACGAACATTCATGTCTACACGTCACATTTTCCATTCTTCTAAAAGATCATGCTCGACATGTCGGCACGGATACGGTCGTAGCTCAGCAGCCCCTCGACACGACCGGTAGCAGCAATCGCAAGGTCACGGTCCCACAGGTATGTTTGGGCCACACGTTGGATCTCTTTCGGAGTGATGGCTTCAATGGCCGTCTCAATCTCGGCAGGCGAGAAGCGCTTGCCAGCAGTGACCAATTGGCGGCCAATGTCCTCGGCGATGGCCGTCGAGCCATCCAGTCCGAGTAGCAGACTGGCCTTGAGCTGGGACTTGGCACGCTCCACTTCGGCCTCCGTAGGTGCCGTGGACATGCGTTGCCATTCCCGCAGGGTGAAGTGGACCAGGTCGTCCAGGTTGGTCAGGTTCTCCGACACCATGTATACACCCCACAGCCCTGTGTCCGAGTAGCTTGTGCTGAAGTGCATGAAGCTGTTGGCCAAGTTGTTGCTGCTGATGATGTGGCTCAGACGAGAGCTCAGCAGTGGGCTCGCACCCAGAGACCGGTCCCAGTTGCCCATGATGCTTTGTAGCACGAGCATCGGGAAGTAGTCTGGCGAGCGCCAGCTGACGCCTTCGACGGCCAAAGCCAAGTTGCAAGTGGACTGCGTGTCGTCGCGGATACGCACCTCACTGCCCACGAACTTGGTCTTGGGAGACGATTGCTCGCCGAGAGGGATGGGGTTCGAGGACACGGGCAACGAGGCAAAGTGCTTCTCGGCAAGCTTGACAAGCTCCTCGTGCTCCACACCGCCAGAGCCCACAAGCACCATGCGGTCGGCCGTGTAGTTTTGCTTGATGTACGAGGCGAGGTCGTCACGCTTGATCGACAAAATGTTCTCCTTGGGGCCGAGGATGGTGCGGCCAAGTGCTTGGCCTTGGAAGGCCACGGAGTGCAAGTGGTCAAACACGACTTCCTCTGCCTGTTTGTCGACCTCTTCTTGCTCGCGGAGAATCACATCACGTTCGCGCTCGATGGCGCTGCTTTCCAGCTTCGAGTTTTGCAGGATATCGGAGATGATGTCCACAGCTTTGCCCACATCCTTGCGGAACGACTTCGCATAGTATACGGTTTGCTCGCGCGAGGTGTACGCATTCAAGTGTGCGCCCAGATTCTCCACTTCCACTTCCAGGTCACGCTGTGATCGCTTGCCTGTGCCTTTGAACGCCATGTGTTCGAGGAAGTGCGCCGTTCCGTTTGTTCGGTCCGTCTCGGCACGGGAACCGGCGTCGATCCAGGCACCTACGGTGGCTGTCTGCGCGGCGGGGTTCGACTCGGTAGCGACAGTGAGACCATTGGAAAGCGTTGTAGTCTGTGTGATGGGCTGAAGATCATGTAAGTTTCTGCCTGCCGCTGGCCAAAAGCAATCATACTCACACTTCGGCTCACAGTCGTCGCAAAGTTCCTTGGCAGCGAGGTGGTACGGAGCGCGGAGGGTTGCCGAAGCGCATTCTTAACGAGGAAGCGTGCAGCCATGGCGACGGATCCAGTCAGGTGTACAGAATGGACCAAAGCTCAGGTCGTCGTCGGCACGGATGAGGGTGCGATGGGTTTGGGAAGATGCCGCAAAGGCACGCGCGCAAAAGACGATTACCTGCTTCCTTTTGTCTCGCCCGTGATTTGCTGCTGGGTTCCCGAGTCGAGCCGCGTGCACGTGACCCCTGCAAAATCCACTGGGGTCTTCTTCCTTGCTCTTTGCTTGCTGGTCCACGAACAATGGCGTTTCCTGTGGCGAGTGCCGTGCTCAAGGGCAAGGCTCGTGCTGGTACGGTACTGAGCAGCCTGCATGATGCCCGACAGGGCCTCTCCCTTCTTTCGCACGCCCGCGACAGGGCCACCGTCCCCTGCCTCCCTCGCACCCCAGCGACATCCTCTTTTTTCCGTACACTCTCCGCCGCCTCAGCAGCAACGCCCTCCACCGCCCCATCTTCACCTTCTGCACCTTCATCGCTTACCTCCTCGTCTACTTCCACCCCCTTTTCCGACTCAAATACTCTCGCACTCCTCCACTCGCAACCTATACACTATGTGGTAGCCTCCATCGTCGGCAGGACGCTCCTCTTACACCCTCGTGATCTCGTCACGCTCCCACGCTTGAATGACGTCCAGCTCGGCGATGTCCTGGAGCTCGACCGGATACACGAAGTGGGCTCTCGCGATTACACGCTTCGCGCACAGCACCCAGTGTCACCGCGCGCACATACTTCTTCGCTGCCAGCCTCGTCTGCTCAAGTGCCTACACCGCTCGTCGAGTCGAAGTCGTGGGCGGCCAGACTCCGCCCAAACGGCTTGGGTCATGTTGGTGCCGTTCTGGACCCTTCTAAGGTCCGCGTTCGCTGCACCGTGGTCGAACACACCAAAGGCAGGATGGAATTCATTGTCAAGAAAAAGAGGAGAAAGGGCTACAAGAAGACGATCCGTCATAAGCAGCCTTACACCCGTCTTCGTGTGGATGCGATACAGCTGGGCAAGGGTGACTAGCTGCGTAAGCGCAAGTAAAGCATGGTGGTGCTTTGTGCTTGCGGCCATTTGTACAATACTGCCTGTTCAATGAAAACATTGTGAAGATGAAAGAGATTGATTGGCTGGACGAGCTGCTGTTGATAGGGGCCACTGTGCGGTTTCGGTCCACCAAGGCCGCTTTTCGATGTCCGTTTCTTTTCCAGATTCATTCCTTTCCAATGTCCACGTCTTTCCACCGTATGTCTTTCCACCGTGTGTCTTTCCACCGTATGTCTTTCCAGTACAAATATACATTGCTTCTCTTCGTACAAAGCATTTGCCGAGCACCCCTGTCCTTCTTCGACAATCTTGCATTCACACGTCTCCACTCATCTCCATCTTGCTTTGATTTGAACAAAAAATCAACCAAACTTCCCCCACCCAGCCACACGCCACATCCTGGCTGATGGAGAAATTCACAAAATGCGTGCCTTAGTCCATTCACGCGCAGCACACAATGTGAAACGGACCGACACTGGAAACAACATGAAATTCCTTGTAATACTCGCACACTCACCTCCATCTGAGCAACCAAGTACAAGACATTGTCGATGGACACACAAGCGTTCCGGTAGCGCTCACGACGATTTCCTCCATAGAATAGTCGACCACCATGTTTGTAGCGTCGAGCCTATTCAACTATGGTGAGTATTCGCGCCATTCGCCCACACCCACTCACTCCTCACGCTTCCCCAGCCAAAGGATCCACACAGAACACACCGTCCTCGGACGCTCGTGTGAAGCGCCATGCCAAGCGCACTGCACCCCATTCCCCACCGCCGTCATATGCGTCGGTGGCCGCCGAGTCTATACCCAGCATGGACGGCGAGGCTCTCAAGGCAGGCCGTTCGCCGGCCGAACTCGAAAAGATGGCAGTCGTAGACTTGGTAATCAGTGAAGACGATCTGTACAAGGTACTGGGCGTCAAGAAAACGGCAAACAGTGACGAGATCCGTCGCGGCTTCTTAAACAGAAGTAGGGCATGTCATCCAGAGTAAGTACACTCCAACGTGCCACTTCGATCTGACATTGTGCGCAGCAAATTGCCCTCCTATCCACCTTGCGTAGTGGCATTTCAAAAGGTATCATCTGCCTACCAAACGCTGTCCAAGCCCTCTTCCAGAAAGATGTACGATGTGTCGGGACGAACAGACTTGGCCTCTGCACTCAACAATCACGATCCCACTTCGGCCGCCGGGCAGTACGGCTCCGAAGAGACTCTCAACGGCGTCTTATACAGCGTCTTCTGCGAGTTTCTCGAGGGAGACTTCGAAATGATTCGGGTGTTGGTCAATGCGTTGAACGAGAGTAATCCTGGTCTGGATTTAGGCGACGAAGCCGTGGACAGCATCGAAGGCGCGTTCAAGAAGCTTCGCGAGATGCTCTTGGCAGGGAAAAAGTATCTGACAATCATCCGCTTCGAGCTCATCCGTCTGTACGAAATTCAGCACTCCCTGCGACAGTTGTCGTACTTTGACGTGTTTGGGCGCCTGCGTCTTACATTGCAACTGGCTCGCGTCACACTCAGCATCCCCATGGCCATTGATCAAGCCATGAAAGGACAAGAGGAGGACAACAAGGCAGAAACGACCAGTCCACATGCCGACAGCCTTCACGAGGAAGACAACGACAGCGACGCAAGCCAGGAAGACAACTTGGGAGCTTCTCGAGAGCCGGAAGAGTTCGGCATAAGGGCGGACGACGAAAATGATTCCGACGGGGATACGTCCCCCGACGATAGGCCATACACACTTCCACCGCGCGAAAGGAGGAGGCAACGTAGACGCCAGCGGCGCGAGCGAATCCGAGCAGCACGGCGAGCCAAGCTTGAAGCGCAGCAAGCCCAACAGCTCCAGAAACGCGGCCTTCTTGGCCCGACAGCAGCAGGTCTTCTCAAGGGCGTTGTGCATGTCCTTGAAACCAGCGAAGGATGGGTCCCAGGAGGTGCAAAGGCGGAAGCCGCCTGATTGTTTTTTCTTTCACATATAGATACCCTAGGCATATCCGCCTGATACCAATTCATGATGAACAATGTACAATGCACAGATTGATTGATCGATGGATTGCTGCTCCGGTCCTCCTGGACGTGCCGTGTAGCACTGTCAGATGCGTGCCTACATTGTGTGACACGGACATGCAATCACAGGAACGAGGAGAGAGGAAGGAGCTTTGGGTCGAACTCTGCGGGATGTTCACAGCATGAACGAGCCATGACCGCAGGGTGAATCACAACGGTATGTTGTAGCCAGTACGGATGGAGACAGGCCAGTGTTGCACCACGATTTCGGTCCATCTGTCATCGAGCTCACAGCGTCTGCCTCGCCCCTTGCATCAGGCGGCACAGTCCTCGCAGTCCTCACACAAATTATTCACACCCCAATACATCGTTGCAAAAAGTACAGCAAGAGCTACACATCAAAGCCTTCGTGCTTGCCTGGAGCCGCGCCCACATCATAAATTCGGCCGCCCAATGATCCTGGACGTGCTCGTCTCTAGTGCTTCGGCGGCCTCTCGCACCATGCTGTCCACCACATCCTTGGCAGGACGAATGTCGTTGATCGCAGCCGCCACTTTGCCTGCAAACCAGTGCGCAAGCACGCCTTGCACCTTTTCGTCTGTGGGATCGTTTTGCAGATCCCACTCCACAGGCACTAAGCCCTGGTCTTGGAGCTCCTTGATCTTGTCTGGCCGATCGAGCCACGACTGGATGTACGGAGTATTGACGATGTGCAGCGGTCGCCCCGTGAAGATGGTCGTCTTGACGATCTCCTCGTCTCGTGCCTTGACAATCGCTTCCTTGTGCGGCTTCGGTGCTCCGCTCTCGTTGGTGGCTACAAATCGGGTTCCCACCCACACCGCCGATGCTCCATGCACCAGCGACGCGGCCAGCCCGCGGCCATCAAACAGTCCACCGGCAGCCACCACCTGGATCTGTTGTCCCGTGAGTCGCGAGCGTGCGCCTCGAACCAGATCAACCACCTTGGGGATCAAGATACTGAACGGAACATCTCCCGTGTGTCCACCAGCCTCGCCCCCTTGTGCGATTATACAATCGATCCCAATATCGATGGCTTTCTGTCATGACCACTTCTCATCAGCTGCCTGCGAGCGCTTTTTCCTCAGCACATACCTGGACGTGTTTCGGGTGGCCCACCATATTGGCCACAAGGATGCCTGCCCCGTGCAGCCGCTCTACAATGTGCTTGGGCGGCACACCCACAGCAGACACAAATAGTTTGGCTTTCTCTTCAATAATCACATCGATCAGCTCGTCCAACTGGCCCTTCGTGTAGTCCTTGTTCGTCTTGCGTGCATTGCCGCCCACTTGCGGTAATAGCAGGTCCACACCCCAAGGCAAATCGGGCGACCGCAGGCCCTCTTTGAGATCCTGGATGACCCCACGCAGCATCTTGGGTGTATATCCGACACCGCCAATAACGCCCATGCCACCCGCATTGCTGACGGCGGCTGCCAGATCCGAGCCAGCCGCTGCGTTCATGCCCGCCAGCAAGATGGGGTGCTGGATTCCAAACAGCTTGGTCAGCGGCGTCGAAATTAGCTGTTTCGACGCCTGGATAGAACGGATAGCGTTTGTTTGCGTGTTAGACATGACGGGCGCTTGTGAAGGTGTAACGAGAACATTCGCTCAGTATTGTCCAGGTGAATCAGCCCACCAACACTAGTTCGGGCTTTCCGCTCGCTTCCCCAGATTTTCGCGACCGAGGTAAATGACGCGGTGGACTACGACCGGGCCTGAACAACCGAAATTATGCAACAACAGCCCACTCTACTCACACTCATACATTCACTTGTCAAACAAAAAAAAAGTGTATGGATAATATTGAATGCTGAATCCATCCTTGATAGCATCCTTGCTGGGTTTGACCATCAACGAATATCGCCTGGCACCGGAACTAAAAGAGTGGAGACAAACGCCATCCGACGTATTTTGTCCCCGACGGGACTCGAACCCGCAACCTCGAACTACTGGGGCATGCTGGTATCCCGAAGGATTGCCAAACATAAGGTTCGCGCTACTAAACCAAATTGAGCTACGGGGACACCGTTTCAACGGAGCCTAGCGCACGTGTGTTTATATTTTGTGCTGCTTTTCTCCGTCTCCTGTGCTTTGCTTGGCTCATGACTCCATGGCTTCTCGAGTGGACAAGCCCGGCGGGCTCAAATTTCGCCCTCGCACAAAGGCAACCGCACTCTCTCTGCCCAGGTCCTCTCCAGAACCTTCGGAGGCGCCAGCCAGTTCCGCCACACCCGCCGATCCCGAACGGACGCCTGTCAGCGTGCCAGTAAGGAGAACAGCCAATGTGGGAAAACCGACGCCGATCCGCAAACCAAACAGTACTTCCACCACACACAGCTTCGCCTCGGTAACGCCCCGGAGACCTTCTGCAGGTGCACCAGCTCCCACCTTCGCCACACCGATTCGGGCTCCGAGTGTAGCTCCATCGGCTGTTCGTGTAGACGAATCGCCCGCAACAGAAGCAAGACCCTCGACTTCGGCGGCGGTTCGCCATGTAGAAGACGAAGAGGAGCCTATCGAACGTGCTCACCAGGCCACCAGGCCGCCCAGCAAGCCGCCCACAGCGTACGCACTCTTCAGTCTGGAGATCAGACCACGCGTTGCGGACGAGGCAGCCTCACCACGCGGTCAACGGTTCAATATTGCGCAGGAGGTTCGTGCACGCTGGAATCGACTGGACGACACGAGCAAGAAAACGTTCCGCGACGAGGCGATCCGGCGGAAACATGTGTACGAGCAGGAGAGGGACGAGTGGATTAAGCTGCACCCTGATCTGGCCGCACACCATGCGGCGGTCGAGCTAGATACGCTGCCGGCCGCGCCTAAGACTCCATTTGCACTCTTTAAGGAGCATGTGCTCTCTCGACAGACACCCGCACCGACCAGTGGGACGATCGCTATGCAATGGCGAGCTTTACCAGAGGAGGAACGACGCATGTTTGTGTCGCAAGCCGACAACGAACGGCGCACGTACGAAGCATTGTATGAAGAGTGGAAGAGAAACAACCCGGATGCTGCACAGACACTCGAAGCACAACGCTCGCTCACAACCACAGGGAGCAAGAAGCGTACTGTGTCCGATGATGAAGCCGAGTATCAGGCAGAAGCGGGCGAATCAGGAGCGCACCTCCAGGAACGGCGAATCAACTCGTCGCACACGTCCATGTCCGAACTGAGCACCAAAAGTTTCGCTCACGGTCGAGCCAGTCAGAACACGTTCTATATGGAGCGCAAGCTCCGTGATACCCGCCGTGAGCGTGCACGGCAGCTGAAGCGAATGCGCTCGCTAGGGTTACCGTCAGAGGACGAGCCCAGTCCGGCCCAGGTCCCCGCGCCAGATGCTAGCACAAGTCGTCACGCCACACCTGTACAGGAAGATGAGGGCGCCATGAGCGGTGCAGAGACGTCGGAAGCGGCCTCCGATGCCGAATCAGTGGGAGCGGCCTCCTCGCACCACGTTCTACGCGAGCGCAAATTCGCCGTCCGGACGCGGGTAGTCGATGGGCGGATTGTGCTGGACGAAAGTAGTCTGCAGCAGAGTCGCAACAACGATTCCGAGGGCGCTACAGGAGAAGCAATAGATGTCAACGAGTCGGATCGCTTCGTCACGTCCGCCACACATGTACGTGGACGGCAGAGAAACGACCGGTGGACTGCGCCGCAGACAGAGCGATTCCTAGAAGCCGTTTCGATGTGGGGAAGTGACTTTGAGATGATCGCACGCATGTTTCCCAATCGAGACCGACGACAGATCCGTGCCAAGTGGCGATCGATGGAGCGTACAGATCCGTCCAGCTTGAACATGGCGTTCCGACGCAAGCTTCCTGTGGATCTGTCTGTATATGGTGACATGGCCGGTGTGGATTTGAGCGGAGAAGCGCCGCCCATTGAGATCAAACAGATCATCAAGAAGCCCGACGAGGACGAAGACGAGGACCGCGAACAGATAGGCGAGCCCAAGTCGGAACATCCACCCACTCCTCCAGTACCCGTACAGCGCGATGAGAACGGTCTGGAAATCGTCGAAGAGGGCGACGACGACGACGAGCAGCTCCCGCCATCGATCGAGCCCAGGAGGGAAGACCGCGCGACCAGCGTGGCGAGTGCGACGAGCACCTCGGCCGTGCCTGTGATATCGGCCTCTCGCCGTGGACGCTCGTCGAGTACAGCCACGGGAGGTGTTGTACCGGCTATACATGGTGCCTCTAGTGCGGCTGCGACGGACCGCGATCGAAAGATGCGACGGGAGCGCGAGGAGCAGCGTGCAGCAAGAGAGATGGCCCGTCGACGTCCGCCTGCATCTGGCGAGGAAGAAGTGCTGGACTGATGGTGATCGTCTGCGCCTGTCAAGGAGAGCACTGGAACACTTTGCCTTGCGAACACCCTGCCTTGCGAGGAGAAAATGCTGAACAGATGCTGATCGATCGTCTGCGTCTTTCAAGAAAGCGCTGGACTCTTTGGTGCGAGAGACGTTCCGTCGAGTTTGCGATGCTCACCTGCAAGTGCAAAATCTACATCGTCGAGCAGCACCATTACTGGCTCCGTCTCTCAATCTATTCCTTGGCCCGTCTGGTGTGGATGCAGAGGATTTGTGTAACTAGAAGCTGTGAGAATGTCGAAAGATGCCGTGAGCACATGGAACTAGATGCAGGGAGAGCATGGAACTAGATATAATGATCACTTGGAACTACATGCAGTGAGCACATGGAACTAGATGCAGTGAGAGTATGGAATTAGATGCAGTGAGAACGTGGAACTAGATGCAGTGAGAGAACGTGGAACTAGATGCAGTGAGAACGTGGAACTAGATGCAGTGAGAACATGGATCTAGATGCAATGTGTGTGTGATATGAAAAGGTCTATCAATACAAGTGAAAGTCGGCATGCAATGTTCCAGGCATATCTATCAAAACCAAGCACCGCTCCACCAGGCTACCGAGGTCACCATCACGGTGACGGCCGCCATGGGAAGAAGGGCAAGTCGATTCTGCGTCGCCGAATTACACGACGTGCACGTCCACCCCGCTAGAAATGTTTTGTTAGTCACGCACACGCACCTACGCTCTAGCTAGCACTCACCAGAAATGGCCACATATGGTTGCGGCTGGTACAGAGCAAATTCTACTTTGGTGTTGGGCTGGAAAAGACCCGGTTCGGCAGCTGCATTCACACCCCGCTCGTCATAGATCTGCAAGCGGTAGGTGGCCTGGATGAGCTGTGGAGCGCCCTGCATCTGTGCGCTTTGATCCAGATCGTAGGGAGACCACGTCACAGCTGTGGCTGTGCCTGGAAGGCTGCTTGCAATCGTGTACGTGTTGGAATTCTCCGAACAATATGCTGCGACAACAAGAGACTGTGGGTAGCTCAACACGCTTGTGAAGTTCCAGCCAAATGTCACATTGACGCCCTGAGCGATCTTGAAGTAGGACTGGGCTGCCGTCTGTTGCGGTTGTGTGATGGTGATGCCGCCGTCGGCTGCCGTGGCGGGGATTGACACAGAGCTGGTGGCCGTAGACGTGGTGGAAGCTGCGGCTGTCGATGTGGTTGTCTGCTGCGAAGCGACCAGCGCGAACAAGCCTAAGCACCACACCACGACGAGCAGAGAAAAGCGGGAAAGCATCGTGTTTGGTGCCAGATTGCACAGAAAGAACAGCGATGGGTGGGAAGAAAAGAGGCGCAAAGGAGGCGCAAAGGAGTAGAATGGGACTGCGTGGGGCTTCCGAAAAAAGCCTCCAAAGAAAAGCCTCCAAAGAAGGCCTTCAAAGTGTGACGGTCTGTGACTGCCTTCCAAAGTGTGACGGCCTTCTAAAGTGTGACGGCCTTCTAAAGTGTGACGGCCTTCCAAAGTGTGACTGTCTCCAAATTACGACGTTCCAAAGGTGACGGCCTTCCAAAAGCGACGTCCTTTTTTCCAGCGTAAAAACTTCCAAAGTGTGACAGCGACTGTCGCTCTTTACAGACAGTCAGTGCTAAGCTGTTCCGTACCCTTTCCAGCCAATCTACTACTGTGCTTGCGCGTAGGATAGACAAAGGCGCACGTCTGTCGCTGGCTTGCGAGATTGCTCTTGTCACTTGAGCGGAAGTTTGTTCCTCGTCAAGTTGTGCGTAGTCCTCCTATCGAGCAACGAGCTCTCTCGCAATGCAAACTTTCTAGGCCCAATAGCCGCCCAGGCGCGTTGTTCATCACCCGTCGCCGCGGGACTGCGTGGACCGTGTGGTCCCTCCCCATTTCTCCACGTCATCCACCATCATGCATCCTGCGCTGATCATCTTGGGTGTTGTGCTGGGCGTTCACATCACCAACCTCATCGGCAGACAGCGCATCGAGGCGCTCGTTCGCCCCGTGTACCTGTGGCTCTTCCATGGCCAGGAGGTCAAGCGACAAAGATCGCTCAAGAAGCAGCTTTACGACACCAGACAGCAGCTCAACATGACCAGCTCCCAGGACCAGTTCGCCAAGTGGGCGAAGCTCCGAAGAGCCGTGGACAAGCACGTTGCGCAGCTCGAACAGACAAACGCCCACCTGGCCTCCGCCTCGTCGATGGTCTCGCTTCTCGTGCGAGCCGTGCTGTTCCTGGCCACCACGCTGTTCCCCTTCTGTCTGACATTCTACTTTGGCAAGACGCCCATGTTCTACCTTCCGCCCTCCGGCACGTCTTCTGCGCCCACTGCATACCACACCAAGAGGGCACCGGGCGGTTTCGAGATCCCCCACAATCCTGGTCATGCTTGGGGCATGATCAACGAGACCTACCTTGGCCCCCTTGGCTGGCTGCTGTGCATGACGGCCGCGCCGCGGGGCTCTGTCAGTGCGGGCATGTGGTCCACTGTGTGCACTCGTGTGCTTTTGCTCGTCACAAAGCACATCACGGATCTCTTTCGAGCCGTTCCCTCGAGGAGCGACAAGCAGACGCAGAAGCCCGTCCAGCGCGATGCTCACCCACAGGCCGAGGTGGCCGGTCGCTCCTAGATGCACTTGGCCCAGATGCACTTGGTCTAGATGCACTTGGTCTAGATGCACTTGGTCTAGATGGGCATGGCCCAGATGAACTTGTCCCAGATGCACTTGGCCCAGATGGGCATGGAACGAATCGCATCGCCGCACAAACACCCTCCCTCCTACGTGTCCATATACCCACGTCATATAGACTTGTCACTCTCGCAACTGTTTTTGCTGTGTATCATCCATTCAACGCAATGCATTTTCTGTCTCGCAACAATTTTAGCTGTGTCTTTTCGTACCAAAGCAATGCATTCTGTCTCGCAGCATTTTTAGCTATGTCTTTTCGTACCAGAGCAATACATTCTGTCTCGCAGCAATTCTAGTTGTGTCTTTTCGTACCAGAGCAATGCATTCTGTCTCGCAACATTCTAGCTGTGTCATTTCGTACCAGAGCAATGCATTCTCTGTCTCTTGTAAGCAGTCTGGCTCATATTTGTCGCCTCTTGCAAGCAATGCACCCCATATTTGTCGACTTTTGCAAGCAGTCTAAACTCAATTGTCGTGCCGCAAGCTGTCTAGACTACGATTGCCGTCTCTTGCAAACTGTCTAGACTACGATTGCTGTCTCTTGCAAGCAGCTCTAGACTATAATTGCCATCCGTCTCTTGCCAGCAGTCTTCACTCATATCACGCTCCAATGCAAACCGTCTGGAACTCTCATAAAGTCACGCTGGCCTCTTTTCATACCTACCAGGTACGTCGAACATCCTCACAGCCACCAGTCCCTCCTTTTCGTCCCGCTCAAAAGCTCTCAGTCGTTGAAGAAAGGATGCCCATTGATAGTGAATGACATAAAGACAGAGGAAATACAGACATTTCGTCGAAAGAATTTTGCGTGGCCACATACACATGCGTCTCGAGTGTGTATGGGATTGCATGTGTTGTTGTAATCGTGGTGTTGTAGACGTTGCAGAGAGTTAATTGTAGAGTCCATAGAGAACAAATGGCTTGTTGTTGTACGGCCATCGAGAACGTATCGGTCATTGCACAACATGACAAATGTTCATCCCTTGTAGTATGGCGTCATGGAACTGGATTGCGACGCCAGATTGTAGCTGGACGACTCGGCGGATCCCACTCCTCCAAACAGGTGTGTCTCTCCGCTCGCACCGTTTGTGGAGCCTTGTGTGCGGTCGGAAGGGCGGAAGATGCGCAGCTGGCGCGCGGGCCAGCCGGCATAGACACTGTTGGCCTCTGCGATCTCGCCGGACGCAATCAGTGTGTGTTCCAGAAGCATGGAGTGCGGCTCCATCGACGCACCACTCAGCAGCCGGCTGCCTGTTCGAAGTGCACATCCATCGCCAATCACGAGCTTGTTCAGTGAGAAGCGTCCACGCGAGTTGATGTGTGCCACAATCGAGCAGTCGTCGAATGTGACGCGGTCGCCGATTGTGACCAGCTCCGGCTCGGTCAATTGCAGGCTTGGTTTTCCACCGGCCCAAATGGAGCACTCCTTGCCTACTTTGGCACCCAGTGCGCGCAAATACATGACTGCATACCGTGTGCCGGAAATGTGTCCGATCAAGTGGCCACCGAACCCTTTCCCGAGAAGTCGCTGCAAGGTCAAATGCAGTTGCCAGCGCTGGCAGTAGCTGCTCTTGTCCCAGTCGTAGCGACCTTCGCGACGCCGTCCGATGATGGCCCACTTCGTCCCGATGACCCACGCAAATGCAATGTATGCTTGAATGTTGAGGATAACCACAAACGCAACCGCGATGAACAGATACACCAATCCGGGACGGTACCAGTGGTCGTTGAACAGTCCACCTGCCACATATTCGAACTGGCCACGCACGGCGTTCAACGAAAGCACCGTGCCGACAGCCGCAGTCGCCCAGTATGCAGACGAGAAGACGGCCATCATGAGGTTGATGGCCACCAGCATCACATACGGAATCACGAAGAAGTTCGCCTTGCGCTTGTAGAATGCACGTCCAAACGGCGTGATCGTGTCGTCTTCATCGTTGTATTCTTTGGTATCCTGCACAGCTCGTCCGAAGCTCACGGCCGATCCGTTCTTGGAGCCCATCCAGACAGTGTGTTCTTCGTAATGGCCGTTGCGTACACCAAGTGCACCCGAGCCCATCACACACTGTCGTCCGATCGTCGTTCCCGGTAAAAGCACCACTCGGTCTGCAATCATGGCACCCCGTCCCACACGAACACGCGCCCAGCCAATCGAGTCGGACGTGAACACCTCGGAACGTGAACCGAACACAACATCGTCGCCCACTTCGAGCAGCTCGGGATCCGGACAGTAGATGCCGCTTCCAGGCCAGTATACGCGCTTGCCAACCTTGGCGCCCATTGCTCGGTAAATGACGGACGTCATTTCGTAGTGTGTGCCGAGAATCGCCATCGCACGGCGGATGTTGGGTTGCGACAGGAGTTGGTTGTTGAGCCATCGGCGGAAGAGCGACAGCTGTGTTGCATTGCGCATCGACCCCTCACGGTTGACACCCATGGCGCGCTTCAATACGATTCCGAGCACCAGGTTGATGAGCGGCGGCATGAGATTGCGCACGATCCGGGCAACGTAGTGCCATCCAATACGACGGGGATAGGCAAACCAGGCAACGACGCCCTTGACTGAATCGTGGTGGTTAAACTCGAAGGGCTGCGACAGCAGCATGAACAGTGCAGCAAACCACGGTACGTAGCAGATAATCCGGATCACCGTGAGGATCGGGACACCCACAAACGCAATGAGGAACACCGACGGCGTCGGTACAGCGTTTCGGTTGTACGCGGCGTAGGCATCGTTCGAAGGCTCTTCATGTGACGACGATTGCGGTCCCCACACGGTCCCATCTGCCAGACGAGCACCAGGTGAGATCTGCGTAAATGTATTCACAACACAGTCTCGACCGATGATCACCGGTTCTAGACGGAAGTAGCCATCGCGTTCGACACAGAAACCACGGACAAGCGACTTGTCAATGCGTGCACCGTCGTGAACTGTGATGAGATCGTACTCGGCCAGACGTGCATACTTGTCGATTTGCACGTCGCTGCCGATCGACATGCCCAGCAAACGATAGTACGTCTTTGTCAATGAAGGTGTCAGACCGAATAGACCTTTGCCGGCAGTTTTGAGCGACTGGTTCACAATCCACCATCGCAGATGGTAGTTGCACCACATTGGATATTTACCCGGGCGATAGCGGCCAATCATGATCCACTTGAAAGCGATCGCAGCCACAGGACAGATGATTCGACTCGTGAAGCGAGCCACGGCAACAGACGCCAGTAAGACGGCGACGCGCTCCCAGAACTCGTCCTCGATGTAGTATGCAGAAAAGGCAAGACCGTGAAGAATGACTGTCCAAGTCCATGCGGCCTTGCACGGGTAGAAAATCAGCATGGGGATAATCTGAACAAACAGGACCCATGGGTGTGATTGACTGCGTGGTTTGTATCCATGACTGGCAAATGCCGGATCGGAGTCGTCCATGTCGTAACGGTGGGCGCTGCTGAACGCACCTGCGCCCTTTTCGTCCAAGAAGCCATCTGCGTACTCATCGTAATCGTCTTCGTAACCTTGTTCTTCATCAATCAGCGATGCGATGCCTTCCACGGTCGAGTTGTTGAACAGCGTCGATACTTCCAAAGACACGCTCGTTTCTTTGCGAATCAAGTGCACCAAGCGTCCCAAAAGGAGACTATTACCTCCCAGCAAGAAGAAGTCGGACTCGGCGGTAATCGTGCCAGACTCTGTGTCGAGAAGCTTGGCAATGATGTCGCGCACAATCAGTGCTGTCGGTGTCATGGACGATGCATTCTGTGCACGAACTTCTTCCTCCATGGTGGCGAAATCGATTCGCCCATTGGCCTTGGCCAAGGGCTGCCGGAAAACATGTAACGGATTAGGCACAACGTACCCGTGAAGAACTTGTGCAAGGGCACGGTCGATGTCTGCCGCATCGTATTCGGCATACTCCTCCACTTGGATGAAAGCCTCTGGCGAGCCGTCTTTTCGTTGCCGCACGGCCGCTTCCACGATACCTGGGATACGGTAGCATGCTCGCTCCACCGCACGCACATCGACAGACACCAGCTTGCAAGGGATTGGCTCCGACAAAGGCACCTCTTTGCCAGGTGCGCGCGCCTCAAAGTGTCGAAGCAGTGCGGGCACCTCGTCCGACAGTGGTCCAATATTTAGTCGCTGGCCGAGCTTGATGCGGAGCGGCTTGCCGGCTTGATTTTTGGGTAAGTCGTCCATGTACACAATGGCAAATGGCCACTTGGAAGGGTGTAGATGCGATCGCAACAGGTTTTGCAACTCTGCCAGTCCGATCCGTGGCTGGTTCGGAATCGGGACAATAACCACACCGATTGTCTCTTGCAAAACGGTGTGCTCGATGGAGAAGGCAAGTGTCTGTCGTACGCGGTCGCGACAGGCCTGCGTGATGGCCTCTTCCACTTCAAACGGAGACACGACTTCTCCTCCCTTGTTGATGATCTCCTTGGATCGTCCCGTGATATACAGGTAGCCATCGGCGTCCATATGTCCCATGTCACCAGAATCGAACCAGCCTTCACTCGAGAATGCAGATGTGTCGAGAGGCTCGAACGGATCGGTCGACGTTTCGTATCCGGAGAACGTAGGCAAGCCGCGAACGGACACAGCACCTGTCTGGCCGATCGGCAGTTCTTGCTCCAAATTGGCTGGATTACGGATGGAAAGATCAGGTCCACACGCCACACCGGAACAACCTGGACGGTCCAGTTGATAGTTGGTCGGGGGTGAGGCAATAGGCATGCACTCCGTCATACCGTAGGAGGGGAGCACGGCACAATTTCCAAAGGTTTCTTTGAGCTGGACAGCCAGCGACGGTAGAAGACCTCCGGCGGCATTGGCGATCATGCGAATCTTGGTGACACGCGAAGTATCGACGCCTTCTGGTTTGGATGCCAAGATGGCTTGGTGCATCGTCGGCGCCGCATAGTACCAAGTGGCCCCGAGCTGTTGCGTCAGGGTCCACCAGATCGTGGCATCAAATCCAGCACACATGATGGCACTACCGCCCGAAAAGATGGGGGCCCACAGATTACGCACAATTCCACCCACGTGGAAAAGAGGCATCATATTCATGTTGACGCTTTCTGGGCGCAAGTTCCAGCTCTGCACAACACAGCTTGTGCCGACGATGAGATGGCGCAAAGTATACGGCACGACCTTCTTTTTCCCCGATGTTCCCGACGTGTGCAAGACGAGAGATTGGTGCTCCAATCCGTGGAGCTGCGATGGATTCCGCGCTTGTGCCGGTTTGGGTCCATCCTTGCTCAAGACGGACATGTCAAACAGGCCTGCAGGGCCTGCAGTTCGAGGCTCGATGAAAATCACCTCCATACCGTCCTCGCGACTCAACTTGTTGACCTCCAAACGATCGGCCGCTTCGCGCGTCGTGACTACGGCTCTTGCTCGAAGACGAAGCGCGTCGTCGCGCAGTTCACCTGCCGTGCAACTTGCATTCACCGGTGCACATGTATGGTAGGCTGCCACCGACAAGAGTGCCAACGCGTTTTCCGGACCCGTGGGGAGCGCCATCATAACACGGTCATTGGGTCCAAGAGGTCTGCCGATCGTCGGTAGCGAAAAGCTTGCTATAAAGTTACGTATAGTCTTGTGGTCGATCGGCGTCCGATTTAAGTCGGGCGACCAGAGGGCAGGGCGCGATGTTGAGCAGACGACATCAAGGAGCGTCTTGATCCGGCCATTGTCTGTGACGTGTTGTGCCAGATGGTCTCCAAGGGAGGTGGTAGGAGGTCGTTGAGGGAGGGAATAGAGGAAGTTGAGAGGGAATTCGGACGGTGACATGATGATTGTCTATGAAAGGTATACAGAGAAATGAATGTTGCGAAAGTCCGTGGCTCCAGTGCGGCTGGAGAATGGATGTTGTTTTCGAAAACGAGGAAGCTAGAGCAAACACAGTCCCAATGCCACGCAATCGAATGCCTAGTGGCAGAGCGATCACAATGCCGTGGTGACAGTGGGTGAAAGGATAGTGATGGTAGCTGGTCGTTGCTTGGTGACGCAAGTAGAGTATGGTACGGGACAAATGGTGAAGTGCGACGTGGGCGTAGCAAAATGGGGACTGGCAGGTGCCGGGATGGATTTGTATAGATGAATACAAAACTTTCTCTCGTTTCGACTTGTGTAGTGCAGCAGCACAGCAGCCAAGACATGTGCGCGTCTTCTGCCATTTAAAAGGGTTCCAAACTTTGCATAGCAATACAATTTATAGGGGACTCATTACAAATCGTGGGATCACTTGGAATGTACGCGACATTTCCAAATGCTCGACTAAAAATAAATCACCCCCTGCAGGCACTCTAGCAGCTGATCGTGCATCGATGTTTCTCTTACCAAAACGATTTCTCTTCCGGCGGCACGGCCCATGGACACACGCACTTAGATCGTGCCGCTGAGCAAAGCCTTCGCAGCCCTAGTGCTTGTCTCGATGCGAATGTCAGATTCGTTAGTGAGCCGTCACAACTGTACCTCTCTACAGGCACCCGTACCACTGCTTCCCTACAGGCTCCAGATCCTCTTTTGTATTCTGACAATTTTTGCTCTATTTTTATCTTGTTACTCGACGCTTTGAACTCACTTCCTTGAAAGACAAATCCTTTGTCTGCTTTCTGCTCTTCTATTTTGGAAGCGACTCTGCCTTCTTGCCGTTCCGACAACAACAAGTGGTTCGGAAAACCTGGTGCGTGAAAGCATCTCTTTGCCAATAATTGATTTGTGTGCCATTTTATCACACTTATCGAGAATAATCGCCCCAACTGCACCACTCTGCCGACTGTGATCCCTAGCAATTTTATCAGAACGACGACTGCCTGTAGTGCCTAACAGTCTTACCAGAACGGCTGCCTGTAGTGCCTAACAGTCTTACCAGAACGACTGCCCGTAGTGCCTAACAGTCTTACCAGAACGACTGCCCGTAGTGCCTAACAGTCTTACCAGAACGACCTTCTGACCAAGCGCAACTTGCCCTTCTATTCAATGAGAACATAGACATTGACCCAAATACACTCTATATATACATGCAACCTGCCACACAGTCCGCTGCTAATACTCTATAGAACAAAATCACCGTGGATGAGCAGGATCTAGTTCCGGCCCCTGGCCACCCCATGAGGTTTGCCGTTGTCGTTGAGCCCATATATGTTGCGCATGCTGTGCGGCGGCATGTGCATCTCTGCTTCCCGCATGGACGCCTGCCAGCTCGTGTGTGGAAGACCATGGCGCTTGATTACGATGTCCATGAATGTAGGATTCGTATGCCTCTGCATCCATTTGTCGAATCTGGTCCACCGTAGGCGATAGCGGCTGCTGCTGATCTTGACTGGATCGTCGTTTGTACCTTGACACTTGCCCGACATTTTTGCGCCACGTAAAGCTTCTCTCGTCGCGCGGACTGGGCGTAGCCAGTACATCACCCTCTTTTGCCTGCCCCATTTCCCCGGCGGTAGGAGAGGAGACTTGACTCACAATCACAGGTGGCGGTCTCCTTGGCATTACTGGCGTAGCTGTGCGGATGTACTCGATTTCCTTGGGGGGTCCTTGACGGAAATCGTACGGCGGAGAAATATTGTAGCTCGACGATTTCTCCCCACCCTTGTCACCCTTGAGAATACGCCATCCACGAAATCCTCGGCTTTTCTTGCGCGGTGATCTTTGCGATGCATTGTCTTCGTTTGCAGACCCACCGACACTACGAGTACGCGGACGTTGCGAGACAGGCAAGAGGTCTGCATTTTCGATAGCGTCGGGTGGTCCCACACGAGACGTTGCTCGCGATCTAGCCGGAGAGGGCAACAAGAAGTGCCGGAGGCCATGACCAAGTCGTTTCTTCCAGTCGGGTGGTGTCGCTGCAGTTTCCGCCACCGACCTCACCCACTGTGCCGATGCGATGTTTCTTTGCGTCTGCGTAGTGGACGTGGCCGCCGAGGCTGGTGCGTCGGAGAGATTCCGCCGGGATTCAAGCCAGAGTTTCTGCTCCGTATGTGCAATGTGCTTAAAGGCAGCATGACGAAGCGTCGCTCCACGTCGATATACTACAACCAGAATCAGCCCAACACACCCTAGGCAACAACTAGCCATGATGGCTGCGAATAATGGGAACCCAATCTTCGCCGTGGCCAGTGGCCCTAAGAGCGAGAATGCTCCTGCCGCTAGCAAGCCTCCACCAGCAACACTTGCTAGTGCAGATAGCGCCCATGAACTATCCCATCGCCGTCCATCTTCGTCGGCTCCTGACATGAGAGTATGGTCATCACCTTCTTCACTAGGGCTGCGTTGAGTCATTCGTGGTGCGGGTCCAAGGTGGTCTGCGAGAGCGAGCAACTCTCCTAGCACAGTCTTGCACGATGGGTAATATGACTCTGCTATGTAATCGAGGATGCTTGTGGTAAGAATGGCCGCCCCTGCCACAGTTATTGTCATAGAAAGTGCGGCAAAAATCCAATTGGCGACGGTAGCAGTGAGTGCTAAGGTGTATTGGCCCACTACCAGGGTTATGAATCCTGCAAATGACAATTTGAGAAGCACTTCTGCATCGAATGCAGGCCTGTGTGCATCAATAAGCCCTTTCTCGTCCATGTAGAGCAGTCGTGTGCGTCTTGGATTGTCATCTTTATCTTCCTCACCAGCGTTTCGGCTGTGGCTGAAGAAGAAAATGCATAGGACAGCTGATCCAAGGCCCAGGCCAATACAGATTGACAAGATCAATGCCGCCTTCCAGTCCTCCATTCGATGAACGTCGATAAGGATCGGCGAAACAGAGGTAAGAAGACCCACTGTTGTTCCTACGGCAACAATCAAAACAAATGCACACAGTGCGACAAGAAGATGCCGCACGAGCACGATTTGTGGTCTGATAACTTGGTGGCGAATAAATTGCTTGAAAGTTGGTGAGGTGCGAGGCTCAGGGGTCCATATTGAGCTGTTATGAGCTTGCAATCGGCGTACTACAGCACGGTAGATTGTGCAAGCATCTGTTTCCTTCGAAAGCAAACCATAGACTGGTATGAATGCGAGAGAAAATATGGCCATGAGCCAGTAGAGCCAGTGCCTGTAGATGAAAGTCAATTCAGCGTTCTCTCGAAATATTCTTACATACCATGTTCCAACTTTCAATACTACACGAGTAATCCATGGGCCTACAGCTTGGCCGGCAAGGATCCATACCAAAATATATGCCGAGAACAGTGCTCGTTGACGGCGAGAGATAGACATATCGAGCACAGAAGCGACAACCAGTAAAGTAAACGTAGACGTCAAGAATCCCAGGATTCCTCGCAATATCGTCAATACGATACTTGTCCTTGCAAATCCGGCAACTGTCGATACGGCACACACAAATACAACTAACAGAGGTGTATATGAGTAGCGACCATAGTAACTGATGGCCGCTCCTAGCGCCAGGCCACCGGATTCACCGAACAGGAAGGACAACTGACCAGATTGCAGCGAAAGTGGCAGGGTGCCCATAGAGTGAGAAAGCGCAGCAATGGAAGAATTCTGTCGAGCAAGGAGGTGAGCTGTTGCCAATCAATCAGGCATACACTTACGTATCCGGAGTCAAGGCATTGCGCTGCAAACACAAAGAGCAGACACAGCGTGAGATGGCTATACTTTCGTACAACGGTCCAGCGATCAGCCAGGAAGGGTAGATCATCTGTGACCGTCGAGTGTGGGCTCTCACCACCGTCAACAGGCCTTAGCTCTGACTGACTGTGGTGACTGTTTAGAACAGTGGGGCCGTCCTCTTTAAGTGTACGGAAACCGCCATCGCTTGGTAATTGGGTAGCTCTTTCCGTGTCCTTGGTCGAATCCTTCGTCCGTGAGGCTGTCGGTTGTTTCCATTGAGAGCCATGATCGTCACCAGCTTTGCTTCGAGTATGTGCGCTTTGACTGGGAGGTCGGACATTGTTCAACTCCTCTTCGGCCTGTTGGTCTTTTTCAATACGCTGCAGTTCAAGCAAGAAGTCTTCAATGGTCTTTTGGTGTTGTTGCTCCGTCAAAAATCGGCTACGCTCTTCAAGCATTTCTTGAACGGCGCCCCGTGTTACTGGTCTGCTCAGAGCGCTTTCACCAAAGGCGACTTCTCCAAGACGGTCAACGAAGTTGCCGCCATCTTGGTTATTGCCTCGAGTATTGGCAGCCTGGCTTCCCCACACGCTTCCTTCGTAGAAATCTTCCACGCCACTCATGGCTTCTAACCCACCAGCAGCCACAAAGTCATGCAGTGCCTTACGTGCCGCTGTGCCTTGTCCTGTCTGGAGCTGAACTGCACAGTCAAAACCTGCTCGAAAGCATTGCCGGCATGATGCTGAGTTGTGCTCGTGTGGCCTCTGATTACGTGTCGAGGGTCTGTAAAGGTTTCTCCCATTGGCAGAGTACTCGTTCGAAAATCGAGAATTTCCTGTCTCAGGGCGTCTGCTTCCAGGACGGGCTCTTCCAAACGCGGTGATGGGGATGACTCGAGACTGGACAGATCTCATAGTTGGGTCTGTTGGCAGTTCCATTCTGTCGGGAGCAATGCGGGCCCCGGACTCTCCAGTCTTTGGACGTAGGAATTTTTGCAGTTGTTCGATCTGCGAAGAAAGTCCATTTCGTGAAGGAGGAGGAAGAGTTTGTTGGATGTGCTCCGAGGCACCCGATGCAGGTTCAGCACCTTCTGGTACTTCGCTTGGTGGAGCAACAAGGTCTCTTAGTAATGGTCGTCTCGGCTGTTTTCCCTGGACATCTCGTGAGGAAGCGTCCTCAGCACCAGTTACCATTTCAAACGAGGTACGGTCAATCACAGGCGTATCGAGAGCCGTTGTTTCTGATCCAAATGAGGAACGACGTAATGACGCTGCATTGGAAGGCCTCCGCCCATGACCTGATTCCTTTGGCTCCATGGACTGTGCCTCCTTCTCCTTGGTCACAGGCTGCTTGTCTGCTGCTACAGCGGCAGCAACCTCTTCGGGAACCTCCTCTTGCACCATGGACATTCTGGGTGGTTGAGACGATAGACCCGATGACGTTGGTGGAGGACGGGAAGAAACTGGGCGCTCCTCTCTCGGTAATACAGCAAGCAAGGGATTTCCTCGAGAAGATACGTTATCTTGAGGTGGTAACTGCTCACTAGTCACAGATAAGGCGCGAGGATCGGAAAAGCGGTTGTTCTGAGGAATAGAGGGGGCTGATGGAAGGTCTGCCAAAGGCGGCAAAGGACTCGCAGCAACTGGAGTTAAGTTTCCCTTGCCTTTTTTGTCAACAGGCTGCTCAAGACTCTTTCCTTTGGCAGTCTCGCCATTATTGGACAAATCTCCATCATTGCTGGACTTAACCCTCTCCTTTCCAGATACAGATGACTCTCCTGATGTGTGCTTGGCAGAGGCGGGACGGCTGAATCGCTTCATATTTGAAAAGTCTGTTCGCACTGTGGGGACTTCTTGACCATTGGACAGATGAGTCGAAGAAGTAGTAGCAGGTCTTTGTGGCTGTTTTGGCATCTTCTTCCGCGTAGCTAGGTCTTTTGGCTCTGCAACGTCTTTTTCCGTCCGCAAATGACTGGAATCAACCGCACTTTTGTTTGGGTGGAAGACTACTTGCTGGGCTTTATTGGGCCTTTCCTGGACCTTACTTGTTACCCCCTGGACAGGCATCAAAGGAACTGGCTTCATTGTCTTTGCCTCCTCTTTTCGCCGAGCACTAGCTGCTGCTACACTACTCGCAGTAGGGGTTGGTGTAGAATCTTCTGAACTCCAAGGCGTTTCGGCGGCGTCATCCTCGTCCGTATCGTCCAAATTGTCCATCTCCACCACGGGCTGGCGAGTGGGATAGGATTCACTGACAGGCTTGACCAACGGAGGAGTGGGAGGAATATCGTTCTGACGGAGCAATCTTTGCCCTGTGTGACGCAGAGCATGGGGAGCAGAGGTTTCAGCATCAGCGTGAGGGTTGGGGAACGCAGGTATGGGTTGTCGTCGGGAAGAAGAGGCTTGCATGGAGGTTACATTGAAATTCCGCGGCAGAGTACGGGTCCTGTCTTCCGCCGTCAGTCTACCTCCGGGGAGACGACTGCCCATGGGGAAGATGTTCGTCCCCGTTAGGAAGTCGTCTCCCAAGGAGCTCCCGTAAGGAGTTTGCGCCAAAGACGAGAGCGAGGAGACGGGAGGTAGAACGGAGTCCGCGTCATCCTGGTGCTCCAACGGCCTCTTCTTCGTGTTTCTGTCTTGTTTCATTGAATGTTCTGGCCTGCCAGAAGATAAGATTTGAGTACGTTATTGAGTGAAAAGCCCGGCTCAGCGTGCTTTCCGATCGTAAATTCGTAGAATGGAGAAGCCGGTTCTCCAGTGAAGTTAATCGTATAATTCTCGTATTTGTCAAGTCTCAAAGGATCCAGCTTTGAATGGTGTTGACTTCACAAAATGGCGTCAAGAATCGTGCAAATCGTAAACGTTGTCTACTTTCTCACTGGGAGAAATGTATGGTCGTCACAAAAAGAAAAAAGGGGGATTTGGGGATCGTGAATCTCATCAAGAGATGATGCTCGAGGAGCAATCGTCAGAACAGGTACAAAGATCGAGACGAAGCAAGGTTCTCTTCTGATCTCTGTCTCCTATGCTGCGAAAGTCCGCGATGATGATGAAGAGGAAAGTGGTTTTCTGTCAATCTGAGACACGGCAGATCATTTTTGTTTCCGGGTTTCTGTTCGTGCACTCAATGTCTACGGGCACACTAAGGTTAATTCTGGGAAACAGCAATTCCTCCTTGCCCTTCAGTAGGGAGCAACATCCACATGCATGCTGTGATCGCTTATCAACAAGCTCCATTAGGCACATGTATATCTGCTAGAGTGACGACAAAAAGAGTGATATATCTGGCTTGATGGACAAGAGAACACGCTAGCGCAAAGTAAACTCTGGCCTACGCGTACATTAGAGTGACTGAGACAGCCATGAGAAACTATTCCGGAGGATCAGGCAGCCCTTTTGTTCTAGTATGTACGCAGCAGCTGAATGCTTACACGTTCCATTGTTGCTGAGAATGCTATCGTATGGTGTTCGAGAGCGTGCAACACGTGAAAAATTATGGTAATGTCGTGCGCACTAGCTTGAGGCACTTTTCCATCTTGACAGAAGGTTCGCCCATCCGAACGTGCGATGACTGTCCACCTGCCCTCTGCTTCTAAGGGACCCTGTGAGCAAATCTAGGTGAAACTTCCGCGATTCCCTTCCGATGTCGGCAAGAACACGCGTGCCTGACGTGTTTACCTTCGACAGGTATTTCCCTCATCAGACGCGTAAAGCGCTAGTCGCTGTTTGTTTGTCATAAAAAAAAAGTAGGGTATACTTGCGACTGACGTGAAATAGCGAGAAGAAATTTGCTGGCTGCTGCGTGATAGTGTGCATACGGGTGACGCACAATCGTGAGGACATGACATGCGATTCGTCTTGGCTGCACAGTTTGCGAGCAATCTGCGCAGCTCGGCCTGACACCCTCATTTACCTTGTCTTTGCGGTTGTCACATTGCTCTCCCACGATCATCACCTCGTACACATTGGTCGGCTTCGGCGTACACCGCGCAACGCCAGAGTATAACACATATTACGGCGTAGCTCCACCGCGCGTCGACGTCCCCATTTAATTTCTCGACCCCGGATATTGGGGTTGTCGCAATCAACTTGTGCACCTGTGCACCTTTACTCTGCTTTTGCTCGCTGCTTCAGACAAACATACTCTCGATCTGCATGACCACGGTGTTCAGTCGACGCTGGCCTTCCTCTTCTTCGCCTTTGCATGATCGACACATATCATGGACGAGCTGGGAGGTAATTTGAAACGCTTCCTCAAGAATAGAGGGCAGACCCTTGCACCGAGTAAGGAGCAGCGCTCCACCGGCCAACGGTCCGAAGTTGCTACGCCCCAATCAGACCACTCAGAAAAGCACCCTCTTTCAGACAGTGACACGTCGCAACTGATGGACCCCTCACCATCCTCTCCTCGCGATGAAGCTCCCACCCACACGCGACGCGTCGACAGCGTCGAGGTCATGGCTACGGACTCGGACCCCTCTGGACGTCGGAGCAGTACAAGTCCCTTGAACAAGATTCTTTTTCGCCGCCCTGGCGAGACATTTTCCACGGAATATTCAGGAGATCTCCTTGACTCGCCCATGTCCACGCCCTCTACCCCTCCCGACGACTTGCAATTTGGGCGTCTCTCTGTGACAGCGTCCACATGTTCCAGCTACCAGCCAACAGAGGGCAAGAGCCCCCTGCAAGACTCGACTGCGTTTCCTTCGCCTCGCATGACCGACTCGCCTGGAGATCCTCGTCAGCGCGTCCCCCATCACTCTCACTCTTCGTGGACGTTGCCCATGACACCCATGCACCCTTTTGTGCTCCCTAAAGAGGCCATGAGACACCACTCCGAGTCCAGCCAGTCATCTGTGAGCGAAAGCGTTGCGTCACAGGGCGGCATGTGTGCACGGCCTCGCGTGTCTTCCAAGACGTCAATCGGATCGCAGCTTTCGCACGGAATAGATGACGATCGTTGGATGGAAAGGGGTGGTTTGCCAACCTCGACGTCGTTCTCTACTGCGCCCCTTCAGACGAAAGACGACGGTGCGCGACGGTCACGGATCATCCTGGAGATTATTGCTACGGAAAAAACGTACATTCAAGGTCTACAAGAACTGGTGGACGTGTACATCCTGCCATCAATGGAACTGGATGGCAATGGCCAGCCATACGTGTCGTCGAATGAGCGGCGCCATGTTTTTGCCAACGCCGAGGGGATCCTACACTTTCACCACAATGCACTTCTTCCTGCTCTGTACGTGGCAGCTGGCCCGTTAATTTCACGCACACAGGAGGATATTGGCATGCTCGACAAGGGCACATTCGACGCCATCACTATCAAGGCAGCAGAGAATATTGCACATGTGTTTGAACGGTACGCAGCCTTCTTTCGGATGTATTCCTCTTACATCAACAACGTCGATACCGCGCAGCAACGCGTTGCCGCGTGGCTCCGTCCTTCATCTAGCGGATCGAAAGCGCGTTTTTCGGGCGGACGTCTAAGCGGCGGGTCGACGAGTAAAGAGACTTGCCGTCTGTCGAGCAAGGAACGCAAACGGATCAAAGCGTTTCTGCGCACGGCTCGTGAGGACCCTCGACACTCGCAGCTGTCATTGGAAGCATACTTGCACTTGCCAGTGCAGCGTATTCCCCGGTATCGCCTCCTGCTCGAGGAGCTGGTGCGCTTCTGCCCGCCGCAACGACTCCGCGATGCACGAGCAATCACGCACGCACTCGATTCCATCTCCGGGATTGCCTCATCGATGAATGAGAGGAAGAGGCAGTCGGAGATGGATCGCCGCCTTTTGGAATGGCAAGAGCGGATTCGAGGCACGTTTCCTTCACCACTCGTTCAACCGCACCGTAAGCTCTACAGGGACGGACCGTTACTTCTGAAGCGGGTCATATCGCGCACATACGTCTTTCCCACGCCGGCACGGTCCAGTTCTCTGCGTAGAGGAAACGCGAGCCAGAACGCATCTCGTACCAGCATAGATGAGCAGCGCCCAAACTCACCCCACGAGCCGAGACCAGTGTCGTACTTGCAGGACGAAGTGCCTGCTACACTGTACAATATGGAAGTTCAGGTGCTTCTGTGCAACGACATAACCGTCATTGTCGAGGAGAATGCCGCCACTTCGCCTCAAGTCAACTTATTCTCCGTTTTACGCGTCTGCAATGATGTCCGCATCGTGGACAAGAAAACTTTACGTCTCATTGATGCCGAGCACCTCGTCTACCTGGAAGCAGCCTCAGAGGCCGATGCCTGCGCCTGGAAGTCTGCGTTTGAGACAGTACAACAACCCCCCGGCTTGCCATTCAGAAAGCCCCTTGGCGACAGTGCACTCTTGCGTGTGAGCAAGAGCCATCAAGCCTTGTCGACGTATCGCTCTGCTACTTAAGTGTCTTGTGCACAGGATGTATCTGTCTCTTCGGCGCGGGAGAGGGAACCTTGTGCCTGTGTAGTATGGCTCCAGTGGCTATCTTCCTGACACTGACAATCACACGCGGATGGCCCCCGTTCTTTGTCATCCTGGTCACCACCATTCTTCCTCTTTTCTATGTACCTTTCTCTCCCTTTTGGACACTCTCTCTTATGGACCATGTACAATCCTATCAATGTATCATACGTGCACATTCACAACTCGCTTGCCAGTCGCTTGAATGACTATTTAGACACACCTTCCTCATGTAGCTTGACACTTTCCTCACACCACTTGACTCGCTTTCCTCACACCGCTTGACACACTTATTGTACATTGCGAGCAATACCACAAGACATTGTCTTAGTCGTTGATAATCAACTCCGACACCTTCCAGAGTTCAAACGACCCGTCAGGCAGCGTCCTCCGAACAATAAGAGGAATCTTCTTTGCTGCAAGCTCCTTCATGGCGATCTGAAGAGGATCTGTCTCGCCTTCGATGGGCACAAGTACAGGCGCATTCATACTGTCGAATGTAAGAGACGTCTGTATCCTGTAGACTATCCAAATCCTCACCTGATCTGAAGTGCCCGTGTGCCCAGAATGCGTGCTCGTTCGTATTTGGTCATGTAGGGCGTAGTGATTCTCTCTGCATTCGGTACTTCGCCCGTCAATCCGCTCGGGTCATTACCGTCAACAATGACCTCTTCTCCGGCAGCAAGTTCGGCTTCGGGGTCATATGTCTCATCTGGGTCGATGTCGTCTTGATAGTAACTAGAGGAGGAACGAGTGAGAAAGGCGCTGTACTGGTGGGATCCACTTACTCTTCTGCACCAGCGTCTCCTAGATCTTCATGGTCGGACATTCCTGCGAGAGTGTCGAGCTGCGCTCTAGGACAAGGGTGGTGCGTGGAAAACGGTCAAGATGCACTTTTGTACTGTGAAGCAGCTCGGAACGTGTTGAGTTTCAGCGATTCGACTGTGAAGCAGCGCTGAAAAGTAGGAGGCTCGGCAAATATTCTATGCTAGTACGCAGCACTGGAAATTGCCGTGATTTTATCGTGTGTCTTGGATGCTGGATGAGTATGACGGCCGGTGTGTAAGAAAATACACAGACGGCGATGAGGAGGACGAAGGAGAAGTTTTGCCCTCCAAAAAAATAAATAACACGACTTCTTCTTGCAATACAATTTTCCTCCGTATTGCCCAAACGCTTTCGCTATTCAGAACGCGCGCGCACACCGCTACTGTCGCTCGTCGCACAACACTTTCTTCCTCGCATCGCGACAACCACCGTCTGTCTGGTCATCCACCACCAAAGCGCACGTCGCCGGAAGCCATCCTTCTCTTTCTTTGGAGGAGGCATTTTCACACGTCCGCCCGTGGTAGCTTTCGTCCCGCACCCGTCCCGCCATCATGACGGATGTCTACGACTCGTACATGGACGATACCCTAAAGGGAGTGGCGAATGGGGACACATATGTGGACAAGTATGAGTACGGCGAGTACGAAGAGGATGAAAATGGCGAGATCACTCAGCAAGGCTGCTGGGATATCATCACGGCCTTCTTCGAAGAGAACGGTCTCGTGCAGCAGCAATTGTCCAGCTTCAATGAATTCGTAACTAATACCGTACAAGAGCTCGTCGAAGAGAGTAAGACTCTAACGCTCGAACAGAGCGACCAGCACACTGGTCTGGAAGGCGATATCTCGCGGCGTTACGAGATCGAGTTCGGCCAAATCTACTTGTCTAAACCAACCATCACCGAGTCAGATGGCCAGTCACTCCCACTGATGCCGCAAGAAGCCCGGCTGCGCAATCTCACATACTCTGCACCGCTGTATCTGGATGTGCGGCAGAGAAGACTGGTGGAGAGCGACGATGTGGATGCGTTGACAGGCGACAAGATGTGGGTGGATGAGGACGACAACAATATCATCGAAGAACAAAAAGTGTTCATTGGAAAGGTCCCTATCATGCTTCAGTCCGATTTCTGCTACCTGAAAGATCTATCAGAGGAAAAAATGTACCAATTGAACGAGTGTCCGCTCGATTCCGGTGGCTACTTTGTTATCAACGGGTCCGAAAAGGTCCTCATTGCCCAAGAGCGGATGGCGGCGAACCATGTCTACGTCTTCTCCAAAGCGCCCCCTGCACCTGTCACATACCTTGCAGAGATCCGCAGTGCAGTCGAAAAGGGCGGAAAGACCATCAGCACCATGCAGATCAAGCTCTTCTCTCGGCAGAAGGAAAAGGCTGTCAACAACGTCATTCGCGCCACGCTGCCGTACATCCGCAGCGACATCCCCATTGTGATTGTGTTCCGAGCGCTGGGCATCGTACCGGATCGCGAGGTGCTGCAACACATCTGCTACGACTTTAATGATAACCAGATGCTCGAGATGCTCAAACCGTGTATTGAGGAAGCGTTTGTCGTGCAAGACCGCGAATTTGCCTTGGACTTCATCGGCCGCAGAGGAAATCAGACAGGTGTCAATCGACACAAGCGCCAACAACATGCACAAGATATTTTGCAAAAGGAGATGCTTCCCCACGTCTCGACGGCCGAGGGCAGCAATACGCGCAAGGCCTACTTCTTTGGCTACATGATTCACCGACTGCTGTTGGCGGCTCTGGAGAGGCGTGAAATTGACGACCGTGACCATTTTGGAAAGAAGCGTCTCGATCTAGCAGGGCCTCTGTTGTCTGGACTGTTCCGCATGCTGTTCCGCAAGCTGACGCGCGACATCTACCGCCATCTGCAGCGCTGTGTCGAGGAGGCCAAGGAATTCACCCTACAGGCAGCTGTACGCTCAAGCACCATTACCAACGGTCTCAAGTATTCGCTTGCCACAGGGAATTGGGGTGACCAGAAAAAGTTCATGCAGGCCAAGGCAGGTGTATCACAGGTCCTCAATCGATACACGTATGCCTCGACACTGTCGCACTTGCGGCGCACCAACACGCCCATCGGGCGCGACGGTAAGATTGCTAAGCCACGCCAACTGCACAACACCCACTGGGGGATGGTGTGCCCAGCCGAGACGCCGGAAGGCCAGGCCTGTGGTCTGGTAAAGAATCTGAGTCTGATGTCGATGATCTCGGTCGGCACTCCAAGTGCACCGATCATCGAGTTCTTAGAGGAGTACGGTTTGGACAGCTTGGTGGATATGCAGGTGGCCGATTCGCGTGCAACAAAGGTGTTTGTTAACGGAGTGTGGATGGGGACATGTGAACAACCCACAGGCCTCGTGGATACACTGCGAGATCTTCGTCGCAAGGACGACATCTCCATCGAAGTGAGCGTTATTCATGACATTCGTGAAAAGGAGCTCCGTCTGTACACGGATGCCGGACGTGTCCAGCGGCCCGTGTTCATTGTCAATCCCGAAGACAAAACGCTGTATGTGAAGCAGAAACACGTCGACTGGATCGTCAATGGCAGTGCGCCCTCCTTGACGGAGCATGAGGATATGCCGTATGGCTGGTCACAGTTGCTCCGAGAAGGTGTCATTGAGCTGCTGGATGCCGAAGAAGAAGAGGGTGCGATGATCTGCATGAGCCCACAGGACTTGGAGAATTCTCGCAAGTACAACCTGGATCCTGAGCTCGTGGAGACGCGCTCTGGTGACCCTTCTGCGCGCCTTGTGTCCCTCAAAACGTACAGCCAAAATTCGTGGACACACTGCGAGATCCACCCGGCTATGGTGTTGGGCGTGTGTGCAAGTATCATTCCGTTCCCAGACCGCAACCAATCTCCGCGAAATACCTACCAATCGGCCATGGGCAAACAGGCCATGGGCGTCCACCTGACCAACTTCGTCACGCGCATGGACACATTAGCCAACATCCTCATGTATCCTCAGCGTCCACTTGCGACGACACGCAGTATGACGTACCTCAAGTTCCGCGAGCTACCTGCCGGTCAGAATGCCATTGTCGCCATTCTGTGTCATGGAGGATACAACCAAGAAGACTCGGTGATCATGAACCAATCCTCCATCGATCGAGGTCTCTTCCGCTCTCTTTACTACAAGGTATACTGCGACCTAGAGAAGAAGACAGGCATGATGATGCTCGAGGAGTTCGAGAAACCCTCCCGCGAGACCACCATCCGTCTCAAGCACGGCACCCAGGACAAGATCGATGCCGATGGACTTGTGGCACCAGGCCTGCGAGTGTCTGGAGAAGACATCATCATTGGCAAGACGGCGCCTCTGCCTCCCGACAGCGAAGAGCTGGGACTGCGCAGCAAACTGCACACGAAGCGCGACGTCAGTACACCACTCAAAAGCACAGAGAGCGGTATCGTGGACCAAGTGCTCCTCTCGACCAACGCCGAGGGCAACAAGATCGTCAAAGTGCGTGTGCGCTCGACGCGTGTGCCGCAAGTCGGCGACAAGTTTGCCTCGCGACACGGACAAAAGGGAACCATCGGAATCACGTACCGTCAGGAGGACATGCCATACACTGCCGAGGGACTCACGCCCGACATCATCATCAACCCGCATGCCATCCCCAGTCGAATGACTATCGGGCACTTGGTCGAATGTCTCTTGAGCAAAGTCGGTGCCTTGTCTGGGCAAGAAGGAGACGCGACGCCATTCACCGACTTGACCGTCGAAGCAGTCAGTCACCAGCTGCGTCAATTCGGTTACCAAAGCCGTGGTCTGGAAGTGATGTACTCTGGACACACAGGCCGCAAGCTTCAAGCGCAAGTCTACCTGGGTCCCACGTACTACCAGCGCCTCAAGCACATGGTCGACGACAAGATTCACTCGCGTGCGCGTGGTCCCGTCCAGATTCTCACCCGCCAACCTGTCGAGGGACGTTCGCGCGATGGTGGTCTTCGTTTCGGAGAAATGGAACGCGACTGCATGATCTCGCACGGCATTGCAGGCTTCCTCAAGGAGCGAATGTACGATGCTTCCGACGCCTACCAGATCCACGTCTGTGACGTGTGTGGACTGACGGCCATTGCCAACCTGAAGCGCAACACGTTTGAGTGCCGTTCGTGCAAGACGCGCACCGGCATCAGCAAAGTGTTTATTCCGTATGCGGCCAAACTCCTCTTCCAAGAGCTACAGTCCATGGGTCTCGCGTGTCGCCTGTACTGAGCTCTATTCTGTGACACATGTATTCTTGCAAGCAAGCATTGTTGAATGAAGAGAGTGTATAGAGAGAGGTGTGCTGGCGTTGGCTATGTTTTCGCTCAACGATATCTCCCGATTTTGCACAAAGTCTTGCCGAGGATGGGTGTCATTCACTCGTCCTTTTCCTCTTCTCCTTCCTTCCTTCTCTTCTCCTCCCTCCCTGTCTCCCTCCCTCCACCGTATGTGTCATCTTGTCCTTTTCTTTTCCCTCCGTCCGTCATCAAAAGACCCTCCTCATCATCCTCTTTCGATCCCTATGCAGTTGCTCTGGTCTCTGCTTTTTCTCGCCTCTTTCCCCACCCAAGCGCGACGCGTCGAGCACTTTACACGGTATGACGCGTCGATGTCCCCTTCGTCGCATCCACTTCCATCTTCTTTTTCCTCGGTGCTGTGGCTTCGCACTCCATCTTCCTCATCCACATGATGGAGCTGCCACCACACCATGCAACCTTGCTGTCGTTGCACTCCGCCATAGAGCACGCTCTCGTTGTGCATCTCGCCACAGCAGGTACTTCAGGCTCCGCCATCGACGAACGCGCCTCCGAATACATTCGTGTGCCGGACCTGATCACCTACACAGCGCTACGACCTCTCGTCGAGCGGAGTTGTGGGCGCCAGTTTGCAAAGGATGACCTTGCCAGGCTCGTTTGGTTGTGGGGAGCCGATGAAGACGCACAGGCAGACCAACGCACCAACATCGGCTTCGAGATCACGAGATGTACCGGCAAAGCCTCCGACGATTACATGTTGGGACTGCAAATCCGCTTGGATGTAGACGATGATGATGCGCAGGGCATCGATGGAACGCAACGGACGGCGAAACGGAAACGAATGCAGAGCTCAGACAGCACTCCTCCACGGGAAATGGGCATCGTGCCACCACGAACACCGCCCTTGAAACATCGCACAATACATACCCCAGGCAGCCGAGAGCCTCCGCAGAGCCCCAGTCCCAGTCCGCGGATCGCTGCGTCGCCCGTCTTGGGAAAAGCGCTCACGCCTCCCACTAGCCCTTCCAAGCACCTGCGTGGCTCCCCGCACTTGTCTTCTAGTCGATGGCAGTATCACCACCAGAGAATGCATAGTGGCGGGAGCCTATTGGAGAGCTTGGCAGACAACCCGCATGGATCACCAGCGCGCACTCTGTACGCTCGTCGCGGTATCAGCCTTGTGGCGCTGTGGAACAATGGAATGGAGCGACGCAAGAAACTGGTGCGACAGCGGCTCTCGAATTTCTCTCGAGACCTCTCCGTACCATCGCCTGTGGATGTCTCTGACCGCACAATGCCCAGCACACCCAAGAAGAAGCAGCGCACAGTCCAGGGTGCTGGTGGGCTCTTGACACCATCATCCTCACGCGAAGAAGGGTGGGTGCCTGGCCAACATAGGATCCAGCGGTATCCAGACGTGCCATCCGCGGCCAGCGAGGAGGACGAGACCGTTGTACGAGTACGCGACACCAAGTCGCCAGACGTCCATGCAATGCAGATTCCCAAAGCCAAGCTACCAGGCAACGATGTGACACAGCCTGTGTCGCAGCCCGAAGCACCCGTGTCTCCCGCAAAGCCCTCACGAGTGGAAGCCGCTCGACAGGCGCACCAGGCACTGGTCGCCGAGAAGGAAGCCGCACTCGGACGCAAGCTCAGCCTAGCAGAACGGATTCGCACCAAGCAGGATGCTGTTTCTCATGCACACAACCGTGCCACCACCGTCACGACTTCCGCACACGCCATCGCCTCGGCAGCTCGTCAGCGTGCTTCCCTGTCTCGTCTACAGGACGTGGCAGAAAGTGTGTACATGCTTTTTGTCTCGTCCACCCATTCTCACGAAAAGGCGCTCTTCTCCACGCCGCTCCCGCTTGCCGACGTCTTGAGAGCCATCACGCAGTCCAGCCGCACAGCCATGAGCACCACGGAGGCCCGCGATGCCCTCGACAGACTCTCCAAGCTCGCCCCTGGCTTCATCGATGTCATCCCTGTTGGCGCACGGCACTGGGTCAAACTTATTGGCAAAGTACACGAGCCGCACACGGAGGATACTCTACAGGACTCGGGGGTGCTGCCGGCCGTTCGTCGATGTATCCGGAACGCAATGGACAGCGAGACGATCACATAGCATAATCTATTCATATGTATACTAGTTGAATCCATATTGTAGCAGTGAAGCCTTGTTTCCAGTGGTCCTTCCGCTGATGTTCCTCGTCGTCTTTCCATATTGCAGCAGTGTTCCTCACCGTCTTTCCATATTGCAGCAGTGTCCCTCGTCGTCATTCCATATTGCAGCAGTGCCCCTCGTAGTCTTTTTCTCTCACACCACCCACCCCTCCGTATTCACGCACGGATCAACCCCTTTTCGAAATCACACCACATACTCCACTCTGCACCTCAATCTACCTTACACACCTGCGTCCACACACATCTACCTCATCATGAAGCTGCTTTTCGTTGCATGGGCAGCTACACTCCTTCTCGCCGCGTCTTCTCTCTGCGTGCCGCTTCATGACGCTCCCTCTGCCAACGTGCTCTCGTCTTCCACGGCACCCCTCCCGCTCTCGTGGAGAGTCTTCTCTTGGCTTTTCACGGACCACCCACTCTTGGAGCCGCGTCTCGTCCAAACGTGTGAGACGTGCCAGCCATACTGGACAACCGAACTGGGCAAGCAGCTGCTGTTTGTACGTGGCATCCGCTACGTAGACCTCAGTGCGGCACACGCTTCCGATCCACACACCTCCCACCAATGGACTTCCTTCGTTGCCGCTCAAAGCGCGAACAAGACACATTTCCCGCGGAGCGTAGAGTACAAGGAACAGCTTTCCAAGCATGTCTTCCACAACATTTCTGACACAGGCCCTCGCAAGCATCTTGCCAAGTTCACCTCCTTCCGCACGCGGTACTACCGCAGCTCGAGCGGCCGCGACAGCCAGTTGTGGCTCTTGCAGACCGTTAAAGACCTGGCAGCGACACGCAAAGACCTGAGCATTGAGGTGAATGAGTTCTCCCACAGCTGGGGACAGAACTCCATCATTCTGCACATTCCCACCGCACACGCCGAGAATGATGCCTCACAGGGAACAACAATCGTCGGTGCCCACCAAGACTCGACCAATCTCATTCCGCTTCTTGCAGCACCTGGCGCTGACGACGATGGGAGCGGCACTGTAACGCTGCTGGAAGCGCTGCGTGTGCTTCTTGCCACGCCGCATTGGAAGCCCAAGACTCCCGTGGAGTTCCATTGGTACTCGGCAGAGGAGGGCGGTTTGCTCGGGTCGCAAGACGTCGTCCGAGCGTACAAGGACCGTGGTGCAAACATCAAGGCCATGCTGCAACAGGACATGACGGCATTTGTCAAGAAGGGCACCAAAGAGCGTGTCGGTCTGCCGATCGATTTTGTCGATACGGACCTTCGCGACTTCGTGAAGCTTTTGGTCTCCGAGTACTTGCACATCCCCTCCGTCGACACAAAGCTCGGCTGGGCGGCTTCCGACCATGCTTCCTGGCTCAAGGCGGGCTACCCGAGCGCGTTTGCCATTGAGGCACCCTTCGAGGACTGCAATATGCAGCGAATCCAGTGAGTCGAAAAGAGGATTGTATTCACTCAGTATTGACTCTACATACAGCACCTCCTCGGATACATTTGACCATGACGAATTCAGCTTCCCGCACCTGTTGGAATTTGTCCGTCTCACGGCATCATTTGTCGTAGAGCTAGGTGGCTGGCAGTCGTAGACAAATAGTTTATATATATTGAGCACACGGTGGGCCACGCCGTGCACGATCGTGACGTCCACTATTACAGACAAATAGTCTTTGCATTGAATATAATATGAGCCACACTGCGCACATTCCCAACACAATATCCTGACGTCCACTATTACAGACAATTTATATTGAATATAGTATGAGCCACACTGCGCACATTCCCAACGCAAGCACACTCTTAACACCCGGCAAGAACACAGAACCTGCGTTGAGCTGATACAGGGGCTTCTGAGGTTTCTCAGCGGTGGTTGCGCTGATACTGAGATTTTGGCTGCCTACCACCTTGATGCCTTCCTCGGTTGGCAATTGAACTTGTATAAAGTACTTACCAGGCGGTACAGTAGGGTAAAGCTCGATTTGCGAGGCATTGTTTTGGCCGTAGAATGGCCCGTACGAAGCGGTATACGCGTTCGTTGACCCCTCAAGGACCCCTTCTTCAAAGAGGGTGATGTTGAAAACGATGGGCGTGGCAGTATTGGCTGTCGCATTGGCATCCCTCCAGAATAAGCTGTTCGTCCTTCCCACAAGCCTGGAGACGAGTGAGCGATCAACTTTACGTCACTGCTTTGCTACGCACCAACCCGCATCTTCCGATGGATAGGTGATGTTGATTGTTCCGTTGTACCTTCGCAAGAATGAGTCCGTTGCCACGGTGGCGTGCATCACACTCACCTCTCGGAAATGTCCGTGGCAGAAAAAGAGGCAGCCTGCACTATTCTCTGTGCACACACAAGCCATATCCCCGCCACATAAGCCAATATAGCCGTCGAGAGCATCTGTACCACTGCCAATTGTATACGTCGCTATGTGGAGAGAAGTCTGCTCCCGATTGGCCGGGTTGACCCACATCTTTGGGACTCGATTCTACGGCGCTCACTATTGTGTCAAGCGCATGGCCCCGCCCGGAGCGCAAATGTACTTACTCTTTCTTGCTCAGCTCATTCTATCGTGCTTGCCTTTCTTACTCCTGTCCCCTCCCTCTTTAGTCTCTCTTAGCCTCTCTTGGCGCGTTCAGCCTGAACATCTGTGTGCCCCTGTAGAGCCTATCTACCGCCGATTTTCTCCAGCCCGCACCGTACCGCTCCGCCGCCTCGGGCCGGCCACGCGGAAAGCTTACGGAATTCTTCGATGCAAGCACAGGAAAGCTTTATTTGAGAATCGGTGTGTGAAACAAATCCGATAGCAGGAGCATGGCCTGCCTGCAGGCAGCCATGCATTGCACTTCCTTCCGCTTAAGAATAGCCTTCCTAGCCTTGTGCATGGGACCTGTGCCGCCCTCTGGCCATCCGAATGAGACCTTTTTCAGACGCGCAGGCACATGAACAGTGCAGGAACCGAAGGACTTGTCAAATGAACATAGGGGCCCCACGCACTGTCGGGGTGCAGGCACACACACTAGGCAAAAGTCGACAAATATACGAGGCAATTGGCGACAAGGCACCTGGACGGTGATCATGCAAGAATCATGGTCATCACAACATCCTACCAGGCGCCGTGCCAGTCTCTCGTCCGGCTTGCAACCCCTTGTCATTGAAACAAGACGCCTACAGCCCCCATGCCTACTCGACACAAAAGAACAACGGCATGTAAGGGAGATATCGCCTTCTCAGTCGGTTTTAGATGCCGTTCCTGGAGGCCGACAGCTCCAGCGCCGGCAACACGATTCCTGAAGCTTACCTGCACCCCGACCTATGGTGGGAAATACACCGCAGGCCTGCCTCAGGCGAGACAGACCCGCGCCACCCACTTTCTCTCCTCCCACGCCAGGATTTTAGGTTTTCCCCTTTTCCTTTCTTTATAAGACACCCCGCAGTACACATCCCACATTCTTACTTCCCACTTCCACGTCGAGCCTTCCCCTCTCCCACTTTCCTCGACTACTGTACTGAAAGACTCCCTAGATTGTCTTCGAAGTAGATACACTTGTCATTGCCCTACATACCTTGTCCACCATGTTTGGGAACAAGAACTATGACGGACCAAAGTACTTTGGGCTTAGCGGTCTAGCCCTCTCCCGGATGATCGGTGTCGCTGCCGGTGCCGGTTTCCTTCTCTTTGGTTACGACCAAGGTGTCATGAACAGTCTCCTGACGCTTAAATCGTTCACGGAGGTATTTCCCGCCATCGACACGTCGAAAGGAGCCGACGGTACATCTCATGAAGCTACTCTGCAAGGTGTAGCGATTGGTCTGTACGAGATCGGGTGTTTGGCGGGCGCTCTTTCCTGTCTGTGGCTTGGTGACTTGCTTGGACGTCGTCCAATCATCTGGATCGGAACCGTAATTATGATTGTTGGTGCTATCCTGCAATGTACGTCTTTTTCTCTCGCGCAGCTCATTGTGGCCCGTATTGTCACCGGTGTTGGCAACGGAATGCACACTGCCACCATTCCCATGTGGCAATCCGAATGCTCTCCTCCTCACAAGCGTGGTATGCTTGTCATGGTCGAAGGTCTCTTGATTACCGGTGGAATCTGTATGGCCTACTGGATTGACGTGAGTTTCTCGTATGATTTGGAATATATATCTTACCTTTCATAGTTTGCTTTCTACTGGCTGGACCCTTCTTCCACTCGCGAAGTCGGCACCTACGATCCACAGGATTTCCCGCACCGCTCTGCAGCTTGGCGCGTTCCCATTGCCTTCCAGATCCTATTGTGCATTCCCACATTTATTACCATCTGGATGCCTGAGTCTCCCCGTTGGCTTGTGTTGCGTGGACGCGACGAGGAAGCTCGCCGTGTGATTGCCTCTCTCGATGAGACCTCCATTGATGACCCGGAAGTTGACTCCAAGTTGAAGGAGATCAAAATCTCCTTGGACATTTCTTCCGGTCATGGCGTTGGCGACCTCTTCAAGCAAGGTAAAGAGAAGAATTTCCATCGCGCTCTTCTGGGATTCATCAACCAAATGTTCCAGCAAATCTCTGGTATCAACCTGATCACGTATTATGCAGCCACCATTTTCGAAAACAACATCGGCATGTCACCACTGATCAGTCGTATTGTCGGTGCGTGCAACGGTACAGAGTACTTCCTGGCCTCCTTTATTGCGGTGTGGACGATTGAGAAATTCGGTCGGCGTAAGCTGATGTTATTCGGCGCCGTCGGAATGAGTCTTTCTATGGTGGTTCTTGCCGTTACCACGGCGCCAAGTGTCACAAAGCCTATGGGTCCCGATGACGAAGCATCCAACAAGTCTCCGTCGTATGTGGCCGCCGTCTTCCTCTTCGTTTTCAACACGTTCTTCGCCATCGGATGGTTGGGCATGACGTGGTTGTACCCTGCAGAAATCACGCCTCTGACGATTCGTGCCGCTGCCAACGGTGTGAGCACGGCCAGCAACTGGATCTTCAACTTCCTCGTTGTCCTTATCACGCCAATCGCGTTTGCCACGATCGAAAACCGCACCTACATCATCTTTGCCGTGCTGAACGCCGTCATTGCTGTCACAACCTTCTTCATCTTCCCAGAAACTGCTGGTCGTTCTTTGGAGGAGATGTCCGCCATCTTCGAAAAGGCCAGCATCTGGAACCCGTACGATGTTGTCCGTATCGAGAAGCGCACGCCTCGTCGTTACGACGAGCAAGGTCGTCCCATTGGCTTCGACTCGATGCTTGCGGAGGCTGGCTTCGGGAATCCCGAAGATAATGAGAAAACCAAGCCTGAGAACGGCTCATCGGCGGGCTCTGCTTAGCAAGATGCATATGGTTTCGACACGTCTCTTACGACCTTTCATATGATTCCCGGAAACGTAATGGAACTCTATTGTGATCGCTGATCTTGTTCCATCTACCTACCTTTCCTCTCCGCACCCGTTTCTTGCAGAGCTCCGTTGTCTCTGACGCACTGCCCCTTGGCTTGCCGCATTTGTAGAGTTCGATGTTACATGAGAGATCTGAATGACAAGAATATTGCTAGCTACGTGTGCGGGTGTGGTGCGAAGAAAAGAAAGAGTTCATAGGATGGATGTATATGTAATGGAGTGTGGTGGCCCTTCGGAGTATTTTGCTCGCCTAGACCGTCAGAGAATCTATGCTTTCTGGAAGACACGTCGATTTTGCAAGTTCATGTCCGTTCTGGCAAGAACAGTCTTTGCAAGCTCCTTTTCTTTCCATCACAAGTGTTCCTGCCATCGTCGTCTGGCAAGAGTCCTCACGTCATGGCCACAGTCCACCTACCCACACACACTCAAACGCGTACTTGTTAGCCGCAAAATAAAATAAAAAATGGGCGGCAATCCTCATCGCTGCTCCACCATGCCTGGCACATCCGCTCGCGATCCGCTCCCCAAGCTCGCGGAGCCCATCCTAGCCCTCGGTCTGGAAGGCAGTGCAAACAAACTGGGTGTAGGTGTCGTCCGTCACAATCCTGACGGATCAGTCGACGTGCTGTCCAATGTCCGTCATACATATGTAACTCCGCCAGGAACTGGGTTTCTTCCCTCCGATACTGCCCGCCACCACCGACGTTGGCTCGTCAAGGTGGCTCGCGAAGCAGTGCTTCGAGCAGGGCTTGCCGACATTCGGCAATGTGCTTGCGTTTGCTACACAAAGGGTGAGAAGCTATACACTGCGTCTACGTCTAAACCTAATGCAGCTTGACAGGACCAGGGATGGGGGCGCCTTTACAATCTGTCTCATTGGTGGCAAGAACATTGGCTTTGCTGTACGAGCTGCCCATTGTGGGCGTCAATCACTGCGTCGGTCACATTGAGATGGGACGCACGATCACGGGTGCAGCCAATCCCATCGTTCTGTATGTATCAGGCGGAAACACACAAGTGATCGCGTACAGCAATCAGCGGTATCGGATCTTTGGAGAGACTCTTGACATTGCCGTGGGGAACTGCCTCGACCGTTTTGCCAGGACAATCGGACTCAGCAATGATCCAAGCCCGGGGCAGAACATCGAGCGCGAGGCCCGCAAGGGACGGCGGCTGCTGAGCTTGCCTTACGCGACAAAGGGCATGGACATCTCTCTAGGAGGGATGCTCGCCGCCACAGAGGCGTATACGAAGCACCCGCAGTTTGTTGGGCACCTGGCTCAAGATAGGCAACGAGGCGGAGGGGAGGCCAAGTTGGGAAAGGAGCATTTCCAGAATCTGGGCACGCTCGCCAACGGACCCGGTGTCAGCTTCGATGGGCAGCATGTGCGAGACAGTGGACAGAAAAGCTCCGATGGGCAGCATGTGCAGGACCACACACAGAACAGCTTCGTGCTCGCGTCCCTCCACGATGCAGAGGACACAAAAGACACCATCACACCGGCCGATCTATGTTTCTCGTTGCAGGAGCACGTGTTTGCCATGCTCGTCGAGATCACAGAGAGAGCCATGGCACACGTCGGGAGTAAGCAGGTCTTAATTGTGGGTGGAGTAGGAAGCAACAAGCGTCTGCAGGACATGATGGGCACCATGGCTCGCGAGAGAAACGGAACCGTGTATGCAACCGATGAGCGGTGAGTCGTCCACAGAAATGCAAGTGTTCTCTGATTGACTGTCTTTAGTTTTTGTATCGACAATGGCATCATGATCGCCCACGCGGGCCTCTTGGCGCACCGCATGGGACTCGATACGCCGCTCGACAAGACCACCACCACACAACGCTTTCGCACCGACGCGCCTCTTGTAACATGGCGTGCTTAATGGCGTCAGACTTGTACTTTTACGCATCTCATTGATACAAATACATCTCTATCTGTGTGGAGCATGGATATAAGTTACACAAGGCTGGGGTGATGCGATGATCCTCCCAGCCCGTATTAACGCTGCGTGACGAGGAGCCAAAATGGCCTACCAAAACGCCTAGCGTTGTCGTGGGGGGACAACAGCGAATCGGTCGGCGCTGGGAGCAGACCAACGCCTTATAATTCGAAGCGCAAATTGCTGCTGCTGCGGGGCGAAAAGGCTCTCTTGCCTGTTTCCACACACTCGTCCTCGGTCTGCTGTTGTTCGCGAGCCACCATGGCCAAGACAGCAGTCGGTCCATAAGGCTCGGCTCGCATGCGCGCCTTGAGCCAGCGCGGCTTGAGACTGCCTGTGATCTTCTGGTTGCGCATCATCTCCAGTTCGAGACTGAGCATGAGAAGATGTGCTCCATTCGAGACCATGCTCGGACGGCCTGCCAAATTTTGCATGCCGCTGCTCCCGATCAGCGATAGGCGTGTTCCGGTCGACACGTCTGCCGTCCTTTCCCCAACACTTGGTGCGCCATCGGCATGTGCAGAAGCCGCCGCTGCGGCTGCTGCCGAGCCCGCCATGATCGAGGACGGGAACGGTGATCTCATGTTGGATAGGGTCCGTGACGATCGACCCAAGCGTCCACCACTGGCAGAGACCCGTTTCACCTCGCCGGCGCGTCCTCGACGACCGTCTCTTCTTTCTTCTTCGTTGCACCCATCGTCCGCCTGCACGCGAACAGCATTTGCCAATGACGGCAAATCGGGGCTGCTGCGAATTCGCATGGGCGGCGCCTCGTGCGTCGGTGACGAATGGCCGCTCGATCGTCCGCTCGTGCGTCCACCGCGTCCCCCTCGTGCTTTGGGCGACGCAGAGAAAAGCCCAATGGCACATTGCTGACGAGTGGGCGGTGGCGAGGAACGACGTCGCGACCTGCCGTTGCGCCCACGGCTGGAGCTGCGAGCAGACACGGCTACCGACGGCTCTCGGTCGCTTGTGTCTGACTCTTCTTCGGAATTGTATGCAGAGTAGTTGCCAGGCACCGGTGCCTCTACAGCAGGCCGAGAACACCTGCGCGACGATCCTTCGATGTGCAGACGGCGGTGTTTCGGCGCTTTCGTCGACAACTGCATCGTCGTAGATACGTTCGCAACAGGGTGAGCTGGTTTCGCGCACACCTGCTCGGCTTTCTCGTCCACAGGCACGGCTTGTGCTTGGCTTGCTACGCTATCCGAGATGGTTCGCCGATGCGACGCCTCCACAGCGATCTTGCGCTCTGAATCGCCCGAGATCGTCCCGCGACGCCGCGAGGGATCCAATCGGAACGTCTGCAGATGCACCACAGAGCTCAACTCTAGGTCCGGGTCAATTGGAAGACCGAGTCCAGGCACATATGCACTGATGTCGGCGTCCGCTTCTTGCGGTGTCATCACACCTCGTCCACGCTGCGCGGTAGTACTGTTGCTTCTGTCCTGCGGCATCAGCGGCGGCTCCGCATCCGTGGGCTGCTGCAGAGCTTGCACGGTTGCCTTGGCACTGTCGATGGCATCCAAGTTCCGCATGTGATCACTTGGTATGTGTGGCGCGGTCGCCAGGTGTGCAACAGCGGCTTGCGCTGCACAGAGCGCCTCATTGCGCTTGGCGCTTTGTGCGGGATCCACCTCTCTGGGAGGATCCTCTGTGGTAGACGGAGGTTCTGTAATGTGTCGCCCCGACCCAAATGTCGGCATCAGAAGAAGGTTTGGCAGTGTCGTCAAATGCCTCCATCCGGATGACAGAAGCCCGTGGCTAGCCTCGTCTGTTTCCGCTGTCGAGCTGCTCGAGTGTTCTTGTTCGCTCTCATGTGAGGGCTCGCGTGCACGACGTGAATCTTTGTGATGCGCCCACAGCCGCATGGACAAGCCCATCAAGCGCTGCTGATAGGCGACTGCAAAGCCTGACCGTCTCTCATCTTCTTGTTCGGCGACGCTCTTCTTGCGCGAGCCGTCGCTCAGAACATTCGTCAGCGTGGTATCGGGATATTCTGGTTCCTCCACGACACTTCCCAACAGCGGGTCGCTCCCTGCATCGACGGGCTCGGAGAGCGACGAGCGGCTCAGGAGAGCAGAAACACTTTCTGGCGAAGAGATGGACTTGCGCAACAACGACTGTGACCCGATCCGGTGTGACGAATGGGCGCTGTCTTGGAGCGGCGAGTGTGAGCCGACCTTGACATCGGACCTGCTGTCCATCGACATGCTCTTCACCTCTGTATCGCTTTCCAATGAGCTCGTCGGAGCCTTCCATTCCGTCTCGTCCTCCGACGAGACACCGCCCATACGCGGCTCAGTGTGAGTCATGCTCCGCTCCACCATCAGACTGCCCCTCGGTTTTGATGAGTATGTGCGCAAAGCGTCGTCTTCGTGTGGGTCGGTTTGCAAAACTCCATCAAGTGAGGCAAATTGCACACCAAAAGGACTCGTCGATGCACTCTCAAGACTGCCCGTCGGACTACCCTTTTCGTCATTCGATGTGGTGTCTTCACTGATCGACGTGGTGGTTGTCATGGAGTGACAACAAGAGCGAGGCTCGCGCTTCAACGAAGGAGCGAGCAAGATCTTGAGCTCTCTGCGACGCTCTCGATCAAGACTGCTCGATTGGCTACCATGCCTGTCGGTATCCTGCCCCTCGTCATTGTCGTCCGAGCTGAACAGGTTCTCGTCGTGATCGGAGCCGAAGAGCGCCGTGTCCAGCGAATCGGAACTTGCCTTGCGTACTGTTCCTCCTCTTTTCCGTCCCGTGCTGTCCTCCTGATCAGTCACTGTCACCGTGTCGGACATGTCGCTTCCATTCGGCGAGAAATTGCTGAGCACACTCGCACTTGCGCCGCGCCGATCCCAGCGTCGGCTCGGACTAACGTGTGTGCTTCTTCCTCGACTCATATTGTACAGCGACGGAAGCGCTGCATACTGCTTTCCTCCCGTCATACTGCGGGCCAAGTGCGAGGAAATCGTAGCTGGGCGTACCGTCGTCGAAGTAGTCGGAGGTCCCAGAGATTGCCGTAAGAGTGATGGCTGTCGCCGAAGAGACGAAGAGCGCGAAGAACAAGGCGAAACGGTCGATGAGGAAGACTCGGCAGAACAGCTGTAAGGCCTTAGTACACTCCACTCGTCACCGAGCGAAGGATCACGTCGCTTTTCTGCGATGCGCCAAGAGTCCCGAAAGTCAAGTGTATGGTCTAGGGCCTCGGCCACTGTAAGGGGAAGGTCATGCGATTGTGACCGGGTATCAATGTTGAGATGGGAGCTGGAGGCGTTGCTTGCACCAGACACTCGTCGGGGCTGTTGACGTTTGTGGATTGCTTTTCTTGCGTAGGAAGAAGGAGCCGGAGCAGACATGTCGCTCGGCCCTGGTTGGGAAATGGCTGCTGATGTAGTGGACGCCATGATGGGCTAGAGGATGAAGAGCCTCGTGGGCTGGGATCTAGGCGGAAAACTTCATCTACCTTGTTGTTCAGGAAGTAGTGAGCCCAATAGGACACCGAGAGTGGCAACGAAATCTACCACCGGGTCGTGTGCGTGGAGTGAGTGAGAGCCTCTGCCACCGAGAGTGGCCAAGTGCCGGGTGGATGTCGGGACCGGATTGGCTGCACGCACGACAGATGAAGTGCCTAGCGCCGCCAACCAATCCCCATCGTGCACTAAACTTTCCAGGCCACAAATTCTACGCGGTGCATGAAGCGCCAACCTGCCGTGGTCGGGTCAGCTGAGCGTATGCAACCGATTTCGCTGTGGACTGAGATGCTGTATCCCGAGGCTAAATCAGGTAGATGGATGATTCCTGCGTGCAGCGTACATATGCAAACGCTTTGTCAATACGGTCCGGTATGACAGATGGCAAAAGACCATCTCAGAGGACCTCATACGCCATGCAGGCCCATGCAGATGAAACCCATTCTGGTCATCAGGGCCAGATACCTTTTGAGTCCACACCTCAAAAAGTTTGCGCTTTCGTCGGGAATGTGGTGAGGAGCACTTCTCCACGACTTGCATTGTAAAGACAGACAGACATACTAGGAATGCATGGCTTTCCTTTCTTCATATACTAGGGGTAGTGTACCATGATGACAAGGGGACTGTACAAAAAAAATGAAGGGGATCTCACAATGACTGGAGAGCGTAATGGTGACTCTGGAAAGCAGATGGTCTGATGTCCGAATATCGACACCCGCTTCCTGTTGCAAAGTGCAAAAATGTTGTAGGAATGTGCCGATAACAACGAAAAAAAACTATCATCTGCCTTCTAGAAGGCATGTTTAATATACAACACAGATAGTATTTGCTACATTTTCTCCAGGCACGGCTTCGAGCCCATGTGTGCAGTGCAACGTGAGCGCCGGCACCATGCCTTACGGTGGAACCCAGTGTGAGACTCAGGGTACTTCTTTGGGGCGTTCAAACTCCATCACATCTTGGCAACCATTCCTATTTCTGGGACTTTTGTTGTACATGAGGCTTGCTTCCATTTGCGTCTTGCTGTTCCTGAAAGGGTGTTTGTATCCTTTCTATTCTCACTTTGACTCTGTATGGCATTTTCTTCTGCATCTTTACTCTGTTGGCATACACATCTTCTGTCGCCTCTTGCTGGCCATTCCCCTCCGCCTCGGAAATACATTCATTCCATCACCCTTTTTGTCCACGTTCGATGTGTGTCTCCTTCGAGACCCTCCTTGCTGCCGTCGCTGCCATTTTCCTCAAATACACTCCACAACACGCACAGGCCTTCGAGGCAGTGCCAGGTGGCCCAAGACGCGCCCACAGTGCGTCAATCAATCGATTATTGATCGCACCCATCGTACTTCTTGAGAAGTCGAGGCGCCTCGGAGTTGCAAGATGTGAGTGTACAAGAAAAGAATGCTGTTGTGTCTTACGCCCCCGCGCAGGCCTCGCTTCGACGATCACCTGCCCACCAGGCCGGTGGATCGAGAAAAGGCAGAAAACGAGTTGTCGCTCAATATCAAGAAGGCTACCAGTACGGATGAAACTTCCCCCAAGCAGAAACATGTCCGAAGTACGTCGTCCCTCTTGTTGCCTGCTCTAAAGCTTACCTTCTCGCACAGAGTGCATCGTGTACACATGGGACTATCACACGTCTACATCGATATGGAACGGTCTACGCGTGCAGCCCATCCTAAGCGACGAAGTGCAGACGTTCAAGGCGCTCATCCTCGTCCACAAGGTCTTACAGGAGGGCCACCCCATTGTTCTTCGTGAAGCGCAAGCCCAGATCGGCTGGTTCGAGACATGTGCTCGCACTGTCGGCTCTGACAGCATGCGCGGCTATGCACCACTGATCCGGGCGTATGTGTCCTTCATCCTGGCCAAACTACGCTTCCATCGCCACCATCGCGAATTCAACGGTCTGTTCGAGTATGAAGAGTACATCTCCCTGAAGAACATCGACAATCCCGATGAGGGCTACGAGACGATCATGGATCTCATGAACTTGCAGGACCAGATCGATCAGTTCCAGAAGCTCGTCTTTGCTCATTTCCGAGGCTCTGCCAACAATGAATGTCGCATCTCGTCACTCGTGCCGCTTGTCAAGGAAAGCTACGGTATCTACAAGTTCCTCACATCCATGCTGCGTGCTATGCATCGACGAACGGATGCCATGGACGCCCTAGAGCCGCTGCGTGGCCGATACAATGCGCAGCACTACTCTCTGCGGAGATTCTATTATGAGTGCGCAAACCTCAAATACCTCACGAGCCTGATCAATGTGCCGAAGCTCAACCACGACCCACCTAATCTGTTTGATTCCCCGGATGGACCAGAACTGCCACCTCGCAAGGCGCCCACGCCTCCGCCAGCAGGTCCCTCGCAGGCAGAAATCGACGAGCAGGCGAGAATGTTGAAGGAGTACGAGGATCGGCAGAAGGCGCTCCGTGACAGCGAAGAGGCAGAGAAGAGGAGACAGGCAGAGCTTGCCGCGCAGCAACAGCGTGACCTCGAGGAGCAGCAGAGACAGCAAGCAGAACGCGAGCGTCTCGAGCGAGAGGCGCTCATGAGATCACAGATGGACCAAGCGATCGGCGGACGCACCGCCGAGCTCGAACGCGAGATCCTTGCGATGCGTGGACAGTACGAACGCGATCAGCTGATGCTCCAGCAGTACGACAATCGAGTCAATGCTTTGGAGAACGAACTGGCGACGATTGGACAAAATGTCAATGCACAGCTGCTCAGCAAGGACGACCTTTTGAAGCAGCTGCAAGACCAGGTGTCCTTGTGGCGCAGCAAGTATGAGGCATTGGCCAAGCTGTACAGCCAGCTTCGTACAGAGCATTTGGACATGCTTGCCAAGTTCAAGCAGATGCAGCTCAAGGCAGGCAGTGCACAGGAGGCCATTGACAAGATGGAGCGCATGGAACGCGACGTGAAAGCCAAGAACTTGGAGTTGGCCGACATGATCCGCGATCGTGATCGTGCACGCTTTGACCTGGACCGCATCAAGGCCAGCCAAAAGGAAGAGGTGGATCGGTTGAAGCGCGACTTGATGTTCGCAAACGAGCGTGCAGAAGACGCAACGCGAGCCAAGAGCTCCGAAGTGTCTGGCATGATGGCCACTCTGAACAGGCAGATTGCCGAGCTGGAAGAGGAACTGAAAGGCAAGAGGGACAAGGGCGATGATCTGGCACGGATGCTGGACGAGAAGGACGCCGAGATCGCCGTGATGCAGGAAGGCATGGACTCCACCATCAAGCAGCTCACCGACTTGCAACTCAACCAGGGAGACAATGACAGCGCAGTCAATGCGCAGATCGATACCTTGATCTTAGACAACGACAAGAAGCTCAACGCCATCATCGACTCCATCCTGCAGTCGTGTCTGGAAGCGGTAGACGACACCTTGTACGAACTCGAGTCGCCGGCTGCCTCCGGAAATGCCAACGCCACGCCCGAGTACGTGCTGACGATGGTCGAAAAGGCTTCCAATTCGGCAGGCGAGTTCGCCACCACATTCAGTCTCTACCTGTCCAGTGAGATGGGCGGCGAGCACGTCGAGGTGATCAAGAAGGCCAATACGTTCTGCCAAGCCATCTGCGAGGTCCTTCTCAGCACAAAGGGTGTGACACGTCTGGCTGAGAACGACGACAAAGCCGAGCAGATCATTCGAGTCGGTCGTGCATCCGGAGATATACTCCTCCGCTTCTTTGGCTCGCTGCAGTCCTACCGGCTGGCCGCCGTGGCGCCTGCGCAGAGACACGATGCAGTTGTACGACAGAACATGGAAGCCACGCAAGCACTGCGCAGCATCGCGGACGTCGTCGAAAGCTTACTCAAGTCGAGCAAGAACGTGCTGGCAAATGCTAACGGTGACATTGGTGACCTCGTCGAGAGGGAGATGAGCAGCGCAGCTCGTGCCATCGAAGAGGCCACCAGGAAGCTCCAGGACATCATGGCCCGGCCCAAAGACACTTCACGGTTCAGCGCCGTCAACCTGCAGGTTCACGACTCCATCCTGGAGGCGTCGCTGGTCATCACGCGTGCAATCGGTGGCCTGATCAAAGCGGCCACTGAGGCGCAACAGGAGATCGTCGCCAAGGGCCGCGGATCCTCGACGAACCAGCAGTTCTACAAGAAGAACAATCGCTGGACGGAGGGATTGATTTCAGCGGCACGCGCCGTCGCCTTCAGCACCACGATCCTCATCGAGGCCGCCGGCGGTGTGATCAGCGGCACACACAACCTCGAACAGCTGATCGTGGCCTCCAATGAGGTGTCGGCATCCACGGCACAGCTGATCGCCGCGAGTCGCGTCAAGAGCGAATTCATGTCCAAGACGCAAGACCGTCTGGAGCTGGCCGCCAAGGCCGTCACTGACGCGTGCCGCTCCTTGGTCAAGCTGGTCAAGACTATCACCGAAAAGCAATTCGAACGTGACCAGGAAGACACGGACTATTCGACAATGGCCATTCATGAATTCAAGACAAAGGAGATGGAACAGCAGGTCGAGTGCCTCCGTCTCGAAAAAGAGCTCGCCCAGGCTCGCCAGACGCTCGGCGCCATGCGTCGGGCCGGCTACCATGCCACCGACGAATAGCGTAGCTTGCTTGTATGTATGTAGACTGTCGTTCATGGATGTCTGTGCACGTGATGCGCCCCTTCGTGCTAGAGTGACGCGGGAATTTTTGTATAGAGCCGCAGCGGTTGTTGTATTGGCTTGCACGCGTCCAGGAAAAGCACGGGAAAAAGACGTAGCCGCTTCCTACCCATCTACATCCCACTATGGACTCCTCAACGAAGGCTCCCGTTAAGCTTGCCAAGGTTCGTACAGGACAGTGTTATGCTGCGTGGTGTCAAGAGCCGCCGACCGGCACAGGGGCCGGCCCTGTTGTCGAGGCGCACTACGAGACGCTCCAGCAATCCCTTTCGACCTGTTTCTGACCTTCTCTTTCTAGGTCACTAAAGTTCTCGGCCGCACCGGCTCTCGTGGTGGTGTGATCCAAGTCCGTGTAGAGATGATGGACGACCAATCTCGCTCCATCATCCGTAACGTCAAGGGTCCCTGCAAAGTTGACGACATCTTGGCTCTTCTCGAATCAGAGCGTGAAGCTCGGTATGTGTTTCCATTGAGGCTTTGCCAACGTCTCCTGACCTTCTCTTTCAGTCGTCTGCGTTAAACGGCACCAGCGACGCCGATTACATATATGCATCCGTCGCCACTCTTGGCACGCAGCCTCTCACATATGCGCTGTACTTTTTCAGACAAAATGAACATGGCAGTTCACGACATCGATTGGTGTGGTGGGGAAAGAGAATGTTTGGATGCGTTACAAGACGATGACGGAAGGCAATATTGTGGTGGGACGAAAGAGGGCAGATCAAGGTGTGCGGTGATGATGAAGGACGACCTGGTCGCATGCCGGTCCGTTGCGTTCACCGGCGATGGACTTGTGACACATCCTTCCTCGAGACGTCACAAGAACTATTCGTATGGAGAGACGTGATGCCTTTCATGCGAGTGTCTGTCCAGAGACCACCGTGGCTGTCAGTTGCTCTTGTCTCGTGCCTTGATCAGGCGATTTTCGGCCTCGTGAAAGTTCACCACAGACCACAGTTGACTGAGATACTCGTAGCGCTGATTAAAGTACTGAAGATAGTATGCGTGCTCCCATATGTCGAAGGCTAGAATCGGCTCCATCGTTGTCAGAGTGACTTGATCAGCCGTCGATGCGACAACGAGACGCTGAATGTGTGTGTCAAATCCTACCCACACCCATCCTGAGCCTTGGAGTCCCGCTGTTGTCTGATTGACCGCCTTTTTGAGTTGGTCCAGTGTGCCGAAGGAGTCCGTAATGGCCTTTCCGAACACGCTATCTGGTGAGAACGTCGCATTCGTTGACTTCGGCGGAGCAAGGTTGTCAAAATACAAGCCGTGGTTCACGTAGCCACCGGCATTGAACATTAGTGCCTGCTCCGGCTGTGAGCTGGGGACAAGAATGTGCAAACCTACTCACCCTTCCACTCTCCAACTGTGTGTGGACGTCGTTTGCGTCGACTGCTTTTTCGAACTTCGTCAACGCATCATTGTATCCGTTGACGTAGGCCTGGACATGCTTGTCGTGGTGGATTTGCATGATTTGCTTGCTGATGACCGGCTCCAGCGCATCGTAGCTGTATGGGAGAGGTGGCAGCGTGAGAGGCTTGGTGGGCATGGCAAGACCCACTAGGTCGCGGTGATGGATGATTTGGTCAAGACGTGCTGTAGCCTGTATGATGAAGAGGGACACGAAGAGTAGGGTGAGATAGACGAAAGGAGTGCGAACACAATAGTAAGAGGTCATTTTGAGCGTGTGGACCTGTGCCGTATTGGAAAGAGAGACGGCGAGAGTGTGAAGGGGAACAAACAAAGGGATGTCATGTGTTAATCAAGCTCGTCCCTACATACGAGAACGTCACTCTGTACTCACAGAGACCCCTGTTGCAGGCAGACGATGCTGTTGGCCAATGCGATTCAGGTAGCCAAATACTCGGGATGAGTGTGAGATGGCGCACCGTTCGGGCTATGCACTACAAAGGTCCATACACCATGGTATATATACGTACATACATCTCAACGTTTATTTACATTATCACAACATATAATGCAACTCATGCCCAAAGTATACTCCGCCCAACGACAGAGCCAATGTGGAATGCCTTCAAGAAAAAAAGTAGTCTCGATGCAATTACTCGAAGCCCTAGAAAGCTGTCAGATTATGTTTCTGTGCGACCATTCCACGGCCAATCGATGATTAATTTCGTACACGCCGTGAACAAGCAAATCAGCCCAGGAATTCTCCAAGGCAGACAAGCGTGTAGGAGCAGGCTCTCTCAGGGGTAATTACCTATGGTAGACGAGCTTGATCAGCCACACATACACACATACGCAACAGATGAACTCCGCACACAGTCATTTTCGCAAGCCCATCCTCTCACATTACCTATACGGCGACGATCGCCTTGCACACTTGGCGGCGCCGGTCACGTGCACGCGCCATCCAATCAAACAATCGCCTTCGTTCTTGGTCAGCGAATGTTTCTGGCGCTCTAGTGTGGCCAAACGCGCTGCTATCGACCGGGACGGCGAGTAGGATTGTCTTTGTTTTTTCCCACTCACTCTGCCGTCGTCGTCGTCGTCACTATGCAACGAGTTGGTACGTTTGTATTCTCAGTGTCACCTACACATCTCACTGTCCTTTCGTAGCTCCCATTGCTCGACAGACGGCCAGGTTGGCAAGGACGAACATCCCTTCTCGGGTGCCTTCGGCCACCGCTCGTGGCCTGGCTACCGTTACGGATGCGCCGAAAAAATCACACGGTGGCCTTAGAGACCAGGACCGTATCTTCCAAAATGCGTACATGCGACACGACCATCGTCTGAAGGGTGCTCTGGTATGTATTTCTCGCGCACCCGCCCGATATCTTTTGACACTCCTTTTCTAGGCTCGAGGTGACTGGCATCGCACTCGCGACATCATCGACAAAGGACATGACTGGATTATCAACCAGATCAAGGCATCTGGTATGCGTGGACGCGGCGGTGCGGGCTTCCCATCTGGACTGAAATGGTCTTTCATGTTGAAACCCGGCTGGGAGAAAGACCCTCGGCCTCGGTACTTGGTCATCAACGCCGACGAAGGCGAGCCAGGCACCTGCAAGGACCGCGAGATCATGCGCGGTGACCCCCACAAGCTAATAGAAGGCTGTCTGGTGGCTGGTCGTGCCATGGGTGCCAATGCAGCCTACATCTACGTGCGCGGAGAGTTCTACCTAGAAGTCGCTCATCTGCAAGAAGCGGTCAACGAGGCGTACAAAGCGGGACTGATCGGCAAAAATGCATGTGGAAGCGGGTACGACTTTGATGTGTATGTGCACAAAGGCGCTGGTGCGTATATCTGCGGTGAGGAGACCGCGTTGATTGAATCGCTGGAGGGCAAGCAAGGCAAGCCCCGATTGAAGCCGCCATTCCCAGCCGACGTGGGTGTGTTTGGCTGCCCAACAACAGTCGCCAATGTCGAAACCGTCGCAGCGGCACCCACCATCATTCGTCGCGGTCCCGCATGGTTTGCAGGTTTCGGTCGTGATAAGAACCAGGGCACGAAACTGTTTGCTATCAGTGGCCATGTCAACAACCCCTGTGTCGTGGAAGAGGAAATGGGCATCCCGCTCAAAGAGCTCATCGAGAGACACTGCGGAGGTGTCCGTGGTGGATGGGACAACCTGTTGGGTATTGTACCTGGTGGATCCTCCGTACCCATCCTTCCCAAGGACCGATGCGAGCATGTTCTGATGGACTTTGACTCACTCAAAGATGCACAGTCGTCTCTCGGGACAGGTGCTGTGATCGTGATGGACAAGAGCACAGATATCATCAAGGCCATCTCACGATTTGCCAAGTTCTACGCGCACGAGTCGTGCGGACAATGCACTCCCTGTCGTGAGGGAACAACGTGGATGAAGAAGATGATGGCTCGTATGGAGGAGGGCCGTGCCGACTGGCGCGAGATCGACCAACTGTATGAGATCACAAAGCAGGCAGAGGGCCACACCATCTGTGCTTTGGCTGATGCTGCTGCCTGGCCCATTCAAGGTCTTCTACGCCACTTCCGTCCAGAGATCGAGGCGCGTATTGCGCAATTCCAGGAGAAGAACGGTGGCGTCCTCTTCGGTGGAAGACTCGCCAAGGACGTTCGCCCCGACCTCGCCTTGCCACCCAACATTGCCTCACCAGAGCACAGCAAGGCTCTTCCTTAGATGTGATGTATATATCTCAATTTTACACGTCAGCATGTGAAGCGAGAGTGAATGAGAGTGTGTGCGAAGACACGCCATTCAAGGTGCACGGGGCGAAGGGATTCATATGAGGGTGTACAAGGCGAGAAAGTGAGAACGGTAGTACGAGAGTGATACAAAGATATACAGGGCGAGGGTATATATAAAGGTTTACAGGGCGAGAGAATGCAAAAAGGTGTACAAAGCGAGGGGATGAACATAGGTGTATAAAGCGCGAGGATGCAAAAAGATGTACAAAGCGAGAGGATGCAAAAAGATGTACAAAGTGAGTGCACGAACAAAAATGTACAAAAAGAGGATATGAAAAAAAGGTATACGAAGTGAGAGAATGTTTCAAAACTGTACGGGGACGATACAAGGGTGCACACGACGAGGGATTAATTATCTCGGAGAGGACGGATGGAATTCATTCATTGCGTGGAAATGGTGGTGTTTTGTACATGATAAAGAGACAAGGCGTACATGGATCTCCGAGTTATCGGCTAGACAGACCATTTAGAGGAGCGACGTACAGGAACCCTTGTTTTCTTGCTGAGAAAAAGCCATTCGCTACATTCTATCCCCAGCGTGCCCCAAGCAACACGAGGCTTTCGTGCAAAGCCTATCCCACTTGGTGTCGTTGCTCTTCGAGCTTCTTCACCTAGATCAATCGTACGTCAGCAAGCCTCCCCCACACTTTTCTTCCTCTCACAATATACAGCGACGAGTCCAAAAAGCTACAGAACATCGTCAGCGCCCGGACCAGCAGCACAACGCACGTCCACTTACCGCTCCACACAGTTGGAAAGGCATGCCTCTTCACCACGACCGAAACGCCCGCCAATCGAACTCGTTACACATTTGTCCCAGCACATCTGCGAACTTCCATCAGCTTGAAGCTCATCATCTCTCAGACATACGTACATCTGTGAAGTTGTGAATGGAGGACTGTACTCTGGCCTTGGCCTGTTCTGCGTCCAGGAAGGATTGCAGCTCTCTGCAAGGTGTCAGAATGTGCCCACAGCAAAACTCTGACTTACTTTTGATCGTTCTCGTTCAGTCCTGGAATGGCAGACATGGTGCTATGCTGATGTGAAGAGAGAGAGGGCGGATAGGAAGAAGCAGAACGCGTAGATTTTCATTGCTGACTAAGCGCACAGGGATTGGTACAAAATACATATTAGAAATCCATCTCCAATTGATAGGCGAGCTTCTGGTCGGCAAGTCTCTGTGGAGCGTCGGGCGATGCATGGCGTCGCTTCTCGCCTGCTGCCACGGAAGGAAAGCTGCCGAACGTATCTGGGTGTGCGGGGAGCGGCGACTCTGTGAAGTAAGGATGTGCCAATGCCTCATCTGCGCTGATCCGCTTCTCCGGGTCATACACGAGCAGTCGCTGCAATAAATCCAGACACTTTTCTGTACTGTAGCGGAACCGTTGCCGTAGTGTACTGAAAGGCTGCGCAACATTGAGTACGTTCTTTGCGTTGGGAAGCGCTCGAAACCCTGGCCAGGAGTCCTCTGTGGGCTGTCCGAGCAGCCGAAAGATCTATGTGTAGTGTGAGACAGAGTCATGCCCTGATGTCGGCCTACTCACCTTCCCAATCTGGTCAGCTTCATTTTTGCCCGCAAACAGAGGCTCCTTTGTTATAAGTTCTGCAAAGATACACCCCACAGACCACATGTCAATGGCCGTGTCGTACGTGGATGCTCCCAGTAGAAGCTCGGGCGCTCGGTACCACAGCGTGACGACGAGCTTTGTCATGTCGTTTGATCCTCGAGGCTCACCGTACATTCGCGCCAGTCCAAAATCGGCAAGCTTGATCTGTCCTCTATTGTTCATTAAGAGATTCGATGTCTTTAAATCTCGATGGATGATCCAGTTCCGGTGTAAAAGTGACATCGCACTCAGCAGTTGGTGCAGTAATGTCTTGATCTCCGATGCCAAGAATGGCATACTTTGCGTAGCAAGCAGCGTCTTCAAGTCGTGTTCGATAAAGTCCATAACAATGAAAATTCTGTTCCACAAATCCTCAGACTCGCGCCTCATATGTATCCCTCGTACTCACTGTGTCAGTGTATCACCTACCACGATTTCACGCACACGGACAACGTTCTCGTGTGCCGCTTCCATCAGCGTTCGGATCTCGCGAAGACTAGTAATGGGGAATCCATTCTGTTCTCGATCCATTTTGAGCTTCTTCAGTGCGACAATCTCGCCAGTCTGTTTGTCTCTCGCTCGAAAAACCACACCATATGATCCCTCCTCGATGTGATTCAGCCGCTCGTAGCAATATACGGATCGACAGCTCTGCAAAGGCGGATACCATGATCGACGCGGCACAGGATCTTGACGTGAAGTCGAGGGTCGTGGTTGCTCCTGCACTACAGCTCGTGATGTAGATTGTTCTCTGTGGTCGTAGTCCGGGGCCGCCCGTCTTTGATCCTGTGACTCCTTGGCTCGCTGTCTTGCCGCTCTCGTCGCCGCTTTTGCACGAGCAACGGCTTGTCGTCTCTCTTCGTCGACGGTGTCGTCGTCGTCCTCATCCCACTTGCTTCGTTTTGCCGGAACGCTATTTCTGGTACTACTTGCCACTTTGATGCCATCCGCACTACTCTCTGCGGGTTGCTTGGCCCCGGCGTCGTCTCCAGACGTCATTCCCTCCCCAAGCACAAGAGAGTGCGAAGAAAAAGTGTAACAGCGCACAGACGCGGTCTAACTCTCCACATCTCCCAGGCGAGAAAGGGAGGCAAACAAGACACAGGCGAAAGTCATGGAAGGGGTACGTCCTGTTGGCGAAATCCAGGGAAGGGATATGGTTGACGTATTCGAGGGATGAGATACAGTTGGCGAATTCATGATAGAAGTACGATTGACGAATTCATAGAAGAGATACGATTGACGAGTTCATGATAGAAATACGATTGACAAATTCACAGAAGAGATACGATTGGCAAATTTATGAGATAAATGCAATGGGCAATCTCTTGTTCCCTCTAATCAACGGCAGGTACATGCACACTTGTCCTCCTTACAGGTCCAATCCTGTCTAAATATTTTTCATACCGTTGCTCACACAACGTCATACCTCGCCCCGTGAAGCGCGCTGTTGGTCAATCATCTTTTTGAATTCTGCGAGGTATTCGTCAGCAATGTGTCTAGAATTGTCTGCTGCACTTACGCTCAAAGAACAAAAAGAGTAGAGTCGTCTGTGGCTGTAATCGCAGGAATGCAGGTGTCCATCCTCGGAAGAATACCGAAGGACCGTCTGCTTTGATGCTCTTGGAAATAGTGCCCATAATTCCCAATTTCGCATCGGCTCCTCTAGCATTCTGGATCCGACTCTTGACGACGTCGACGGGTGTGACGAGGGTTGTGCTCAGCTAAGGTTGACGCTTCATTCAGATAAAAGAAAAGGATCCCCGTCTTCACTCACAGTACCAGCCGCAAATGTAGCAGCAGTTTGTAGCATGGGGCCGTCAGGCATCACATCCAAACCCAAAAGAAGCTGCTTGAAGAAATCATATCTGTGCCCATACCAGTCAGTACAAAGTACAGTGGGGAAGCACTTCTATACTACTCACCCTCCCATTTGACTGCCAGTCACGCAAAATAGTCTCGTCAATACTATTACATCTGTCCGTTCACACTGCTCACCCGACATTCATCACGACGCTTCTTGTCACGTTGGGGGCCAGACCTCGGAACAGCACCGTAGGTCCTTCGTCTTTAGCGATGCGAAGGAGACCCGAGAGCGCGTTCCGATACCCGTAGCGTTGGTCCAAAGGCCTGTTCAAGTCGCTGCACATGCGAACAAGGACGATTTCTGCAGGTACGCCCACAACACTGAGGAGAAGTTAGCAAAGGCATGTGTTGTCGGTGTCCACCTACCCAGCCACGAAACCAGCACCACCCGCACAGAGAATAAGTTCGCCCGTGGATGGAGACTTCTCACCAGGCACCGTATAAAACTGTTTGCCCTTCTCGTACGCAGCAAATCGCGTGATAGAATAGCTGGCCTGACGAAGCCAGGTAGCCGTCAACCCGTGGAACAGGCTTGTGAGACCCTCCTGGCGGGCACTTGTCACCATCGTCGTGAGCATACCTTGCTTCACGGTGGCTGTCTACTTGTGATCTCAGATAATTCTGGGAAACATGCCTGGTACATACCTGGAGGCGGTATTTTGTCAAGTCGAGGGGATGTGTGACGGTCGCCGCACAACATGCGGAGAAGCCCCCTAGAGACATGATTGCGATCAGTCGGGCGACTCTGCGCATCTCTCTGCTTACCTAGCCAGAAGGGATAGGGCTTCTTGCTCTTGACGACCTTTTCGCTAACAGGCGGAGTCGATGTGGCAGCCATGGTGAATGGACTTTAAGAAGGGAGACCGATTCGTATCGAAAGGATGTAGAGATGGAGTCTATGAATTGCCAAGAACGACAGACGATTTGTGTGTTGCCAACGATCTTCGGAATAGGTCTCGGAGTCCAGATATGTACAGACAAGACAAGTCTGCGGTCCCGGTCTGTACCGTCGAAAGGATAATTACACACACACACACGCACACACACTACCGTCTAAGGAGCAATAAGCTACGTTGGCGCGATCAAGCCGATCCTTGAGTCAAGTAGGCAAAAGAGAAGTGTTGTGCATTTGTGCACACACCTTGCGCCAGCAGTCGTGTATTATTGGGCAAGGGGGGGCGATTTGTCAAGTTGGGGCCAAGTGCCACGAGCGCATGGGCCAAAAGTGTGGGGTACAGGTACAGATAGAGTGAAATTGACCATCGCGTCACTATGTCAATGGATCGGCAACTCCGATGCCAAGTTCGTCGTCTACGCAGTGAAGTTCTTTCGGAAATAGGGCCGAAATCTTCTTTCGCCCAAACAGAGCTACATTGTCGCCTTCCAGTGCTGTCAATGACGCAGGAAACCGAGCGATTTCAAGACGTGTGCAGATAAAAACCTACTAGGAGAATGCCCGATCTGTTCCAATTGACACGTGCTATTCCACGCCATTCCTTTTCTTCCTCATCTGAATACTGTCCCGGAAGCATGTACCCGCTCGTAGCAACATGTATTCATGATCCTAGAACCCGGAAGCATGTACCCGCTGGGAGCCACATGCACTTTTGGTAGTAGTATCGGGTCCATGTACCCGTGAATTTAGTACCGGATCCATGTACCCGTGAGCGTAGTCCCAAATCTGCTTACTTTTGCTATTTGTCCATGTACCTTTGATTTTAGTCCAGATCCATGCACTTTTGATAGTAGCACGGATCTGTGTACCTTTGATAGTAGTACGGATCTGTGTGTGCCTTTGATATGAACAACCGACCCGTGTACCTTTGATATTGGAACGCGATTCGTATATCTTGATAGTAGCATCGCGTTGAAGTCCTCTCGATGGTGTCAGGGGCTTGCACCCGCTGAAATGTTTTTAGTTGACCATGGATCCTACCGCTGTATGCTCATAGAAGGGAAAGCCCTTGTCCGTCCGTCGGAGAAGATCACTGAAGCTGTTTTTTGTCTCAGCTTCTCTCCATTCTGCCCTGTATAACATATTGTCTGTGCGCTTCGCGAGCCTGCACCATCGAGAGACGTGCACGTGCCAGCGCATGGAATTTTGGATGTCGTGAGCGTTTTGCAACAATTGGAAGAAACAGTCCAGGATGGGATCGAGGCGCAAAGATAGACGAAGGAACGAGGGGGCCAGCGATGAGGACGATCGCATCGAAGAGCTCTTCTTAAAGCGACAGAAGAACAAGGTGGCCAATTGGGGCGCCGGCGACTCTCCGTCGCACAAGGAGTCTCACGCCACGCCCTCTCCGAACGCAGATATTGAGGAGCAAGACTTTGATTCCAGCTTTCAATTTGATACACAAGGCGATATTTCGGCTCTACCAGAACACAGCATCTCGGAGAACGATGTACAGCCAGATGCGAGTGCCAGAGAAGACGGACTGCTGCTTCCATCCCATGTTCAGATTGACTCGAGCGGTGAACAAGGTGCAGAGTTCTCCGCTGAACAAGGAAGCGAATCAGGTGGATCAGGAGACGAAGATAACGATCTTGGAGACTACATTGCGCTAGATGGAGGCCGCTCTGGACCTGTAAGTAGCGTTACGTACCGTGAAACACACACACTGATGTGCAGTATAGTCTGCGAGATACTACGAAGCGGAAGAATACAATCAGCGAAGGGCGTTTGAGAAATGCCCAACGTGTGGCGAGATGGGACATGACAAGAAGACGTGCCCTCACCTGCAGTGTCTTGCGTGTGGAGCACTAGATGACCATGCTACGCGAGACTGTCGTCAAGGCGTGAGCTGTTTCCGGTGCGGAAAGCTAGGACACAAGTCTGCAGAATGCTCCCTGTCTCGTCGACAGGGCATCTCGAAACGCAGCGGAAGAGACTGCTCGCGGTGTGGCAGCTTGGCACATGCAGATAGTACATGTCCACTGCTCTGGCGGGTATATCGCTTCAACGACCGAGACACGTACGTGAACTTCATTAAAGCACGGTGGAACGAATTGGGGTTGGATGCCAATGCCGACAAGCTGACGCAGGGATTCGACTATCGAAGCGAAAGCTCCGACGAGGAAGATGGCCAGCTGAATGGTAGAGGGAAATCACCACCAAAAGATTGGGTTCCCACGACACGTTGGTGCTACAATTGCGCAAGCCAAGGACAACACTGGGGTGACGACTGTCCAGTGCCACGGTGCAACCCGATCCGTCCAAGTGGTGACGCAAGTGCCTACTCAGAACACAATGCCATGTATGGACCGTTTGCGCATCTCCGCTCTCAGCAGAAGCCTGTGTCGCACTATGACAATGATGCGATGGCTGATTACGTGAATAATTTTCAGGCAGGTCCGGAGGCCAGTATTCATGTCTTTGATCCACCTGTTCGGCGTGCAGGGCCACGAAGCAACCGCAATACGGATCGAAAAGGCCGACCTGCGAAGTCTCAAAGCAAGGAGCCGCGGTCGAAGACACGGGATCCTTCTGACTCTCGTATGAAAGAGCATGCAGAGCGGACTTCGGCCTCGGAGGCCGCAAAGGGGAACCAGAAGCGCTCACGGTTCGACAATGTGACGTCGTTTGCGTCGCGAAAGAAACAGCGCCAGCTTGATGATCACGAAAGGAAAAGCGAGGATCGGTCGAGAGAGAAAAGTGCCTCAGAACAGGGACCCACTTCCCATCGCGTGTCACGGAGCAACCAAGAGAAGAAGCATGCGAGTGTGCCGCTGAAAGACCGTATCCAGTCCCCGAAGAAAGGGGATACCAGCACGCATCTCAATGCACAAAAAGGGGATGTCAGCGCCCGACTTAATACACAAAAGAGGGAGACTTTTGGCACCAAAAAGAAGACCAGCAACCATTCTCAAAAGAAGGATGTGGCCACTGGGAATAGCGCACGATCCCGTTCGGCAGCCCGCAAGACGGCACGAAAGACGACCAAGAAGCAATCGTAGTTGCCTGTCCCTTCATCGAAATGTATTTGTCCCATGTATCAAGACCCAGGCGCCCAGTGCCCTAGCTCATTTGCCATGTACATTAGCATCACCGTAATATAATCAGGCATCGTAGCATCTTTGTAATATGAACATCGTAGAATTATCAAGCATCACAGCGTCGTCGCAGCGTCATCGCATCATCATCGCATCATCACCGCATCATCATCGCAGCATCATCGCAGCATCATCAAGCATCCAACTATGACCAAGAATGTTTCGTGCACCATAGATGACAAAGAATGAGCTGTGTAACACCACGCCCATGACGGTGTACATACCCGTTCTGCCATGGCAGCCCCCCGCCCGCTGCAGCAACCATTTCCCCCCACACGGGGCAATTATGTTGCCCTTGGGACCACCTTCCCTGTTGGGACGCACGTGCGAGGCGCCTTGTCCGTCATGGTGGCAAGATTCATAATAGACGCGTGACGTGCCCAAGTTCATAAGTTCAGGTAAACTCACAATGGTGCAACGAGTACATTCGCCTTGATTCTGTTCCTCTCCTCATTTCTGAATGGTTCTTATCGCACATCCAGTCCGTTCTCACTTCTCGGTACACATCTTCTCCATCGCTTTGTCGAATCATGCTAGCAACATTGCAAACATCCTCTCCTCACACTTACCAGCATTCCACTCAGCACCTGTATCCTCCACAACCTAGTAATCCGCCACTCTCCAAGCGTTCCATGAGCACCACCAAGTCTGACCGCGAGGCGACAGGTTCGTCGAAGCCTGCACATGATAAGCCGAGCAACCCGGCACATGCAAAGTCTCATCAAGGGAAGCAGAATGCGCCTGGACTCATTACCCTCAGTCGCCCTCCAGAGCAGGGCGCAGGCGGTGCAGCTCCCAGTAAAAAGGGGCCAAGTAAGAAGAAGAAAAACGTGGCCCACGCTCCTGAACCACCCACCGCTGCCAAACCGCGCAAACATGCGGAGGAGGCATTTCCCACTCATTCCTCTGTCCACCAGTTGTCCAAGTCGGCGCCATCCGGTACAGTTCAAGACACAAATGGTTCGGGCCTGACGTGGCAACAGGAGCTCTTAGGCTCGCAGAAGCCAGACAAGAAAGGGGAGCGGAAGGGCGAAAAGAAGAAAGACAAGGCTCCGAACAAGAAGCCCACCAAAAACAAAGAATCTGAGGCTACATCCAAGTCTACCAGCAAAGAGAGTCTCACTTGGCAGCAAGAACTATTTGGCACGAACAAGCGCGGACCAGCTTTTGACGTGTTTGCCGATGCCAAAGACATCGATACGTTTGGCGAGTCCAAGCCATCGCATTTGCCACTGAAGCCCAAGGGCAAGAAAGGTACAGGGCGGCGTCGTGCTGACAGTCTAGGCGACTCCCACAAGCAGCGGACCAGCTCGTCGCTGACAGGCTCGCCAAGTACACCAAACAAACTGGTTTACGCTGGACCGACATTCCACAACTCGCCTTCCGCCGCATCGCTTCCGCAACCCAAATTCAAGAAGCGTGCAGACGCACCCGGCAACACATCTGGACTGGCACGCTATGGCGACGACACCTCCTCGTCCGACGAAACACCGGACGAGGACACAAGCTTTGTGCAGTCGCGGCACGCTCGTGGAGAAACGGCTCCACCTCAACTGGGACACGACAATTCTACACGCCTGGGCGATGCTCACCCGCAGACGGTCGAGGCGCTCATGGCTCGCATGATGCAACCGATATAATGCTTCCACTGCCATGTATTTGTATCAACGGGGCATGTTGTGTAAGGGTGTACTTTGCCTATACCCATGTACAGACGCACGTCAACAATAATGACATGTATTTGTACATCATGTGTGATGGAGGGGATGAGAGTGGTGATATGCCACCGTTCAAGTGTTTAGAGAGGGGTAGGGAGGGTGTCTTTGTTGAATATACCAGCAAAGGTCGTGAATTGAGATTCATTCAGGTACACCGTGAGATCCTGGATTGAGATTCATTCGGGTACACCGTAAGGTCCTGGATTGAGATTCATTCAGGCACACCGTAAGCCATCAGCAGTCCTTGCAGAGATTAGGTAGAAAGGAAAGTGTCGGAGAAGGTCGGTGTTGTTCGTCTTCGAAATAGAATTGTGATCCACCAAGGCACAACGTAATCATACACAAAGTCCAGACGCGACCGTCGCAGGTCTCTGCACTCACACTAGCACCGGAGAATCAATGACACTGAAACCAGCAGCGACACCACCTTCATTGCTTTCCGCCGCCTTGGTTCGCAAGAGGTGACCGCCCGTCTGCTCGAATACGATGTTGAGCTCGCTGGTGGCGTCGGTGGCGTCGGTGCCCTCAAATAAGATGGACCCAAATGCACCCAGCTCCGAGATGACATGGGGCGCCAGCATGGCACGCTGATCGGCGCCGTGGCGAAGAAGATACGTTCCCACATGGCCAGGTGTCTGGATCAGCTTCATGAGAATATACCCCTCGCGTCGTTTGATGGCCTTTTCCGATGCCGTAGACTGTAACCCGTGCTGCTGGTCGAGTGCATCGAGCCGTGCAAGCGTAGGCACAATATCTTCACGGTACACATTGTTGCCGCCACCTTCACGTTGCGGCTTCAGCACATACTCTTTGGCTTGCTCAGGGTCCGAGGCAATTGTGAGACCGTGACTGTCGTGTTCCATGCCATACATGGGCATGAAACTCTGCCGAATCAGACCAACGTCGTCTTGTGTCCACACGCGTCCGCCTGGCCCTTGCACCAGCGACTCTACCACGCCTGGATTGGCAAGCACCTGTTGCACCTTCTTGGCCCCAGCCAATTGCAGAGCCACTGTGGGACACTTGATCGCCAGAGACCGCTCCAAAAGCAGACGCGCATCCCATTGCGCCTCGGTCGGGTAGTCTCCTGGCCCATAGCCTGCACGAAAGTACACGACAGACACCTGCTCGGGCACAGATGACGCACTATTCGTCACAAACAGATGGCGTCCCGGTCCCTCCAGTTTGGCTCGACTAGCCAGCTCGGTCAACGACGCCCTTCGAACGACAATACCGTGCTGCTCGGCAAGCGTGTACTCGATGAGTCTCTGGTCGAAGGCATTGCGCTCGTGGTCTTGCACGACAAACAGCACCACCGGTGCCGATCCGTCCTCACTTGCACCCGTTCCCGCCGTCCGTTGCTCGTACACTTTGTGAGCAGCAGCGAGTCCAGCGGCCAGCGTATGAAGAGCATCATTCCGCGGCATGTTGTCTCGCAGCAGATGCGGTGATACGTGGTAGTACGACGTACTCTGGGCAAGGTATCGATGCATGTCGCTCACTTTTGAACATAGAGGACCAAACGAACTGGAGATGGTGTTCAGCTCGACTTGGCGGATGCCCAACGACGTGTCGGCCTCGTCGGCATGAAGGAGATAGTCGGAGCGCAGTAGGCCCAGATGCAGTGCTTGCACAACGCCTTCCTCGTCCACTTTCCTCCAGATCTTCCAGAGCCGTTCCTGAAACTGATCGACAAGGATCACATTGCCGCCGATAACGTCTGTGAGGAACCGTTTGTTCAGCGCAATGCGGGCATAAAGATCGTCGTATAGTGGCTGCAGACGCTGACTGGCGTCATAGAGCGCTTTCGGGAATGGCGTTGGGAGCAAGCTGAGAGGGGCGTGGATGGAAGCGTCGAGGGGAGGGGTGGTGCTTGCGCTGGAAGCCAGCGGTCGGTAGATGATCGAGTGAGACAAAGCGTAGTCTGTAGCTGCCTGCGTGAGTGCATCGATCTGTTCCTGGCTGAGCGGCGGAGGCCATTTCGGCACAAGTTCGGCCGCCATGACTGGCTGTTCTAGCTGCGAAGAGGACGGGCGACGTGGTCCAGGCCGGCTATGAGGAGGAGGATGCGAGCTTCGAAGGCGTAGAATCTGTGCGAGACTCTCGTGACGACCCGGACGCGTTTGTTCGCCCGAGCTTGTTTTTTTGTCACTCACATACAAACACGAAGAAAGAACACACACAAACACACCGCTCCACCCAACCCTCACGTCCCCCCTTCATACACCCCCCCTTCATACACCGACGGAAACCCAGCCAGGGTGTCCGTATGCATGGCCAGAAGACGACAATCGGTCAACAACCGCGTGGAAAGCGACCTTGCCCAATTCAAGCAGCCGATTGCAGAGCAGCATAACCGTTCAGGTACGCCTCACTGCGAGCTGAACGAAGTCAACTCGCCAATCTTTGTGCCCTCGACCAGAAACTGGTCAGATCACACTCAGCCGCTTGATATCCAAGGCACATCGACGGCCATCAGCATCCCGCCTGCCTCTTCGAGCACGGACGAGGAGCCACGTGACGTACCCACCTCGCTCCCCAAGAAGACGGGCAAAGTGTCGCCGCCGCCCTTCGCCCGTGGCTGGCTAGGCAAGGGCGCAGCCAAAGCATCCTTGCCGAGCAACAAGGACGCCCGCACGTCCAAGCGTTCGGACAGCGTCGCACTCTCGCAAGCGGAGGGTGGAAGTTTTCTTCCCGACATGAATGGCATCGACGTGTCTCGAAGCGGGCCGCACGCTCCTCGCCTGTACTCCCGACTGAGCATAGCGTCCTTGGCACGATCTCTGAACAGCAGACGTGTACTCCTGCCTGTCCTTTTTGGCCTGGTGTGCTTTGGCCTCCTCCTCGGTCCCGCAAGCAACCGGGAAACGGTGCTGCTCAAAGCAAACCATGCTCTGGATCAGAGCCTGACACATGCGGAAAAGTACTGGGGCAAGGCTGACGACCTGTGGAGCGGAATGCGGTACAAAGAGGTATTCGAGACCACAGAAACTCCCCCGTCCAATACGCCATTTGGGTCGTATGGCGCGGGAGGCAAGCACGACGATCAGAGTACCCATGGCAAAGTGGGTGCACACGGCAAGATCGGCTCGGGCACACATGGCGAAGCATCGATCCTGGACGCGGTGCGCACAATGCCAGCTGTGCACCAAGACAAGCTCAAGACGACACGCTGCACAGTGCCGTCAGCGGACGCTGTCGATGCAAAAGGTCAACAACGGCCGTTGATTCAGTATGCCATCATGATCGACGCCGGTAGTACAGGAAGCCGTGTACACGTCTACCGATTCAATTTCTGTAAAGCGTCTCCTGAACTAGAGGAAGAGACATTCAAGATGATCATCGGTGGCCTGTCGTCTTTCCGTTCCGACGCACAAGGCGCAGCGCTATCGTTGAAGCCGCTCCTCCAGACTGCTATGGACGCTGTGCCCGAGTCGCTGTGGAGCTGCACGCCCATCTCCATCAAAGCCACTGCGGGCCTCCGCCTGCTTGGTCCAGAGATGAGTCGCGGCATCCTGGCTGCCGTGCGGTCCATGCTCGAGACACAGTATCCGTTCCCCATCGCTGACAGCGCCACACAGAATGGTGTCGAGATCATGGAGGGCCGTGAAGAAGGCGTGTTTGCGTGGATCACGGTCAACTACCTGCTCAACCGGATTGCCACCGATCAAGACGCAACACCAGGCAGCAACCCTCGCACAGCGGCTGTCATGGACCTTGGCGGGGCCTCGACACAGATCGTCTTCGAGCCTGTCTACGCCAGTCCCACGCAAGGCATGCACCCCGGCGAGCACGTGTATGAGTTGAGCAACTTTGGCGGCAGAAAGTATACGCTGTATCAGAACAGCTATCTGGGGTACGGTCTCATGGAGGCACGCAAGAGCATCAACAGTCTCAGCTACTTCACTTATGCACTCAGCCATCCCGACATGGTCCGCACGGGTGTCTTGCCTACCGACTCGGTCCACGGCGCCGATGTGCGTGTCCCGAGCCCCTGCTTTGCTGAAGGGCAAAGTAAACAGGTGTCTGTCCACGTCACTGGCACACCAGACGATCGCAATGTGACCATGTTTGGCACTGCTGGTGGCTACGAGGCATGCAAGCGCCTCGTCGAGGTAATGATGGACAAGGATGCCGTGTGCACACAACCACCATGCTCCTTTGCGGGCGTGTACCAACCTAGTCTCATGACTGCATTTGCGCAATCGCCCATCGTGGCGCTCTCCTACTTTTACGATCGGCTCTCTCCACTCGGCCTCGACGGCACATTTACTCTCGACAATCTTGTGGAGCTGTCCAAGAAGGTGTGTGTGCCCCCTGCACAATGGCCGACGCACTTTGATGCGCAGCGCGATCCCAAGATGCGCCAAGCCTTGTCCGAGCTCCGAAGCCGTCCCGAAAGCTGCCTGGACCTTACCTTCCTCACCACGCTTCTGCGTCTCGGATACGAGTTGCACGACTCTCGCAGTATCACGGTGGCCAAGAAGCTGGCTGGCAATGAGCTAGGCTGGTGTCTTGGTGCCCAGCTTCAAGTGCTCCAAGATGCTGTTGTGTGCAAGAAGGCATAGGACCGTGGATGGTGAGCACAGTCGCGGCAACCATTCCTCCTTTCTCGGAACGACAGCTCTCTGTTTTTGTACTTTTTCACATGTTTTTCTAATGTACAGTGTACATTCATGTCCAACACATTCATGTTCATTGCGCTCGTGTGTTTGGTGCCCGTCGCCTTGATAAGCACCTGTGCCTGCAAAGCCTGTTGCTCTGGCTTGTACAAGTCCCTCGCTTCCACTCCCAAAGAACTTCACTTTCGCTCCCAAACACTTTTACTTTCATTCCCAATGGCCTTTACCCTTGCTCCCAAAGACCCTCATTTCTATTCTCACGGAAACACTCTCTTACTCCCACAATCCCTCTCTCGACCCACCGCAACCGCGGAAATAGATCGCTTGAATAAGTACAATACAAGTGAGTGTGAGACATTGTGGTCGTATGAATACCGGCGGCATGATGAACATGCGTTTTTCTACCACGGAGCCTTGCCTTCCTCTACAAAGCATCATCAGACCCTTTGCACACCGTATTGCACACGACACTCACCCGAATCGATACGTTGCTGCACTGAGGCCGTCGGCCGGTGTCCCATGCCAAACGGATTCCGCATACTGTTCGTCAACGTCGACGAGGTCCACTGCGAACCTGCATACGAGGAGGGCCCTCGGTAGATGCCGGCTTGGTTGCTGGGTCTGGTCGCGTACGAGCTGCTGTAGCTCTTGGCGTACTCCTCATAGCTTGGCTCGTTTTCGGTGCGCAGCTTCGTCACCACACGAAGCATGCGGTCACCGATCCGGTACCCGTAGCCTGCACAGACCCACACGCCGCCCAAGATGCCTGCCAGCCGCACAAGGAACTGCGTCAAAGTCACCGTTCGCTCTCGAACAGTCATGATGAACGGCTCCAGGTCGTATTTGAAAAAGATCCCGGGCACGCCAATGCCATGCTCCACGGTACGCACATAGTCATTCACACTGTACTGATTTGTGAGCAGTGTCCGTCCCCAGCTGTCGATGAATCGCGTCGGAATGATGGACACAAAGTACTCAAATACGGCGAAATCTACCAAAAGAATGGTAAGCGATATTCGGCTTGCGTCAGCCTGACTCACGCTCTGGCGAGATCTCCACACTCGTATCCAAAGGCTGTACGATTTCCGGAAAGTATGGCCCGAAGCTGAGCTCGTGGACGACGTGTGACAAGTTCATGACTAAAAGAAGACACTGTGAGCAATCAGAAGGAAACCGCCATCCCATACGTACGTTGATGGTCCGTATGTTCCATACTCCAGTATCCGTGACCCAACGTGGTGACGTGGAGATTCCCCGTCACCCTTTTGGCGAGAATACTTCCGTAGATCCGGCATGCAGGTCCGTCTGGAACCACATGGTCAGTCTTTCGAAAATGCTTCTGTTGCAGAGGACGGTTGTCGCGGGAGAATGTGGCGCCCTTGTTCTTCTTTTTCGACTGGCCGATCGTGGCGCCGATGCCGACATGACGCGTAGGAAGAGAATCCAGACGTTGCGCATGGCCCAGTTCAAATGTCGTGCCGTCCTTTTTGAGATCGATGTCGGATACGTGCAATCTGTCGCCCACAGCATCTCTGACATCGACGGTCAAGACTGTCATGCGTGCTGTCAGTCTGTGGTTGTCATAGCTTCCGCACACACTTACAGTGACACTTCATAGCGACAGTCACGTCGAAGTTGATCTGCATATGTTGCCCGATGTCGCGGTTCACATCAAAGGAGTAGCCATGCTTGCCATAAAAGTAGTCTTTGGCCTCGGACCATGCCATGATCAGCAAACACAACGCAATGACGACCGTCAGAAGACCACCTCTGGCGGAGCGCTGCGTGTACACGGCAGAAGTCTTGGGAAATGCATCGAATTGACGAATTTTGGGGAGTTTATCCAACTGGTCCAGGACGTTCTTGTTGTCGTTGCTCATTGTGACGAAAGGCAGCGCAGCAATGCCTGGAGACCGCCGTCCGACACGCTAATGTGGTTGGTGTGCTGGAAGAAGTACGTGCGTGTGACGCGAAGTGGCTCGTGTGGCGCTTATATAAGCCCGCACCACCACCACCGCGTCTTTCTCTTCCAGTCTCCCCACGATCGACGATGGCTACCGCTGGGCAGCCCACCGCCTCCGGCCAAGCCGCCGCTTCGCAGATCCTGCCACTCGAGCTGATAGATCGGTGCATTGGCTCCAACATATGGGTCGTAATGAAGTCCAACAGAGAGTTTACTGGCACACTACTGGGCTTCGACGACTACGTCAGTGAGTGTCTTGTCTTGTGCTGCCATGCCTTTCTCATTCCCCTCCCCAGATATGGTCTTGGAGAACGTCACAGAATAGTGAGTACGGCGACATCCTGACGACATCGTCCTGACGTGATGCAGTGAATCCACGCCCCAGGGCCACAAGAAGACACATCTCTCTCAGACGCTCCTGAATGGAAACAACATCTGCCTGGTACGTCCGCTCTCCGTGTTTGTTCCCGTACCCTTACAAGTGCTTGTAGCTCATTCCAGGAGGAGAAGGCCCAGATGCCTAGCACGCTTCTCACCCCTTTTCTCCGCCCGTCACACGTACGCTTTGTGTGGACAAAATGTGTATTTTGTAGTCCTGGCAAAACATAGATAGATGCTCAGTGTGTGGGGTTTGCTTGCACCAAACGACAGTCTATCTCGTTGACTGTGTTCCTGCTTTTCATCCACAATCTCCTTCCTTCTACACACCTTTCCACGACTCGGACGTCCAGGCGCTCTGGCCACATTTACAGACACACCCCCACGTTTTGTTGTGAAGAAAGGTTGTTGGAGTGAAAACGTTTGTACAAGAAAGTTCGTTTTGGAGTGACAACGTTTGTACAAGAAAACTCTTTCTGAAGCGAGAACCGCAGAAAGAACCAACAAAGCTTTATTAACCCTAACACCGCTTGCACACGAATGAATTTGGACTAGAGTGAGAGCCGTTCACAGCAATAGAATACTATGAAGCGGGTACCTTTGAACTGAAATATATATATTTCACAATGCCTGCAGACCTAGAGAACAATGCCTGCAGACCTAGAGAACAAGGCCTGCAAACCTAGAGAACAAGGCCTGCGCATCTTCGCAGAGTGCCATAGCCGCCTGGCATGCGCACTTCCTACGCCTGCGGATCCACCTTCAAAGAAAAGTCCACATGCTTGGTGGACTGATGGATGGAGCTCGTGCTAATGATATCGATCGCTGCACGAGTGTCTTGTCAGAAGCAATTATGGCCTGCCAAACAATACGCACCATCATCTACATGACCTCCTTCGCCCACATTGCTCACATCGATACCTCCACTGCTCTCGATGAGAAATTCTTTCGCAGCCCGGTCGCTGCCTGCACCTTGCGCAACATGCAGCTCTTGCTTGAGCCGCTTTGCATTGTCAATCAAAGTACGTCCCGTCATGTTGTCCAGCATCACTACATCCGCACCCGCCAAGATAGCCTCCTTTGCTTCTTCATATGATTGGACCTCGACGTCGATCCTTTGCGAGAAGCCACATACAGCCCTTGCCTTTTCTACAGCCCTGGTGATGGAGCCTGTTGAGCCAGTCAGCGAGAAGCTCATCAGCATGCCTTCTTACTTACCTGTAGACCAGATGTGATTGTCCTTGAGCATGACCATGCTGCTCAGATCGTACCTGTGCATGTCTACGCCGCCCACGACCATTCCGTACTTTTCTACCAGTCGGAACCCTACAAGGATGCTTTAGATCACTACAGCACCTCTTTACAATACCTACCTGGTGTGGTCTTGCGAGTGCCAGCCACAATGCCCTTGTACCCTGCTTTGCGTGCCTTGTCCAGAAACGCAGCCGAGGCCGTGGCAATGCCGGAACACCTTGCCAACGTGTTGAGCGCCACCCGCTCCCCGAGCAGAAGCTTTCGAACTGCTCCACGTACGGTGGCCACTTTGACTTTCGTTCCACTTGCCTCGATATACTGCCCCTCGGTGAAGTGCCATTCGACTGTGCAATCCAATTGGCGAAACACTTCTTGGAAGAAAGGCACACCCGCCAGGACGCCGGATGACTTGGCAAGAAGATGTGCTGTCCGAGGGGCTTCACCTACAACGAAGCCGCCCCAATCGAACGACGGGCAGTCCTCTGCCAGCCATGCGGTGATCTGGGTCGTCCAGCTGGGCGGAAGAAGGTGTGAATACTCGACAGACATGCGTGTGCGGAAGGGCGGGGCTCAAAGAGGGGAGGCAGGCATGTTGGACTCGACGCGGGCGTTCTTCCTCGCACAGATCCACTGGTCTAGGAAGATTGCGGATCGCAAATTGTCCTCTTACTACCTATCGTCTCGCCCGCCATGTTGCAAGCCGCTCGAAGGGCGACATCAAGGCGGTTGTCTCCCTGCCAGCGCCCGCTTGTCTCACATACACACCCCCTTCTGTCTCCTCGCGCTTATTCTTCACACAGCCCTCCCCCTCATCAAAAAGCCCGCCTTGCCACTTGGTCTTTCGCTGGTGCATCGGCTGGCCTTGTAATACTCTTGAGTACCCGCTTCCTCTCGTACCCTGATGTACAATGTGAAGTAGCAGACAAGTCGACAGAGCCAGACATATCGAAGCTGCGCCCGTCTATCATCCATGATCAAAGCGCTCCCATGCGTGAGCGTATGCAGACGTACGTCAAGCTTCTGCAGCACAACATCGTCAAGAAGTTGGGCGCCGAAGAGCCTGCAGCATCTTTTTTCGTAGACACATGGCTTAGAAAGGAAGGCGGCGAAGGCATCTCGTGCGTACTTCAGGACGGTGAAACATTCGAGAAGGCCGGCGTCAATGTCAGCGTCGTACATGGCATGCTCCCGCCCAGAGCGATCGCACAGATGAGTGCAGATCATACGGGCTTACTTGAGAAGGTCGGATACAATCTCGGCATCGCACAGGGACAGAAAGCCGATGTCAAAGGCTTGCCCTTCTTTGCCACCGGTCTCAGCCTTGTCGTCCACCCTCGCAACCCCATGGCACCCACAGTACACTTCAACTATCGCTACTTCGAGCTGACGCATCCGCCCACACTGGCCGATGGCTCGCCAAATCCTCGGTATGACTCGCAAGACCCCAATAAGCCCGCTGCTTGGTGGTTCGGCGGCGGCACAGACCTCACACCGATCTATCTCTTCGACAGCGATGCCACACATTTCCACAACACTCTCAAGCAAGCTGCCGACCAACACGACCTTCACTTTTATCCGGTGTGGAAGACGTGGTGCGATCGCTACTTTTGGATCCCCCACCGCGCCGAGTCCCGCGGTGTGGGCGGAATATTCTTTGACGATCTCACCATCGAAGGCAAGGGCACACTTCCCCTTTCCGCTGGTCACGTCAAAGTAACACCTCGGAATTCTCAAGACCCTCCGCCGCCGCCCACGGACCTCCCATCCACTTCGGCTCTCCCCCATACCCGTGAAAGCTTGTTTGCCACCGTTCGTGCCTTGGGAGATGCTTTCATTCCGGCATACTTGCCTCTACTACAGTTGCGGAAACGCATGTCTTTCACGCAGGAGGATGAAGAGTGGCAGGCCACTCGGCGTGGAAGGTACGTGGAATTTAATCTTGTCTACGACCGTGGCACCAAGTTCGGCTTGCAGACCCCAGGCGCGAGAATTGAAAGCATCCTGATGAGCCTCCCTCTTCGAGCTCGCTGGACTTATGGTCATCCGGTCAGTGGACTAGGACATCCCTCGGAAGAGTCCCGCCAACAAATAGAGGCCTCCGGTACAAATACTACGCAAGCAGAACAGTTGCGTCTACAAGACATACTACGATCGCCCCGTGCGTGGGCGGAATAATGACTATCTCCATGTACCTATAATTTGCAATTCATTGCCCATCGACCAGAAGGAATTTCATTTTTATGAGTCGGAGCTGAAAAATAGTAGAATGTACTGCGCGCTGTGCTGTGTCCAAACAGCGTTCCGACGATCATTTTGATTTTTTCCCTTACCATGGCTGCCATTGCTTGTACATGGATTGGTGGATGGGGCTGCGGTGGGTACCAAGCCAATCCCACCCCAGCGACCTGGTGGGGTGTTCAATACCCTGCCTTCTTCCCTCAAGGTCCATCTCCAATGCCGCCTTCTTCCAATTCGGCAGCAGCTCCATCGTCATGGGTGCCACCATCAACTCCACAAGAAGGACCATATATTCATCCTCTGATTATTTGTGCATGTGCTCTGATTATCGTCAGAGTGTTTTATCCGGAAATATACAAGATTCTCCAACTGCTCCCGAATCCGTCGCCGGCTGCTCCCGCATCACAATCCAACAAGGAGAACAAGAAACCAGAGCAAAGTAAGTCACCTGAACAGCAACCATCCAAAAAAGATGCAGCAACACAGCAGCACCAACAGGTGCAACAGAATAGAAAAGAGGACAAGAAGCCGGAACAGAGAAGAGACGCATCCGATAAGGACTCTAAGGAGGACACTAAAAAGGCGGACAAGAAGCGAGACTCGAAGGAAGAGGCAAAAATTGATACAAACCAACAAGACGCATCACCCTCCAATTGCACTGGGTCGAAAGGCTGTCCATGTGGAAATACTTGCAAAGAAAACAAGCCCGACACACCGGCACAAGAAAAGTCCACCAACACTAGTTCTCGCTGTTGCCAAAAGAACAATACCACCGCGACCAGCGGAAAGAGTAACTGCAATGAGAAACACTCCTCTCCGACAGTGGAGATGAGAGAGATTCTAGCAAGACCGGTAAGTCAGAGGCCGGCACTTTGCTGATCTTATCTGTATGTAGTCGTGCAAGTGGTTTGCGGGCCAAAGGGTATGGGTCTCGCAGCATGGAGGCCGATGGTGGGGGGTACGTATTCATATGGTCATCTGACCTTGTTCTCAGACGAGTTCCTAGATTCTTGTGTTGGATCGAGGCGGAGGAAATTGGTACGGACACAAAGTCGTATTCGCCGGGAAAAAGCTTGGTAGACCCCAACTGGCCACCGTCCCATTCTTTGCTACAGAGCAAGAGTAAGTTTTGCGCAAATTCCTGGCTTATGCTGAATGATACAGGCTGGAAGCTCGCATGGAAAATTTTGGTACCGACCGTGAACCCAGGGCAGTAAACCGTACAATAATCTGTGGATGTCCATAAACTCCCATGTTCACTTCCAGTATATGCTTTAAGAATTTGAAATGATATTAGGGTACATAATTTCCACTATCATCTGTCTTGCTACTATCTGACAAAGGAGAGTCATGCCGACGACGATGCTTGGCGCGAACATTCAGCGAGGAGGGCGATGATGAGAGGTGTCTGTGCTTTGTAGGTCGAGCTTCGTCCGAGGAAGGTTTCTGTTGCACTTCAGCAAGCCATGCTTCCTCGAGGTGAACTTTGAGTTGTGGTATATTGGCATATTGCTTCCCATTGCGAAACGAGATGAGCGGTGCTTTGAGCAAATTTTCGTAGAATCCCGGCGGGTGAGGAAGCTGAGAGAACCGTGTAAATGAAGCTACCGCCTCGCAGTCCTACTTACCTCCTTCTTCCCATCTTGCACCAGATTTTCAACATAATCTAAATCGAGCCAGAACCCATGACCAGGGCGGAAAGACTGATAGTGCTGCAAGTCTTTCTGAGCAAAAACTCACATAGACCTTTGATCGCTTCTTACCTTTTTATTCTTCAGCCGCTCAGACACCAAGTCATCGCTGATCACCTTGACCGAGCTTTTCAACGGCCTTCTTCACACTCTATGCAAATAGACTTACATGGAGATGCACCGTATCCATACTAGGTACGGCGTGAAAGCCAACGCGAATACCCCATTCCCGGCCATGGATTGCTCGCGATTTCGGCAGAAGCACTTTCTCGCGCATCTGCTTCTTTATATGTTCAACGACATGTTGACTTTCTGCCCGAAGCTTCTGTAGGACAGGACGGGCATACGGGCTCGCCAGCAAGTCTCTCAAACTGTGCAAGTGGGAGGCAGGGACATGATCCTCATTTGTCTTGCCTGCAGAGAGTCTCCCTCCAGCCAGACTCAACTGCGGCACTTCGCCAGAATTACTGGTGAGCTGGAACGGAATGCGAGCTTCAACGTAGGTCAGATTGATCGTGAGAATAACTTAAAACTCACGCAAAACTAGAAAATGATACTTTGCTGTACAGGGTATCAAATGATGTCCCGTAAGCATAGGGACCAACGTACCTTTCGGGTAACCGTCATAAATCGAAAGCTATTCCCGTTAGGCTGAATCTGTCTCATGATGGGTTGCCCTCACCGTGTGCGTATCTGAACGAAGATACACCCCTTCTGGAAGGGTGCTCTATGCAAAGTCAGATGGCCTCTCGCCACACACGATTGCCTCACAGGTTGAGAATTCTTTGCAAAGACAGTCAATGCCGAAGACCAGGGCCCATTATTTGTTGGCCAATGGACTACTCTGGACGCCATACCGACTCACTTTGTCAATCTTCTGCTTTTGCCCCACCGTATGCCTGGTATCCTCCTCGTTAAATATCGGATCCAATTGCCTAAGCTCCGCGGTGGAACGCGAGAGTCAATTCTGCAAGGCCGCATGCATAGATCAGGAGATGCTCGCCACTTGGAGACGCGTCTAACACCCAGTTGATCTCCGCGGAAGTGGCCTCAACGATTCCTACTGTGGTGGATGCTGACAAGTGGGTACGCGATCAGTATGGAACGTCGTTGAAACCTACCTACTAAAGTCATTTAAAGATCGTCATTGTTCATCTTCTTCAACGGAAATAACCGGCACCCTTGACGAGGATATGTGCAACTCCCCTCTGGCAATATCATAAAACTTTGTACTGCTGACGAGCACACCCAGAGGAGCCATCGCCGTCATGAGACAGAGTTCTAGCGCCTCGCCATCATCTTATGGAAACGAGCTTGAAGCATTAAGCCCACACGAGCATGGCGAATCAAGCGAGAATAGCCTCCATTTGAAGAAAAATCGAAGAAGAGCAACGAGAGCTGTGAGTTATAAGGTCTCCACGAAATGCTGGTCTTAACATATTCACTACAGTGTGAGGGATGCCGAAAGAAGAAGATTGCGTGCAGTGGAGAAGAGCCCTGCTCTTCCTGCGTTTTACGCTCCAAAGACTGTGTGTACACAAATCTGGTCGCTACTGGCCGACCATCAAAAGGGGCCATGAAACACTTGCAGTACCAAAATGAAGAATTACAGAAGAAGATTGCCAGACTGGAGAAAGCCTTGGCTAGTCGCTCTGGTACTTCGGCGGAGGAGCCTTCCCCAGATCACAAGCAACCTTCTGTGGAAGAGGCTCCACCTGTGCCAACCCATAATAAGCTCCCTGTTCATCTCCGTGAGGATGAGGATTTCTTTTTCATTCAAGATATGTTCGAAACGAAAGGAATACAAGATACGAAATCGAGTCCAAACATATATGGGTCTTCGAAATACATAGACCTGGCCAAGGAGCTCGACCTTTTCTCTATGCACACGTCTTTCCGTAAAGCTGAATCTTATGACGGAATATTTATATCGGGCGCCAGCACCGCACTCAGTATGATCCATGTGCAACAGCTCATATCTGGTGACGGAAAAAATGCTCAATCCCACAACTTCAATGCTCCTTTTTCAAAGGAAGAAAAAGTTTACCAACGGAACTCACCCTTCCTTGCTGTGGAGGCTATCCAACATCCAGAGGACATAGATTTACACTGGCCCTCAGCTGAACGAGAAGACAAGCTGTGTAATGTTTACTTTCGTCTCGTTCATCCATCGATTCCAATCCTTTCAGAGGAGAAGTTGAAAACGCAGCGTTCCATATCTTTTCGACATTTATTTCAAGAAGACACTATATGGCTGTCCATCATGCTTGGCGTATTTATTGCAGCAGCCAGATATATTCCATCGGAAAAGTCAAATTGCCGAGCTTGGTGGGATGCAAGGATAAGGCTTGGATCCAACGACATCTCATATCTCAATTCTATTGGTGGGATGCAGAATGCCCTGCTTACCACTGAGGTTACCTTGGATCTGTTCACGTCATCAGATATGACCTTCTTACCAACGAGTCTGGTTCTTCGCACAATGCAAGAAAGAGGTTTACATCGAGAGAGCGTCCTGCTCAACATGGAGAAACGCGATGAAGAATGGTTAGACATTGTACGAAGCATATGGTGGTGTGCTCTCAAGAAAGACTTAGATAGTTGTACACTGTTTGGAAGCCCACCAGCAACCTTGGCATTCGATGTGCAGCCTCCAAAGCACGGTTCTGAATTGGCACACATGCCCTACTTCCGAGCAATGTGCAAAGGACTACAGCTGAAAGCACAAGCACTAGGTGTGACATCCCTCCACGACTCACTTCCTTTGAAAGAGCTCAACAAAGAAATCACCGTCTGGTTGTCTGACTTGCAGTTCTACTTTCCTTTCACACCCGGCGAAAAGGACGATACTAAATTCTTTACATGCGCCAAAGCTTGGCTTTTTGCTTATGACGTGGTGCTGACTGGTCATCGATATAACACCGCTCGAATTCTTAAAGGGATTTTAGACGGGAAAAATGAGGAAGAAAAGGAGAGAGCAGCTGTACAACATTCTATTGAGGATAAGAAGGACTCTTTTCCAATCGTGAAAGATTCAATAAAAGGCTTGACACGAATTCTGCAAGCATTACAAAGCCGAAGCAATCATGGTATGTTTCCGAATATTTAGTAATGCCAAAACCTGATAATTCCACACCAGACGTCAACTTTTTCGACTTTGACATAACAAGGCGTCAATTGCTGGGATGTTCAGTAGGGTGCTTAGTGTATTATACTGAGACACTTTTGGGAGAAAGTGACCACATGTTGCTAAGTATCATTGAAACATTAGTCGAAGGTGTCCAAATACCCGTACTTACAGAAGGCGCGCCATATGTTTATATGTACACGATGTCAGTCACCTTCCTGAATCATCTCAGAAGTCGGATAGCACTTTCTTCCACAAAGCTCCCTGCTGTTGTCAGCAGTCAAATGAGTGCAAAGCTCAAGGGACAAGATAGGCGACGTCTTGACGATACGTCAAAGCAAGGCATACGTTCCAGCGCCGGTGTCCCTGACAAAACACGGGGCGAAGGGGCAGAGCGTGTGTTGGAGGATCATGATACTGCGCAGTGCGGAGAAGCGAAAGATCCTGTGCAAGTACCGCCAGGGCTGAAGTACATGCCACAACGCTCATTTTTTGACAGTGATGAGTACTTGCATAATCTGACCGTCCGCGGTGACGACTCAAATGGCTCGTACCTTCCTGACAAGATGGTCGGTGACGACCTCACGAGCGCTATGCCTACTCTGGAAGATGCATGGACACAGCAAGCTTCTTATTCAAGCGTGCCTGAAACATCCCATCTAGAACCCGACTCGAGCCTGTGGGACGATTTCTTGAAAGGAGAAATGATGATGTTGGACCAGTCTAACGCTATTACAGCGCCAATACCATCCTTTGCCCCTGATCTGCAAGGGAACAAATCAGATCTGCCGGTCAATTCAGCCGATCATAACAGGTCCATCAGCTCTTATAATGGGCTACCACTTGATACGTACGCTTTTATCGATGAAAATGGCGTGCCACGGCTTGCAGGACCATGGCTGGCCCCTACAGTTGGTCATGTTTTCTCAAACGAGCAACAGTTTCATAATGCTCCAAATTAAAATTGTCGAATCTCCCATTACCTGTACTAATACATAGCTTGTCTATCTATAATGTCCATGTAATATACGGAATCATTACCTGCTCTTGCGTAGTATGAGTCTTGAAGAAATGACCGCCATTTTGAATATTTGATCACTCAGGCTCTCCTGGATTTATCGTGTCTGCGGCCTTCGCTCTGATTTGGTGGTAATGACGATCATCCATATAAGTGGAAGAATATATTTGTTCTAATGTGTGTCTTTCCTCTTCACCTTGAGATGTATACTAAGCAGGTGTTTGGTCCCACAATTCGCATTAAATTCATTCGCGAATCCAGTGGGGTATCTCAACAGTTGGAGTATGGTCCATCCCTTGATTCAAAAACAGCACCGAAATTCTTCGGTTTAACATCCACCGAGCACAGCTCTGATTTTTCGAATAGCTGCCTCGTTGTTCTATGCCGTTCTGAAAGAGCACTAAACACAAGAAATGCAAAAAAGATCTTCTTTGTTATGGGGAATGTACACAATGGGATTATATACTTATGAATGTAGTGATGTTTGTAGCAACACCTCTGGACCTAGCAATGCTATAGAGACTCCAAAGGACTCAGGTGTGAGAGAAAGAAGAAGAGCTGTACGTCCAAATATTCACATAGCTCGAACAATAATTAACGGGAATCAACACAGGCATTGTATTCCAAGTGCTGCTAATATGACGCTCTAACAATACAACCAGTTTGATTTTATGTGGCAGTACTTTACAATGAATGGTATGGTTACTCGTCGTCACTGTCGCTGCCATAGCCGGCAAGCGTACTGAGCGCAGACGTAGGCTTGGGAGGCTGCTTTTTCTGCCGCAGAGCATGAAGACGTTTGAGAGCATCATGGTCGACCAAGCCGTTGCTTTGAGAGTCTGTAGTATGTGTCTCTGACTGGTTGTCAGCGTCGTTGGGTGTACCGTTCTGATTGCCTTCCAATTCAGCGAGCGCCTTCTCTTGCAGAGCAGCGTCTTCCTTCTCCATCAGCTCCCAGTTTCGTTGGTTCTCCTCCAAGAGGCGCTGATACTCTTCTTCTGTCAACCCGGAATCCGGAGGAGCTTCCAATCGCAATCGTTTGGCGCTTCGCTCGCCATCTTCTTCTTCCAAGTCCACGAGAGTCTGCCCAGCGAGAAGCGCCTCTTCTGAGACTCCATCGCGAATAGCATCAATTCCCAGTTTTTCGCGCTCTTCATGATCTCGTCGTTTGGCGACCGGGTTGGGGTCATCGGTTGCCCACCGCAGGTTAATACATTCCTCGTGATCCAAAGACTGGTTCATCATGGCTTCCTTTGCGAACTGTGCGTCGACCTCGCGATGAAAGGTGATGAACCCACAGCCCCTCATGTGCAGGACACGCACCCGTTCTAGCTCGCCAAATTCGCTAAAATGTCTGTACAACACCTTTTCTGTGGCACTGAGTTCCTCTTTCGGCATGCTCCAATCCCAACCCTTGCCTTCATTGATATTCCTTTTCTCGCCCTCTTTGATAGCGGCATTCATTGCTGCGTTGGCGCTCAAGCGCGCATGGTCTGCTTCTTCGGTGATTCGTCCGACATATAAGGTCCTGTTCACTTTTTGCAAGGAGCCAACACCTCCCATGTCATCGCGGTAATCACCGTGCTTGGCTCTGCCAAAGATGTCATGTCCTTGCTCGGGGATCTCGTTGGGAAGAATGTGCATGAAGGTACAATCGGCGCTGGAAGACATGTGTGAGCGAAAGAATGCGTAGACTTCACAATAGTACTCACCCATTCGGACAGTAGCCACGCGCAAAGAAGAGGCAAATGAACGCACCACCCACGGCGTCAGCACGAGTGTAGCCTACATCGCGAGCGACATTCACTCGAGTGGAAGCCCTGGTTTTGTTTGCGTTACCATCGTCCTGGTCTCCGCCAGACCATTTGTTATACCATATGTTGTAGGACAATCCTGTTTGATTGGCGCGATCCTGTGTGCCTCGAAGATTCTCCAATTCTCTGTTTGTGACCTGCTTGCGGGCCGGCCGGGATGTGAGGTTTTTGGGTGCATCGGCAGCAGGCACAAGGGGCGCTTGCGTACTTGTGGATGCCGCTTTTGTCATCGTACGCCACTGATTGTAGACCAAAAGAAATGGGAGATGATGCATCCTGGAGGCCCTGGGGCTGTTCACGTGCGCGTAATTTGCACTCCGGGACAATCCGCTCCTCATTGGCCAGATCCACGCGCGGTCGAGTTGGTCATCCGTATACCACCATCTCGTCGATATCACAATGAGACCTACACAGGTTGTGGACAGCGGCATGCCCACGGGGCACAAATGGGTAAGCAAAGATGCAGCGACAAATCTGTCCCGCTAACGGTCCAAACAGATTGGCTGGTGGGGTGACTTCGGTGGCCCGAAGCAGAAGGGCGTCATCGAATACTGTATGTTTCTATTTGTGATGGAGATTGGATCATGAACTGACATGGAGGATCTTACAGCCGTCTCTCCCTTCCAACAACGGGCCATGGCCGGTGCTTTGAAGGAAACTGCCTTCCACGGATACAAGCGTATCATGCAACAAGCACCATACTTTGCCATCCCCATCGGTGTTGGTACGTATCCCACTTGTTCTAGGCGACTACATCACTGATGCATCTACCAGGCTACTACATCTACAGCTGGGGCAAGAAGCGAAACGAATTCCTCAATTCCAAGGAGGGACACCGTCTTCACGGCGAAGAGTAAACCTCTTTCTTGCCATGTATTCCTACATGTAAGGAGCAATACATATTCGCATCAGACTGTCATGTGAGCACTTTGGCGGCGATGTGGTACATTCTGCCTATTCCAAGCCCCTTCTTGTGATTGTTCTGCTTTTCACTGTTTGGTTGTCACTTTTCGCTATGGACCTCTTCGCTATGGACCTCTCTTTGCCTCTTTGCCTCTTTGCCTCTTTCTCCTTTCTGTCACAATTCTCTTGGTCGCATTTTTTCCTTTTCACTCTGGAATCGGTCCTATTCTTGTTGTGCCTCACTTCTTCCGCTTCGTTGTCTCTCTGCTTCTCGCTTCTTCCGACTCGTCCTTGCCCGACTCCTAGGCGTATTTGCTCTTTCTTTATCTCATTATTTTCCCTTGTTGCATTTTGTTCCTCTCCTCTTTTCATCTCCGACGTTGTTCCCTCCTTCATTTCTCGTTTGTTGTTTCCTCTTTTCCTTCTCCTTTGGTCTACTTCTTGTCCTCGTCTCCATCTTCCGTCGCTGCACTCCTCTCTCTTGCTTGAATCTAAAATTTGCGTTTGCTTGGACCACGCAAAAACGCGTCCAACCAACACTCCTCACTATCGACCCTCGTTCTTCTCGAGTCTTTCCATTCTCCAGACATGGAGGCTGCGTTTGTCCAAGCGTTCCAGGCGACGCTCCAGCCAGATGCTGACAAGATCCGTGCGGCCGAACAACATTTGCAGGAGCACCTCCATACGCAGCCAGAGGCTGGCCTGGCTCTCGTGCACATTGTCTTCACAGATCCCAGCACGAGTGGTTTGAGTCTGCCCTTGCGACAAGCAGCTGCTGTCAATTTGAGCAAGTGGATCAAAGAAAGATGGAGCGTCTTTTTCGCCGAGTTTCTTGGCTTCCCGCAGCTGTCTGTCCCTGCTACAAGTCAGCAGGACGACGTCTCACCGGCTGCTCTCCCTCCACAGTACAAGGAGCCGATTCGTGACGCCCTGCTGAACAGCTTTTCTCTGCCGGAAACCAAATTGAGGGGTCCGATGATCAAGGCGTTGATCCATGTTGCTGCTTGTGACTGGCCAGACGAGTTCCCGCAAGTTTTGCCTGCGGTCAAAACGCTCCTTCAAGCACCTCTCTCACACGTCCAAGATGCACAGGCTGCTTATGCTTGCGAGGGCGCCCTTTCCTTTCTCGACGAGTGGTTCTACTCGTCCATGGACGAAGAGAGCCTCATGTCGATTACGCGCGACATAATGCCCGTTCTTGAGAGCTTGCTGCGAAACAAGGTGAGTACAAGGCCCAAATCTAGTGCCAATCTCAGCGTCCCTGTCAGTCCTTATCACCGGAGATTCGCTGCCACACCATCAGTATTCTAAATCAGACGCTTGAAACGCTCTTCATGGTCAAAGAGCAATACCCAGAAGCGGCCAAGACGGTTGCACAGCAGGTCCTTCCTACATGGTTATCCATTCTGGAAGAGATCGTTTCACAGGATTGTGCTGGTTCGATCATAGACACTCTTGACAGACAGACAGGCCAAGCACTTGCGCTACATGAGCAAGCTTGGAAGACATTTGTGACGGCCACGCACTTTGGTTCCCACATCAAACCACGCTTACAGATGCTTCTATCGAGAGCCCTTTCGACGCTGCATGCGCTTCAAGCCGCATTTGAGAGGATTCACGTCTATCCAAGTGCAGACATTGATTTTCCCGACGATGGGACATTCTTTGCCACACCCTCGACCCTTGCTGCCCGTATCGTCGATTTTGTAGGTGTGTTGTTGCAGAAGGCCTCGTTCCGCAGCACACTTGATTCGACGTCTCTATCGACGTTTGTGCTCCTTTTGCGGTCCTACTCTCGCATCACCGCGACCGAAGAAGAGGAGTGGCTCGACAACGTTGCAGAGTTTGTTGCAGCAGGCGATGACGACGAGCTTGGTGCGCTGAGCAGCTCGCTGCGAAGCCGCTGCGCGGATGTCTTGGGAGAAACCATGTCTGTTAAGCCGGCAGAGCTTCTCACTGCTCTCAGTGTAGCGTGCAGCGTGGCACATCAGCAAGGGCAAGACAAACGGGCACAGGCACAAACCGGATGGTGGAAAGAAGAAGAGGCCTCGCTGTCTTTTGTTGGGGGCCAGGCAGAGAATGTGATGGAGAAATTAGACGAAGAGGCTCAGGCGACAAAGTCTTTCGATATAGAGTCACTCTTCTCGATGAGCGTGATGCCCTACATGGATACCAGCACACCCGCTTTCTTGTACGGACGATGCTTCGTCTTTGCGTCACAATTCTCACCTATTCTACCCACACACCTTGCCAATGCGTTTCTCGATGCCGCCGTCAAGGCCATGGAGGATTCGTCCAACGTCGGAAGAGAAGGCGATGACATTGTGAAGCTCTCGGCTGTGAGGTGTGTCAAGAACTTCCATCGACACCTTGATGAAAGCGTTGTGCAGCCGTATGCTGCACGAATTTTGGGGCGACTTGCTCCCCTGCTTGACAACGACAATGAAGACCTCATTGTTTTGATCACAGAAACATTGCAAGCAGTGGCAGCACAGCGTGATGCGCAGCAATCACACATCCCGGCGCACATCTATGGCGAGATTGCAGTAGCGTGCATCAAAGCGTGGGCCAAACAAAGCAACATGCGTGCCGTACAGATGGTTGTGGACGACCTGCTGGAGCAATTTGCCTCGCAGAAGAACGAGGACACCGTGCTGAGTACACTGCAAGGCTCTGTGCCATGTTTGGCGCAACTACTGGGGCAGGAGACCAACGGACCCCGTTCAGATACCGGTACATTGGTGGAAGGAGTCCTCGGATTTGCCTCCGCTCTCACACGAGGAGCGAACGCAGACGCTCTGAACCAGGCACACATCATCGACGCGCTCCTGCCTCCCTTATTCACCATTCTCCATGCGACTGATGACCGTGAAATCTATCAGAGCGCTGCCGAACTTCTTGGTGATCTGCTGGACAAGTTGCCGGAGTCTTTCTGCGCATGGAGCGATGCGCAAGGCATCAATGCACCTCAGCACACCCTCAACCTTGTGTCACGGATGATTGCTCCGAACGATTCCTATGAAAGTGGTGGGCTAGCCCCAGGCAATCTCTTGACGGCTTTATTACGCAAGCAGCCACAGAGCATCTCGTCAAGTCTGCCAGACATCTGTAGGACGCTCGTCGCCCGCCTTGCCACGTCTCTTACACCATCTCTGACACAGTCGATGGTTGTGCCGCTCGCATACCTCATGAAGGACCATATCGAGACTGTTGTCGAACTTCTTCTCACTCACACTGTCGCGTCTGCTGATGGCACCGCCGTGAACGCCATGGAGATCCTTCTACGAAAGTGGGTTGAGTTTGCACCCAGCGTCCAAGGCTTCTGGCATGAACGTGTCAGTGCTCTAGGTCTATGTGCTGTGTGGAATGCCGGAACCACCAACAGCAATCTTCTGACGCTCATCAATACCGTCCTTGTGGACGGCGATATGATCCCGGACAAGAGTGACGTAATCAAGACACGTTCTCGAGCCAAAACGATGCCTGACCAATTCACGCAGGTGCCTCTGTCGGCCAAAATCATCAAGGTGCTCCTCGGCGAATATAAGGAGGCCACAGATGGGCCTCCTCACAACAGTGGTGCTGGCGCCAACAGCACCGACGATGACGACGGGGACCAGGAATGGGACGATGACGAAGACGACTTCGATGCGGATCTAGACTCGAAACGCTTCTTGTCAGATCTCCTAGGGGAGGATGTGGACGACGAACTTAGCCAGCTTGTGCACAAGCACGACCAGGACAAGTTTGGCTCGGACGCCATTTGGAACATGCCGTACAGAGTGAGTGTAGACCCTGTCCCTATCGCGATTCATGGAATGCTCACAGTTTTTCAGAGTTACCTCACGACCTTCTTCCAGAGATGGGCGCAAGATATACAAGTTGCGTCTGCCGTGACGGCACATCTCAATGCCAAGGAAGTGGGTCTACTACAGAGTGCCGTGGCCTAAATGGGTATATATATTACATTGCAGCAACGCAGTTTGCGATGTCTATGTAGGGCCACTCGTGCATCTGTCAAGACACAGAATGCGGCAATGTATTTGTGGCTACTTTCTCACCACGTTTGTTTGCTATGCCCTCTCCAACAAGCGGATTCTTTCGTGCACCTGTTCATATCCGGAACGCGGACTTGCACTTGTGGCCACTTTCTCGCCATAATTCCTTGCTCGAGTACCTTCCTCTTGCCGACTCGCTTAGGCACCCAGGGCATCCATTCGCTCCATGATCCGTTCCATACGGTCTTCGACCACCTTGAGATTCGACGTAACACGTTGCTGGTTCTCTGCAAACGTGCCTTCCAGGGACTGAAGCATACTTGCTAAATCCTTAGATTGTGTCTGAGACTGTTGTGCGAGGCGCTCGAGAGTGTCGACTGTAGTAGCAAAAGAGGCACTGTCGGCATGGAGGGTGGCAAGCGATTGCAGCCGTGTCAGGATCGCAGGCACAATAGGCAACATGGGCTCCACCTTCGACATCAGGTCCATGGCGTTGTCTAGTCTCTTGAGAGTCTCGGGTGGTACCGCTGCAGACGAGGGAGTGGGGGAGCCGTCGGCCTGGCCTGTATCTTCGTTGGTCGCCAGCCTGCGTTTGGCTTCTTGTACGCGCTCGAGCTCGGACATGAGCACCTTGATGCGTCGGCTGATCCCGTCCAGATGCCTGGGCTGTGTAAGAAGCGTGAGAAGGTGGTCAATTCGTGCAAGAGAAGAAAGCAGAGGGCGCGGGATGGACTTTGTTTCGTCATGGAGCGCGTCGCGAATGCCCACCAGCTCTTCGAGCTGGACAAGTCTCTCGTCGAATGCCTCGATCTGAGTCTCCTGGCTCTCCATTGGCCTTGCTAAGGACTTGCTCTGCTCGCCCGTAACCTCGTCCCCCTTTGGCGTGCTCTGCAAGCTTCCCGTGCTTTGCAGACTTTCCAATAGCCTGCGTGCCTCGCTCCCCCACCACTCACGGCCCACGCCTTCTTGTGCATTGCGGGCGACTTGCAGCTCACTCATTTGGCTGCGCAAGGATCCCAGCTGGTCAAGTAGATCCGACGGAGTGTCTGCCTGATCACGCTGCTCGTGTTCCTGCTTCAATTCCACCTCGAGCTCTTCCATCTCGAACCGCAAACGTCGGAATCGATCCAACGGTGTCTCCTTGCCTCCAGTAACGCTCACCCAAGGGTCTCCAGCACCTGCAGTGTCGTCCTGCTTGTACCCTCTGCCCGATCCAAGCGTATAGGTGTGTGTTTCGAACGTCGCTGCAGGCCGAGGGTAGTAGTCTGCTTTCTTTCGCTGGCGATGGATGGACATGGTAAAGTCTGTAACAGCAACGTGAGTACTGCACGCAAAAGCGCTGCTCGCCACACTTACCTACACCTTTTCCGTCCACGCCTGTTGCGTCGTGAAACTTCCTGGTGGCATCTTGCACGTTGAGATTCGAGTGAACAATATCCGTGTTGGCGTCCGAAGCACCTTCTGTGTCGCCGCCAACCTTTTTGTTTGTGCGTCTTTGCGAGGACGACTCCGCACGTCTACGGCCATTTGTATCGAAATCGCTGGCATCGTCGTCCAAGTCGTCGTCGTCGTCACTCGATTCATACCCGCCACGCGTGCCGCCGATGATTCTATTTCGCCGCGATGGCGATGGCGAACGGGTCTCAAAGACATCTGGCGAAGAGTAGTCCTGTTTGGAGGTCAGGTACATTCATGTAGATGGGCGGCACACTTACCACACCCTCTAATCCTGCAAATTTGCTCGAAGACATGATGGTGTGTTGAGCACACGCAATAAGTGTTGGAGTGGTGTGGAAATAAACCATCACCAGCCTACGCGCAGCAGAAGCGCAAGCACCACCTACTTATCGCGTGAGCTTGTCTCCACACCTATCACCACCACCACCATCATACGGCGACAACAACATTAACAACAACACACCTCCGCTATTATACAGCTACAACAACAACTACAACAACAACACTCACCACCCCCAGCACCACAAATACTACGACCCTCACCCCCACCACCCCTACCACAACAAATCCCAATCCCACGACCACCTCCCCTGCGAATCTCAACACTACCACCACCACCACCTCCTCCACTGCGAATTCCACGAAGCCCACCACCACCACCACAAATACTAGGACCGCCACCACAACCAATCCCATTCCCGCGACGACCACCTCCACCACAACAATGGGAGCGCTTCTTTCGATCCCCTTCCTAGGCGGTGGACTGATCTCGTCCATTGCAGGATCGTGTCTGACGGGCCTTGCCTTTTTCTGCACATCCACTGCCGCATCGGCTTTCTTCAAGTCTTGCAACTGCCAGTCGAGTATCGCCACTCGAGTCGGATTTTGCCTTATATTTTGCCTCGATGCATTACTGGCATGGCTTAGTCTGACCCGATTCGCCATGAACAAGCTGGAGGATTGGAGTTACCAATACTTGAAGCTCGACTGCAAGGACAAGGATCGATGCTACGGAGTGTTGGCCGTGCACCGTATCACATTTGCCCTCACGCTTTTCCACTGCATCCTGGGACTGCTTCTGATTGGCGTCAAGGATACGAGAACGAGGAGGGCAGCGATCCAGAACGGATGGTGGGGCCCCAAGGTGCTCGCGTGGCTCCTGCTCACTGTGTTCATGTTCTTTATTCCGAATGGCTTCTTTACCTTCTGGGCAAACTACTTTGCACTTTTCTTCGCCTGCATCTTTATTGTCTTGGGACTTATACTCCTCGTGGACTTTGCACACACCTGGTCCGAGACTTGCTTGGACAAATGGGAGGAGACAGAGTCCAACTTCTGGAAGTACACGCTGATCGGAAGCACGCTAGGAATGTATGTGGTGATGGTCGTTGTCACGGGGCTTTTGTACGGCTTCTTCTCCTCTTCCGGATGTGGATTGAACACCTTCTTCATCACTGCCAACCTACTTCTCTGTCTCCTTGTTACCTTCTTATGCATCAGTCCGCCTGTACAGGAGGCGAATCCGCGAAGCGGCCTTGCACAGAGCAGTATGGTGTCGGCGTATTGCACTTACTTGATTGCCAGTGCTCTGATGAACCGTGACAATGTTGAGTGCAACCCCATCACACGAGGTCGCGGCGGCGAAGGCGCCAAGAAGACCACCATTGTTGTGGGAGCATGCTTCACATTCTTGGCCATCGCCTACAGCACGAGTCGCGCTGCTACGCAGAGCAAAGCGCTTGTAGGAAGCAAGCGGGCCGAGGCGAATCGTCGGAGTGGTGCGCCCAGTGGGTACGGTCCTCTCGCCACACATGCAGAGCCCTCCTCGACAGACGAGGAGAACATCACCACACAACCCAAGCGCAAGGAGGACTTGCGTATCCAAGCGTTGCGTGCAGCCGTGGAGGCCGGCAGTCTTCCTGCTTCTGCTCTCGAGGACAGCGATGACGAAGACGACTCTATGAGTGTTCTGTCGGGGAGCGGAGGCGGTGACGAAGCAGACGACGAGCGGAACGGCACACGGTATGACTACACTTTCTTCCATCTCATCTTTGCCATTGCTGCGTGCTATACGGCGATGCTCTTAACCGACTGGCGCTTCGTCAAGCTTGGAGCGCCGTCGCCGGATCCCACGGAGGACGGTGCGCCCGTAGTATATATTGGGCGCAGCGCCGCGGCCATGTGGATGCGTGTGGTGAGCAGTTGGTTGTGCATAGCCATTTATGCATGGTCTCTTGTGGCCCCGGTTCTGTGTAAGTCTACAAAGAGCAGGACAGTACCAAGCTGACGTTTTCTAGTGCCTGATCGATTTGCCGATGCGTAATTTACTGTGATCCCGTGGATGTACTATATGATGACTGAATGAATCCTGGAGGCCTTACTGGTTTGGCTGCGAACTGTATGTGAATTGTACGAGTACAAGGCTCTAATGCCCGTTGACCACGATACATGGCAGCACAAGGCGTGAAAAGGTAGGCTACTTTGGCAAATAAAAGCGTATACAGGGGATAGCAAATGGTCACAGTATGGTCTGTGTACAAACATGAAGCCGTCCATACAGGACAGCTGTACACGACATGGCATCTGTTCAGAACAGGGCAGCTGTACACAATATGGCAGCTGTTCAAAGCAGGACTGCTGCGCAAGACACACACCTTCCATACCTTTCCCCTCGCACTCACAAACACATAGTAGTCCCGCATTTCCCTCCACCATACACAACTTGGTCACCCCAAAGAACATTGATTCCAATTCACTTTCTACTCTCATCTTTCATGCTACTTTGATTACAACCTTGCCTACATGGCTTTGGCTCCACTGATGAGCGTACGCCTTGGGAGCATCCTTAAAGTCAAACACCTTGTCCACGAGTGGCTTGAGCTTGAACGCGTCAATAGACCGATTCATGTCTTCGAACATCTCCACGGAGCCAACAAGGATGCCGCGATATGTGGCGCCCGAGAGCAGGTTCAGGAACGGCACATTGGGTGTCTCACCTTGGGCCACGAAGCCAATATTGGCAATCACTCCTCCGCGAGCCACACAGGCGTGAGCTTTTTCCAGTGTACCAGGACCGCCTACCTCGACGATATGTGTGGCACCCTCTGGTCCACTTACTTTCAATACTTCCTTGTCCCAGTCGGGCGTCTTCTTGTAGTTGACCGTGAAGAGACGCTGTTGCTGAACCTTGGTGAACAGACTGCGCACCTTCTCCAGTTTGTCATCGGACGAAGAGGTGATCACACATTTGGCACCGGCGGCAATAGCAAATTGGGCCGCAAATACTGATACACCTCCCGTGCCTTCGGCTACGATAGTTGAGCCGGGCAGCAACGGCGCATCACGACTACCGAATAATCCGTTCCATGCTGTTACAGCAGCACATGGCAACGTTGCCGCCTCTTCGTAGCTCAGGTGCGAAGGAAGGTGGACGACTGCGGCAGCGGGTACAACAACATACTGGCTCAGCATGCCCTGCGTTGCGCCGCCCAGAGCACCGCCTTCTTCTGCTTTGGTGCAGACAGCGCCCTTGAGATGAGAAATGGAGAAGTTGGCGGCAGCTCGGTCGCCCTTCTTGAATTTGGTCACGCGCGGACCGACCTCCGCAATCTCACCCGCACCATCTGACACGGGAACGAGCTCTTTCTCCTCGAGACGGAGAGGGTACCCATTACGCGCAATGATCAAGTCCCGGAAGTTCAGACTGACAGCCTTGACAGCAATGAGGACTTCGTCAGGGCCGGGCTTCGGAATGGAGTCGGCCGTCTTGAGCTGGAGCGAGCTTTCATCTTTGCGTTGCTCTTTTGCAGGAAGAGTCCAGTACTGGTAAGTCATGATGGGATGGATGGATGGATATGGACTGCAGGAGAGAAATTTCGCCGTACAAATAAGCTATTCCTTATTAAGCCTGCCAACCACCGGAAGTATCTTCGGAAGTAGCGGCTGGTGGCGCTTCCTTTCGGCCATAACGCAACGAAGAAGTGGAGGATCATCTGACGTGGCTTGGCGTTGGACGATCCAGGAAAACGCAAGCACGTGCCGCACGCGTCCATCCATCTTCGCAAAGCCATCTACAGGTGCACAACGACGACGATTGCCGAAAAAGACGGACGTCTGGCATGTACCTGTACAACTGCACCCTCTCGGCGCCGTCTAATGTGACGGCGGCCGTCGTGGGCCAGTTCAGCGGCCAGAGGCAGCAAGAGATCGTCCTGTGCCGTGCCGGCCAACGTCTAGAGCTTCTGAGGCCCAACACAGAGACAGGAAAGATGCAAAGCGTACTGGACCAGCCTGCCTTTGGAACGATTCGAAGTCTCGCTACTTTTCGACTCACAGGTGGTACAAAAGACTACCTAATCATCGGGTCGGATTCCGGGCGGATCACCATCGCACAACTCGATACCGAAACAAACACCTTCTCTGTGGCCCACCAGGAGACCTTTGGAAGATCAGGTTCCAGGCGTATCGTCCCAGGCCAGTATCTAGCCACAGATCCTAAAGGGCGAGCTGTCATCATTGGTGCCGTAGAAAAGGCCAAACTCGTCTACATTCTCAACAGAGACGCACAGGCCAATCTCACCATTTCCAGCCCCCTCGAGGCACACAGACCCAACGCCATCATTCACGCCCTTGTCGGTGTGGATGTTGGCTTTGAGAACCCACTTTTTGCCGCCCTCGAGGTTGATTACGAGGACTCGGATCGTGATCCATCGGGAGAGGCGTTCCACCGTGCACAAAAGCTTCTTACATACTACGAATTGGATCTTGGGCTGAACCATGTCGTCAGGCGGTGGGCATCTCCTGTCCTTGCTCGTTCCAACCATTTGGTACAAGTGCCTGGCGGGTACAATCAGAATACAGAGCGCTGGGAAGGTCCCAGTGGCGTGCTGGTGTGCTCGGAGGACTACATTACTTACAAGCATAACGTCGGCGAGGAGCATCGTGTGCCCATCCCCAGAAGGTACAACCCTGTTGAACGTGCTGAGGAGCGGCGGGGGAACATCATCGTGGCCAGTGTGTGCCATCGGATGAAGACCGACTTCTTCTTTCTTCTGCAGAATGAGGATGGCGATCTTTTCAAGGTAACCATCGACCATGACGGGGAGGACATGCAAGCGTTGCGCATCAAATACTTCGACACCGTCCCCATCGCATCCAATCTTTGCATTCTGCGCGCAGGTTTTCTTCTCGTTGCCTCTGAATCTGGCTCGCCTCTTCTGTACTCTTTCCAGAAACTCGGCGATGACGAGGATCTGCCCGAGTACGCAAGTACAGACTATGCCGACTACGGCATGTCGGACGATCTTCCCGTTGTACCTACTTTTACACCTCGTCCTCTCGATAATCTCGTCCTCACAGATGAGTCCCTTGCCCTGGACCCGATTTTGGACGCAAAGGTTCTCACACCGCAGGCTAAAGATACACCTCACATTTTCACGGCGTGCGGCAAAGGACCCCGCAGCAGTATCAAGATGCTGCAGCACGGCCTCGAGGTACAAGAAGCGGTCAGCAGTGAGCTGCCCGGGGTGCCCAAGTCAATTTGGGCCACAAAGCTACGCGCTTCCGACGAGTTTGATTCGTATATAATCTTGTCGTTCGTGAATGGAACACTAGTGCTTTCCATCGGAGAAACCATCGAGGAAGTGAACGACAGTGGCTTTCTCACCTCTGCACCAACGCTCGCCGTACAACAATTGGGACAAGATGCTCTGCTGCAAGTGCATCCCAATGGCATCCGTCACATCATGCTCGACAAGCAAGTTACCGAATGGGCTGCTCCTGAGACGTCGTCTGGTGAGCCAAGCCGCATCGTTCAAGCAGCCACCAATGCTCGTCAAGTCGTCGTGGCTCTGGAGCCAAGCAATGAGCTTGTATACTTTGAATTGGACACCGATGGCCAATTAAATGAATATCAGGAAAGAAAGCCTCTTGGAGCTTCCATTCTTGCCATGAGCCTTGGCGATGTCCCCGAGGGTCGGCTCCGTTTCCCATTTCTTGCCGTTGGGTGTGATGATCAAACAGTGCGCATCATCTCCTTGGACCCGGACAATACCCTAACACCGCTCTCCATCCAAGCACTCACAGCACCTCCCAATAGTATCTGCGTGGCAGAGATGAACGATACGTCCATTGATCGTAATCATGCCACCATGTTTGTCAACATCGGTCTCACCAACGGTGTCTTGCTGCGGACAATCTTGGACCCCATATCTGGACAGCTTACCGACACTCGCATTCGATTCTTAGGTGCCAGACCTGTACGATTGGTCCGAACGCGCATGAGCGGCAACCAGACCGCCGTCTTGGGTCTGAGTTCGCGCAGCTGGCTCTTCTATACGTATCAGCAGCGCACCCACTTTACTCCTCTTCTCTTTGAACCGCTCGATCATGCGTGGGCCTTCAATGCTGAGCTCTGTCCTGATGGCCTTATTGGCATAAGTGCTGGAAGCTTGCGCATCTTCACTATTCCCACCCTGGGCCAGAAGCTCAAGATCGATAGCTTCCCCGTCTCTCATACACCGCGCAAAATGATCACGCATTATAGCCAACAAAATTTACTCTATATTCTAGAGTCTGACCATCGTACCATGTCAAAATCAGAGCAGATTCAACGACTTGCGGAGGCTGGCCATGATGCAAAGCCGGGCAAATTGGGTGTCTTGGATCTCGATCCCACAGAGTTCGGTCCGGTTCGTGCTAATGCTTCGCATTGGAGCGGTGCCATACGAATCATGGATACTCATAAAGACAGTGAACAGACCGTATTCAAATTGGACTTAGAGGACAATGAGGCTGCGTTTTGTCTTGCTTTTGTTCAGTTTGCCAACAATACCGCAGAAAACGGCACAGGCGTCAATGGGGATGCATCGTACTTGCCATATCTGGTCGTGGGAAGCGCAAAGGAAACGGTGATCACTCATCGGTCGACAAAGCAAGGGTATCTCAGCGTATTCGCTGTCGAATCTGAAGGGCGGTCACTTCGACTTGTGCAGAAAACGGAGATCGATGGTGTCCCCACAGTAATAACAGGGTATGCGGGAAAGCTGTTGGCTGGTGTTGGCCGAGCGCTGCGTATATATGACATGGGGAAGAAGAAGCTCCTTCGAAAATGCGAGAACCGTTCTTTCCCTACTGCCATTGCTACGCTCACCACACAATCCAGCCGTATCGTTGTTGGCGATGCACAAGAATCTACTTTCTTTGTCACCTACAAACCTCGAGAGAATCGTCTTGTTGTGTTTGCCGATGACACTTTGCCGCGATGGACCACCAGCGTCGTGTTGCTTGATCACGATACTGTCTGTGCTGGAGATAAATTCGGCAACATCTACGTGAACCGCATCGATGGATCTGTTAGTGAGGCGGTAGACGAAGACCCGACAGGGTCAACTATCATTCACGAAAAGCCATTCTTGCAGGGGGCACCCCATAAACTACGTCTGGAAGCACACTTTCACCTCGGGGATATCGTCACAAGCTTATCAAGAACAGCTCTCGTGGCAGGAGGAAGACAAATCGTGGTGTATGCCTGCTTGGGCGGCACAATTGGCTGTCTTGTGCCCTTGGCAAGTAAAGAAGATGTCGACATTCTGACGTCCCTGGAGATGCATCTTCGTCAAGAGTCGGCGCTCAACCTTCTCGGACGGGACCATCTGGCTTATCGGGGTATGTATACGCCAGTAAAGAGTGTTGTCGATGGAGATTTGTGTGAAGCATTTGCTGGTCTCCCATTACAACGTCAGTTGGCAATTGCCGAAGAGATCGACAGTACGCCAGCAGCCATCAACAAAAAATTGGAATCTATTCGTACGACCAGTGCGCTGTAGATTACATTCCAAAACCTGCAGATCGTATCATATGCATGTACTTTATGCGCTTCAATCCACAATGTATGAACATAAAAAGTCTCTTTTCATATGAGCAAAGTCCGCCAGCAGAAATGATTAGGGCAGAGTGTAGCCACCGTCAACGAGAATGTCGGATCCTGTGGTGTACGTTGAAGCGTTTGATGCGAGGTAGAGGTAGATGCCCTTGAGCTCCTTGGTATCTCCTTGACGACCAAGGACACTCATACGGTATGCTTCACTCAGCACTTGGGGAGAAGCACCCATACTCGTATCGAAGAAGCCCGGTGAGACAATGTTCACGCGAGCAAATTCGCGCCACTCACGGGCGAGCGATTTACCCAAGTGTGTGACGGCAGCCTTTGTTGAATTGTAGCAAGGTCTGGTGAAGGATTAGCAGACATATTGGCGAGTAAATACCATCACTCACTGGTCAATGGGAACATTGACGATGTGTGCGGACATGGAGCTGGTGATGATGAGATTTCCCGACCCTTGCTTCTTGAAGATATGGCCAACTGCTTTCGCGCAGTACACCACACCCCAGTAATTGATATCGAGTAATTTCTTCCAGTCTTCGATGGTCGTGTCGATAATTCCACCAGGGAGACCTGCGCCAGCATTTGCAATCATCACATCGAGTCTGCCGAAATCAGAAACCACCTTTTCAACGGTGCTATTTACCTCTTCCCAACTTGTGACTAAAGGGCATGTGTTAGATCAATGTTCTCTACGAATATACCACATACCAGACACCTTGTATGCTTCGGCTCGAATATGGAATTTTTCTGAAAGCCTTTTGGCATGTTCAATGGCTTTTGGGTTCGAATTGTACCAAAGGCAAACATCTGAACCTGCCTCGGCAAGCGCTTCTGCAGCTGCCAGTCCGATCCCAGACCCTGCACCAACGATGATGGACACTTTCCCCTTCATGGAAAACATGTCCATTACGAAGTCCGGTAGCTGTGGTGCGGGGTTGGGTTGGCGTTCCGGCTGGGTAGCATCAAAGCTCATAGACATATTGAATGGTTTGGATAAGAAAAGGGATGGCAAGCCGTAGCGCAAGTGGAGATTCCCCCACGTCGATCTTTTGTAAGTTTTCTTCCAAACCACGCACATCGTGTGGAACGATGGCAACGCCATCCAGCTCAAAGCCTTCCCAGTGGATTCTCACATCCCCTTTTTTCGAGTCTGGGGTTATCAGAAAGTTTCTCGACACCACACTGTCAGATGATGCCTTTCCTAAAGCACAGTTGGAACGTCTCTTGCAGTGCGATGCCGTAGACATAATGGTACAAGAGCTCGTATGTTCAGGCCAATCGCCGCTTGAATTGAGCAAGGGTAATTATGAATCTCTCAAGCATGGCATCGATGCAATCAGTGTGCAATTGGCGCTTGACTCCAAGCATTCCAGACAGGATACGGACGAAGCGTGCGGTCATTTACTTCTTTCTGGATATTGCCGCCTTCTCGCTGGCCAATACCTTCAAGCATCCAGCGAGCTCGATGTGGTGAGACAGAGAGCATGGAAGAATGACAAGAAAAGTGCATCATTGACCCTGAGTCGCTCACTAATGGTCATGTCCTTAACAGGCCTAGAAATAGCTGCTCGAATCCAGCAGCGCCAAACTGACGCGGATCGGTACCAAAAATGGCGGTTGAACGCTGTTGCCCAATGAGGGAATATTGATACCTTTCTTCATTACAACATAGACAAATAGATTACATGGCCATCATTAGATAAGTAAGCCCCATCTGCCCCATGCAGAAACACACAGCCCAACACCCGCAAGCATACTTGCATATGTCACACTAGCAAAGCCTAACCTGGGAAGTGCTAGCGTCCAGATGCTTGTGAATAATGTGTGCAAGGAGATCACCACAACAAGCGTCGTTGTGCTCATACGGAGAGGTGGAAAGAGCATCGGGGCGTGCGAAGCACCCACGAGTGGCCCCTGCGCCAGAGTAACAGATGCAGACATGAGGAGCTAAGGCGTTCAGGTCAGAAAGGTACGAACGAATACGACGGCAACACTCACTGTTGAGCCAAGATTCCACAGCCACCCATCAATGCGCCAAAGCGTACACAGCAGGATGGGAATAGAAGTCAGAGGCTGGCCAAACATGGCTTCCAGCTCCACCTTCGTCCGGGCCTTCAGCAGGATATCCATTTCCGCATCGAGTTTCTCACGCAAGTCGTTCCATTGCGACTCTTGTCCGTACACACGTTCTAACCCACTCGCAGTACGAGCACCCTGCGGCATCCTGACTTCGCTATTTTCTGTCCACACTCTGGGGCGACCCTCCTGCTCTGGTAACCCTGTACTTCCTGACGTTCCATTGGAGCGCCTAATTCCGTCGTCTTTGATAGAGCCTTTGGAGCCGGGCGTAGCTGTGTCTGATTCATACGAACGTGCTCGCACGGTGGCCGCCGAATCACTGAAATCTGCTGACGAGTTGACGTCAAAAACTGGCTGGCTGGGCACGCGCTCGTCATGGGCTTCCTCTTCGTATCTCTCTTCTACGTCAAAGTCGTCCTCATACAATGCAAGCCTATTGAATGTCTGCCATGATGTAACAAGAAACTCGGTGATGGCCCCTTTTGCAATGCATGAGCTTATTTGTATAATAACATGTACTATATTACTCACATCCAATGGCTAGCCAAACGCCGACTGTGAATCTTGGATCGTACCAATGAAGACCCCAATGAGCAATTGGGGGTGCCTTTTGTACATCGTTGCCGTATCTTGTTCGTATCATTCCCGCAATCACGAGTGAGTTCACCAGCAGAACACTGAAGAGCCGCAGCATCTCTAGAGCGATTGTCTTGCAAATGACGAAAAATAGCATGGCTCCCTTGAGCTGAAACCATGAAGGTGGTACTTGTTGGCTCTCCTCTTGTGCCTCCCTAGCGTGGAAGATGTCCAAGAAATGCACAAAGTCCGTGAACAGGTGGATGACTTTCCACACAGCGGGACGTAGCGAATAAGCCGCGAGCCAGCATACGATCCCGATGCCAAATGCACTCAGGCTCACGCGATCACTAAGCACCTTGCGACACATCTTGCGCTCTTCTGTTCGATCCGAGGGGTCCGAATGTATATGGCAAGGTGCATGCCATGCTAACATGACGGTGGCCAGGAATAAGGCAAGGCATGGCAAAAGGGAGAGTACATGAGAGGCGACAATGCGAGCATACGTGGGGGAGAGGTCTAGCGAAACATATGACAGTGCTGATTCCGATCCGAAGCCTTGATCGCCATCATCGTACTCATTATAGTATCTGCGCTCTGCAGCCGCATTTCCATTCTCGTAGCTTCTGCGACGGGCACCAGGCGATTGGGACGATCGTGTAGTGGAAGCATTACGCTTCGATTGGATGTGGTCTGGTCTTTTGCCATGGTTAAAAGAGGGAGAAAGGAGGGCTTCTCTTTCGGAGGAAGACATGAAGCACTACGTCATTGGTTGGGAGCAGTAGAACTTCACTGTCGTCGATGGGCTCGAGATGAAGTACAATGTGGACTGGCTCCCTTTCCCTTGCATTTTCCACGCGTTATCTTGCGTGCGTGTGCGAGTGCGTATGTGTGGAGCTCTAAAATTTTTGTAAAAAAAATGCAACAAGCTAGCTGCATAAGAAGACCTTGGGCACCACCATCTCTTGCGGTTCATCATGGCACCCAAGCGGTATTTCGAAGATGTGCAGGAAAGCGGCGCCTTACCGGAAGACTCCAAGAAAAGAGTCAAGGCCAACCGCCCACAGACAACGCTGTTCGTCTCCTCGCTGCCTTTCTCGGCAACATCTACAGACCTAACCACGTTTTTTTCTGATCTCGGTCCCCTTCGAAGAGCATTCGTGGTTACCGACAAGGAAACAGGCAAATCAAAGGGTGTAGGGTATGTGACATTCGCTATACATGAAGATGCTGTGCAAGCCTTGCAGACCATGCAGGGCAAAAGTTTAGATGGAGGCAAACGGAAGCTTCGCATCGAATGGGCTCAGAGAGAATCGGGCGACCTTGAGTCTCAACCTCTCAAGATCTTACCTGAAGGGAAGCATACAAATACTACTGCAAAAGATCCGGATGCTGTGCGCACTATTGTCATCACAGGCCTTTCTGGTTGTACACCTGCCACAGATAGCAAAACCCTGTACAAACGGGTCCGCAAACTTGGTGATGTTGACAATGTGGTCTACCCGGCAGCAGCATCACCGACATCTTCTGAGACAAGCAATGATGTCGCACATATCGTCTTTCGCACCCCAAACCATGCTATGACAGCTGTTTCCAAACTGCACGCACACACTTTCAAAGGCACACAGCTGAGTGTGGTGCTCAAAAAGCGTGCGGATGGTGTGGCCAGACTAGAAGCACACATGCGCCCTGAAACCAAAGCAAAGAGAGCTAAGGTTCAGAAAGAGGTCGAGGAGGAGCGTGTAAAGGCACAAAATGAGAAACTCATCTCCAAGGCCAAGCATGCCAAGGATTCTTCGCGACTCGTTTCTCACACTGACATCAACAGAGGGAGTCGATTGATTGTGCGCAACTTACCCTTCGATGTGACTGAAAGGGATTTGCGCGCAATATTTCTTCCTTATGGTGCTGTGTATAAGATTGATATTCCCCAAAAAACAAAGGGAGAAGCGGCAGAAGAGAGGAAAGGAGAGCAAGACGAAAGTGAGGTAGACGAAGTGGAGGCAGAGGAAGAAGAGGAGGACGAGGAGGACGAAGAAGAAGAGGAAGAAGAGGAAGAAGAGGAAGAAGATAGTCAAGAGTCAAGTGAAAACGGAAGTAGCCTCCCCCATGCCGCGACTGAGGAGAGTAATCTGAGGAATCAAGATTCGAAAGAGCGCACCGACGGACAGGACATGAATACATCCGAGGAAAGCGGCAAGGAAAGTAGTGCTTCGTCTAGCACAAGTAGTGAGGCTGATGCGGAAGAAAGTACTGCCGAGAAAGACGGTAATTCTTCCAAAGAAGACCTCGAGGCACTCAGCGGTGAATCTGCCCAAGGGGATGCGCCTCTTTCCGACGTAGCTTCAAGCACGCACCGTGGCCGCGGATTCGCATTTGTGTGGATGGTATCACGGAGTGAAGCGAACAACGCGATCAAAGGTGTCAACGGCACTACAGTTGGCCGTGGTGCAGCAGAACGAGCGCAGTTGAAGTCAGCTAGAGGAAAAGCAGGCAGGGAGGCAAGCAAGAGAAGCTTGGAAAAAGTCATGGCTTCCGCACAACCAGCTCGTCAAGTTGCTGTCGACTGGGCCCTGAGCAAGCGTGACTGGGAGCTTCGCAAGGATGAAAGCGAGGCAGAGGATACAGAGGCAGAGGATTCGGAAGGCAGTGATCAAGACACCGATCTGGACCCGATAGAGGAGAAGAGCGACACGGATCACGATGCAGAAGAACATCTCAACAAGCCTGCACTTCCAACGCCAGATGAGGGCACCACTCTATTTATTCGCAATATGCCGTACCAAGCGACAGAAGAGGAACTACGTACCCTATTTCGATCATTTGGGCCACTGCGGTATGCTAAAATAGCCATGGACAAGGCAACCAAACGGCCCAAAGGCACTGCTTTCGTTTGCTTCTGGCAAAAGGACAGCGCTGACCGGGCACTCGATCAGGCCAAGCTGGTTGCCAATGAGTCGGGGACCAGTAGTGGTGGCAGCACGCGCAAAAACCCTTTCAGTGCACCATCCGTGCTGACAGCTGATCCCTCTGCACCCTTGACCTCGCTATTGAATCTGCATGGGCGAGTCCTTTCTGTAGTGCGTGCTGTAGAACGTAAAGAGGCCGAGTCTCTAGCTAGCGAAGCGCAGACCGCTCGAGAGAAGAAGGACAAGCGCAATACGTATCTGATGCGCGAGGGTGTCCCATTGCCCGGTACGCTTCTAGTCACGAAACTGAATCAAGGAGAGCTAGAGCGACGGTTAGCAAATTTCCAGATTCGCAAAGCACAGATGACAAAGAATCCAAGTCTTTTCATGAGCAAAACTCGCCTCAGTCTCCGTCAGCTGCCCTTATTTGTTACGGCGCGTATGCTGAAACGGCTAGCCGCACATGCTGTCAAAGCATTCGATGAGGAAGTAGCTAAGGGTACCAGAGAAGGCTTGACACAAGACGAGATTCGTGAGTCACAAAAAGTGGCGAAGGAGACGTCGGCAGAAGAAGATGATGCAGACCAGCAAGCCGACACCGGAGAAGGAACTTCCAAGAAGCAACTACTGAGAAAGAAGCGTAAAGAAGCCCTCCAGCGTCGTCGCACGTCCAACAAAGGAGGCTTTGTCGTCGTGCAGTCTAAGGTTGTGGAACAGAAAGATCGTCTAGACCAAGTAACTGGCGCCGGCCGAAGCCGTGGGTACGGCTTTTTGGAGATGGCGACATTTGCCGACGCGCTCAAGGTGGTGCGATGGGCGAACGCCAATCCTTCGCTGCGCAAGCTCTTCCTGGCATGGTACGCTGAGGAGCTGAAGGGTCTTGCTGAGCGACTCAAGAAAGACAAAACAGATGATGAGGCACGGCTCAAGCGTATTGAGCGCAAGCATGCCCAGCTCGAGGCCGGTCATGTGGATCCGGAAGAGGAAGGAAGTCGTGGTGGACTTCTCGTGGTAGAGTTTTCTGTAGAGAACGTCGTGGTGGTGAAGAAGCGCAGCGAGAGAAGCGCCGTCATTGCCAGACGCAAGAACCGGAAGCAGGAAGCTGCTGCCTCTAAAGAAGAGTTGGACAACAAGCGCAAGCGCCAAGACCAAGACCTTGGCCAGAACAAGAAGCCACGTCGACCTGCGACGTGGAATGTAAAGACACACCGTGACAAAACAGACGGTTCGAACGCCTCTGCCCCTCCCTTTGCTTCAGGCGCCAACGCCAGTCAGCCCAAGCAAGGCAAAACGGTAGGCAGTATCATTGGTCGCAAGCGTAAACAGAAAAAGGCATGATACATTCACGTATTGTATAGTACTTGCATTCTTTTTCATTGATGTATGTTCATGGTGCCAAGTGCACGGTGTGAGCGGGCGCCATTGTGTTCTGGTGAAGACTTGATTGAGTTAAGAAGGTAGTTGGATAGAAACTCTGATAATTTGCACGGGAAAAATGTCGTCATTTGATGGATCCATGTTGAGAAGATGTCGAGCCACTCACAAGACCCTGGAGGATCCGCAGTAGAGAGAATGGAAACCAATCACCTGGGACGCTAGTATTTCCGCCTTTTTTCACTCAGGTACCTTACTTATCCACTTCCCGCCAACTTTTTTTCATTACTCTCGGGAGCTTCTCCGAGGTCTCTCCACACTGAAACAGACTGCATCGCTAAAAGTTCATTTCTCTCATATCTACAAGCAGTTGGGGAACTACATAGATTTTTTTTCTCTTATTGTACTCGGCATGTCGAGTGTTGTTGATGTGGGAGAGAAATATGAAAATGAAGAAAACGAGACATGGAGGGGGGGAGTGAGTTATGCATAAGAGACCACCCACTTAAAGTCGGTCGTAGTAGTAGTCGTAGGGAGGAATCTCTTCCTTGAGACCCTTACGGACACGGATCTTTTGGGCAAGTTCGTTGAGCTTGCTACCCTTCTCGTTGGCAACACCGTTCATCAGAGCGTAGTGGTCAAAGACAGATTGAGGGAACGCTTGGCCACCAGTCGCTTGACGCAGTTCAGCGTTGAAGCCGAAAGACTCAGCAACGGGCAAGTAGGCCTTGACAGTGTACATGGGAGTACCAGGACGTTGCTCTTCGCTGTACACGGTACCACGTCTCTTGTTGAGGGTAGAGTAGATACCTCCGAGACCGGTTTCAGGACATTGGATCTCGACGTTGTACACGGGCTCTTGCAGACTGGGTTGCGCCAACAGAGCGGCGGCGTAACAGACACGACGGCATGTGGGGATAATTTGACCACCACCACGGTGAATGGCATCCGTGTGTAGGGTGACATCCAAGATGTTGAAGCGGACACCACGCAGGGGCTCCTCACACAGGGGACCGTCTTTGGTGGCCCATTGGAAGGCAGCAACACACGAGTCCTTAATTTCGTTGAGGTATTGAACACCCTTTGTCACATCGACAAGCAGGTTGGGACCTGTTGTCTCGGGACCGAAACACCAGATCTTTCTGGCGTCAGTCACATCCCAGCCGTACTCATCGGCCAAAAGACGGGCACGTTGCTTGATATCGTCACGGGCGTTGACCTTGCCGCTATCGATGGCCTTGCTCAGTTCGTCATCCAAGGGTTGAGCAGTCACATAGAGACGGTTGTGCTTGTTCTGCGACTTGGAAAGGGCCGTCATGGAAGATTCAGCAGTGACGGTCTCACGGTAGCCGACGACGGGGTCAGAGATCTTGAGAGGAATTTGCGCGTGGTCCTCTTCCAAGTCCTTGAGAATAATTTCCAAGTGCAATTCACCGGCACCGGCAACGATGTGCTCACCAGTCTCGGCAATCCATGCTTGAACCATGGGGTCGGACTTGGACAGACGCTTGAGACCTTCGACCAGCTTGGGCAAGTCGTTTGCGTTCTTCACTTCGACGGCGACTTGGACGACGGGTGAGACGGAGAACTTCATGACTTTCATGTTGTGTGCTGTTTCCGAGGTGGTCAAGGTACCGTTCTTGAGCAAGAATTGGTCGACACCGACGAGACCGAGAATGTTACCGGCCGGGCAGTCTTCAATAGGCTCCACATAACGACCCATCATGAGCACAGTACGTTGGATAGACTTGACGAACAGGTCTTCCTTCTTACCAGGCGTGTAGTTGGGGCCTTGGATACGGATCTTGGGACCAGACTTGACGGTACCGGAGAAGATACGACCAAAGGCGTAGAAGCGACCCTTGTCGGATGTGGGAACCATCTTGGAGACGTACAACATCAGAGGTCCGTTGGGGTCACAGTCACGGATACCAATGGCCGACTCGTCGTCCATAGGTCCCTCATACAGAGTCTCGACACGGTACTTTTGTGCAGTCACGGGCGAAGGAAGGTTGATGACAATCATTTCCAACAGAGCGTCACCAGCGGGAAGGAACTTGCGCATGACGACCTTGAGGAGAGCCTTACCTTCCAAGTCTTGCTCATCTTGGGTGATGGGGATCTCGAGCTTGTCGAGAATGGTCTTGGTCTCCTCCTTCTTGAAGTTCATGATGGAGTCGAAGATCTTGTAGATGGGGTCGAGGATGAACATGTTGAACGCACGTTCGAGCGGCTTGCCATCAGCATCCTTGTCCTTTGTGGTCCACTTCTTGGTCTTAGGGTTGAAGTAGTTGTCTCCCCACAGCTTGTTCATCAGCTTGTCTTGGTCCGTACCGAACTTCTTGGCGTAACGGGCAGCAAATTGACGCAGAGTGAACGCCCAGCCGTGCAGACCAGAGGCGAACGCAACGGTACCAGCCTCGGGGTACACTTGAGAGTCACCAAGAGCAGCGTCGTTGTACATGGCAATCACGACGTTGACGGATTCGATGGTACGCGAGAAGGATTGGTACAAGTCTTCCTTGCCGACTTGCAATTCCAAAAGCGCACGGTCGACCTTGTTCAAGCAGACGACGGGCTTGATGCGCTCACCAAGAGCTTGACGCAATACAGTCTCTGTCTGGACACACACACCTTCGATACAGTCGACGACGACGAGCGCACCATCGGTGACACGGAGAGCGGCAGTAACTTCAGAAGAGAAATCGACGTGACCAGGCGAGTCGATCAAGTTGATCAAGAACTCGTTGCCGTCGGTTTGTTGCTTGACGGCCTTCAATTGGTCCTTGTCCATGGGGAAGTACATGGAGATGGCGGTCGACTTGATAGTGATACCACGCTCCTTCTCGTCGTCACGAGTGTCGGTGTAACGCATGTCACCAGCCTTGGCGGAGGCAATGATACCAGCCTTGGAGACCAGCGAGTCGGTCAAGGTGGATTTACCGTGGTCGACGTGAGCAATGACACTCATGTTACGGATGTTGGCCCGTTTGTCCATAAGCCCACGGACTTCGTCTGCAAAGAGAGGTAAGTGTATGTACGATCCGCACGGGTGACCGACGTACCAACAGTGAACAAAACCCTGAAAAAAAGAGGTCAGTGAATGTGTGCAGACATTCTTCCTGGATACGTACATGGTGGATGAATGGAAAGCGAAAGATCTAGTTGATAGGAGAAGTTACGAGGGAAACAAAACAAGTCCTCAAGTGAGCTCTGCCCTGTTCGTTGCACAATCCAACCTAGGACAGTGGACTTGTGTGAGATAGAGGAAACGGGGCTAGCCAACTAGAATGAGGAAAAGAAAAGTGGTGGCGACCTTTCCGCGCGCACTCTACCGCTCGTCAATTGCTCTGGAAGGAAGGATTTTTTCTAGTGCCACGTGTGTGCACGGAGGTGTCTGCGTGCACACGTGCAACTCCTTAGCGTGAATGCACGTCCAGAAGACTGTAGTGGGCGGACAGGCAACGTTGGCAATCAACCAACACATTCACTCTCACTACCTCTCTCTACACTACAACTATACTATGGTTGGTGGACACTACGAGCTCGTTGCCATGGGCAACCCCCTACTGGACATGCAGGTCCGTGATGGCCAAGATGTTCTTTCCAAGGTGCGAATGTATACGCTTTCCGTGTTCCTCCGCTGACTCCACTTTCGTAGTACGACCTGAAGTGGGTATGCTCCACTCCTCGCTCTACCGCACTGAACTTGCCTTTGCAGAGCCAACGATGCCATTCTCATTGAGCAGAAGCCCGGTTCAGAGGTAGGCAAAGTGTGTCAGTCATATTTGGCAGACGCTCATTCCTTTTTCAGACCATCTATGACCACATCCGAGAAAAGTATGACATCGCTTACTTGGCTGGAGGCGCCGCCCAAAATGCGGCTCGTTGTGCACAGTACGTCCTTCCTGACAAGAGCACTGCCTACTTGGGATGTGTAGGTAACGACGAATTGGCAGACCAATTGCGTGCTGCCAACCAACGCGAAGGTCTCCGTAGTGTATACCAAGTCGACAAGCAAACACCCACGGGATGCTGTGCGGTCATCATCACAGGACAGGACCGCAGCCTGGTGACACGTCTGGGTGCTGCAGAGAAGTTCGACAAGAGCCACTTGGAGAGTGCAGAAGCCAAAGAGGTGATTGCGGGTGCCAAGTTCTTCTACATTGGAGGCTTCTTCCTGACCCATGGTGTGGAAAGCACTTTAATCCTCGCCAAGAAGGCCAAGGAAAGCAATGTGGTGAGTGCATGGTGATCATGTTGCTGCACGTCAGTTTGCTCACTCATTTCCAGCCCTTCTCCATCAATCTTTCAGCACCTTTTATCCCGCAATTCTTCAAGGACCAGCTGGACTCTGTGCTGCCGTATGCCTCCGTCGTCATCGGCAATGAGTCCGAGGCCGAAGCGTATGCGGAGTCGCACAGCTTGGGCACAAAGGATCTCGGCAAGATCGCTCAAGCCATTGCTACCTTTGCGTCGGAATTGTCCACTCCCCGCACGGTGGTCATCACCAACGGTGCACAGGAGACAATTGTCGTGCAGGGCAGCGGTAGCCCCAAGACATACCCCGTCAATAAGGTGGAAGCTAGCTCCATCGTCGACACAAACGGTGCTGGTGATGCCTTTGCTGGTGGCTTCTTGGGTGCTTCGCTTCTTGGCAAGTCCGTCGATGAAGCCGTCCAAACAGGTCACAAGCTTGGTGCGATGTGCATTGGACAGAGTGGACCGACCTTGAAGTTCCGTAAGTGACGAGGTTGTATGCTTGTCTTGACTCATTCACCCTTTATCGCAGCGAAAGAGAACATTTTCTAGATGCCATCCAATGAACTTTCTCTCCCCATCTCAACATGTGCTCTCCTTGCATCACTTGCACTTCAACCGTGTACAATTTGCACTTCAACCGTGTATCATGCTCACTCCTAGAAATTCATGATATTAAAATATCGTACATGCGAAATAGATTGTGTGCACTATTTGAGCACGATTAGCATTTCTCTGGGCGAAAAGACCAGCTTTTCTAAATTAGACAAGGGCTGAATGGGCAGAGTTGCGTTCCGCAAGCGCATTAGAGAAGCTTTCTGAGATACTGTTTCGCGAGTCTTTGGCGAGACGCTTGTCCGATGCAGTATGGTTCTCTTTGTCCGTCTCGTGATGTGCAGCGATAGGGTCGATGTAAGGCGAGGAAAAGGAGGTACCGAGAAGAAGCAAGGATGACGACGATGCTGCGGCCTGTTTTGCGCTGCCGTATGGCTTCCCTCGATAGGTGCGTGGCGCAAGATGCGTAGCAGTCGATGGTTCACAAGCGCCGGTGGCAGCGTCGAGGAACGAGCGAGACTTCTTGGTGGTCCGAGGAGGAACAGGAAGCGATCTGGGTACAGTAGGACTGGATGCAGGAAGACCTGCAGTGAGCGTCAGCGGCGAGGTTTGTTCGTTGGTGGACGTGGCGTAGCTCAGCGGCGATTTGTCCACGTTGGGTGAGCGGTACGGCGAGCTGGTCGACGATGCGTGATCCAGACTTTCACGGCTGTAGATTGCGGGGCTTGTACTAGGTCGTGAGGCAGAAAGAAGCTGAGGCGTGGTCAGTGAGCGTGCCCGTGAGAAGTGGCCATACGTATTCGTCGCTAGATCGTTGGATTGATGTTCCTTTTCGACAGATGTCTCGTCACGCAGACGATCAATTGTGGCAATGATCTCTTCTGGTGGTAAGATACGCTCCACAACAGGAGGTGTTGATACCGGCGATTGTGTAGGTACAATTGTTGCGACTGGTTGACTGGGAGCCTTTTCGTCGCTTACATCCTCTGGCGTCGCACTTGCACCACTTTCGTTCGCGCTCTTTGTCGAAGGGCCACGACGCTTGGCTGTGGCCATGAGCATATCCCGAGCGCCCTGTAGCTTTGTGCGAGGGCTTGCGAATGGAACAAAACTCGAAAGAAGCCTCATCGATGGCGATTCTTGCGACAGCATCGGGGTCGAATAGTCGTCCAGGAGTAGTGATGCTGTGGAGCGTGATGCGCCGATGCGGCTCGAGTTGCGTCGCGGAATGGAAACGGGATTGTCGTCTGGGGCAAATAGAGGCACAGAGGACCGTTGAGCTGCGGAGGACGACTTGGGTCGCTCCATGCTGGTGGATACCGAGGGACGATGGGCTGAAGAAGACGACTTGGGTCGCTCGGCACCGATAGAGGCTGTGGATTGCAGAACGGACGAAGAAGATTTGGGTCGCTCAGCACCGATGGAGGCTGTGGGTTGCAGAACTGATGAAGAAGATTTGGGTCGCTCGGCACCGATGTACGTTGTGGAGCAGGACGATGCAAGACCATCCATTCCAGGCGCACCAAAGACGTTCCTTCTCATGGATATAGGACGGGTACTATATTCGGGGTGCTCTCCATGGTAGGAGCGCGAATGCTTGTGCTTGCTACTACTGCCTCGCTTGAGCGATGTGTCCTGTTCCGACAGTCGATCCTCCTGTGAGGGGCTCTCATGGATGGTTTCTGTATCAAATGTGTAGTTTCCCGCAGAACTAGACGGTCTTTCGTCCATGCCATCGCTGCTTTTGGCCCGTCGCATAGAGCCCAAGCCGTGTCCCATCGTGAGACTGCGTCTTCTTCCGAGGTCCAAGCCCAGTCCAAGCGCCTGCGAGGAACTCACAGCCGGCTGGTCTACGGAAGTATAGGCCATGTCTGTCTCGATAGCACTTTTCAACGGAACTGATCGTGGCACAGACAATTCTGCGAAACTTTGCGGGGACCTCGGGCTACCAGGCGACGAGGACCCAGAGGAACTTATGGTTGGACTCTGCCTGTTGTGGTCACCGATCCGACGAATGGAGGGGGAGCGCAGCGGTATTTCCCTTGGACCTCCTGACGTTGTGGCACTGCCTCCTATGTCTGTGGTGCTTGTATGGTCAGCATAGCTCTCTGGGTGCGTCATAGCTGGCCGGCCTGTTTGACCCACTAGATTGCTACTGGTGCTCCTACGAACGTGCAGTGGTGTGTGTTTGGGCATGTCTTTGGCAGCGGAGCGGAATGTGGGGGTGCTTTCCGGCAGGCTGTGGTCTGCGACAGAAGCCGTCATCATGCTGCTGGTTGTCGTCATACTGCTCATACTTGTCTTGCGTTGATGGCCGAGTGAGTCGCGCGGATCGGTAGCGCTACTGCTGGCGCCACGCGAAGCCAGTCTGGAAATGAGATCGGCAGACGCACGTCTCCGACACCTTGCTAGGAGCGAAGAAGGGGCGTTGTAACCTTTCTGTGAAGGTTGCATGTAGTCGAAAGGTGTTGGAGACTTTGATGAGCGCAGCTTTTCGCCTGATTCCGCCTTGGACGGCATGTCCTCGGAGCCGGGAAGCGCACGCGCAATGGATGGATACATCGGAGCGCCTCGTTTGCCTGACCTCATACTGGGCTGATCGGCGCGACTGAAATGAGCGGAAATGACTTCCGACCATCGAACCATGCTGGTCGCATCCGTCGCTCGGATCGTGAGAACAGGCGGTGCATCGACAGGGGAGAAAATCGTGTGCAAAGGAGGAGGCGACAAAGGATGGTCGGATGCCTGGGAAGAAGGAGGAGATCCGAGGTGGTCTGGGCTCCGTGAAGAAGGAGGCAAAGTACTTTCGGAGTGTGCCAAGGACAACGATGAAGTCGAAGACATACTACTGGACATGGATTTGAAGAGCTGCTTGGACCGGAAGGTAAGTTTATGCCATTTGCGCCCCTCCATAGAAGACGACGGGATGTTGTTGCTCAGACTCTCGCGGCTCTTATTGCTATCGGGTTCGGCATACGGAAAGGATGCTTCCTCCAAGTGAGGCGAGCCCTGCGTGCGAGAAGAGGATGAACGCAGCCTGTACATGGTACTGAGTGATGCGTTCGTAGCAGAGCGGGGTACGCTTCTCATTGGCGGCGAACTAGGGTGGCTGACTAGCGTCAGATCCCACGTCTCTGCCCCGCTCAAGTCATAGTCCCCAGACACCTTGAGCTGCTGGTACATGTCGAGGGGAATAGTGCGGAGCACCTCACTGTCACTGCGAATTGGCAGAGGCTGTGAGATTAGATCCATTATACAACGAACACTCACCGTTCCTGCTGCACTCGCAGCGCACCCTCCTGGACCGAGCACCATCTTCTCACCCAGTGATGCTCTTTGTGAGGGTCTTGGAAAGACAGATAGCCTTGAAAAGCTGATACCATGGCAAAAGAACGTTTGGGCGGTGTGTTTTCAGATGCAGGTGTCAAGACTATTCATATGCCTTCTGGCATGATCGGAAGGACGCGCGTGTGTAGATGATGTTGACGGCCGCAGAAGAGCGTGATGGATATGTTTGACTCCGCTCGAAGGGTTCTGTTGGGTAGTCTTTTTGTGCGGACGAGTGGACTGCGTGCCGGTGTCTGTGCCGTATATTCACAAGGGTCGCCGCCAATCGTCGAGTGTCGCAAGTCCACCGTTGCGTCGTTTGCAGCTCGTGAAGATCGTTAATCTGGTTCGAGGTACACTTGGGGCTCTTAGTTGTTGTTCTCTTTTTGCAACAAACAATCGCCTGCACGCGTCCAACGCGCCACTGCCGCGAGCTGCATGATCGGGCACAGCAAAGGCCCGTGTACTGACTGGAACGCGCTAAGACAACAATGAGACGACAGCGCGAAATCGAAAACTAGTATGACATTGCTATATTTGGGACAGCGGCTTTGTACAGAAAATAAGGTATACATACTATCGAGTCGCTACAAGCCTGAGCCTGCCTGCAACTGAGGAGACGGCGCCAGGACTTGGTCGCGAGAAGGCAGTGGCGAGACCTTGCCGCTGTCCGCACCATTGGGTGATTGATTGCTTGGGTTGTTGATGGCTTCAGCCACAAGTGCGTTGGCCAGATGATGAGCAGGGGAGGGTCCACCGTTTGCGGCATCGTACAGCGCAGCAGCCAGTGGCTTGGGAGGTAGACTACTAGGATTTGATCCACTCGGGTGCCGGCGATGTCCTCGCGACGGTACACCCAAGGGACTGTTGCTGCCCACCCGATTACTTGCTTCCACATCTGATCCGTATGCGGAGCCACCTCCTGCATTGGACCGTGACCTAGGGCGGTTCAGAACAGAAGAGATGATGTTGGCGGCATCTTCTCCTTCATAGGGCCGAATCTTGGCTGTGACGCCGTTCGAGTTCATCAATAAGGGTGGCGGAGACATGAGTGTTTGTAGATAGGCTCGTTTTGCTACAAGGAGATTCAGCGTACTGGCATGGAATACTGTCTGGCTCACTCACCACATCCGGCGTCCGCAAATACGACCAACGCCGTCGTGTCGTCGACCCATTTGATCTTGAACCCACCACGATCGTCCTCCCATGCAGAGAAGACACTTTGAAGGTCGCGTGTCTTCAATTCCGCTGGGAAGCCACTCAGTTCCAAGATCCGCGTCACAAGTGGGGAGAGAAGAGGCAATGCAGAGGTCATTGTGGGAGGGGCAAAAAGAAATGCTTGGGGAACTTTGCGTGAGCGTCAGCAGCTGCGCACGATCGTGCCTTGTTGTACGTACAAATTGGAGTAAGGCAAATGAAAACGGAAGGAGTGCTTGGGTGCGCGTGGCGCTGGTGTATGGGGCAGGCTATTGAGCGATGAGACGGGACAAGAAAGGGAAAGAGATGATCTGGGCAGTAGGAACCAGCTCGTCAGCACAGACAATGGTGGAGTAAAGAGCCCAGTGCGCGGCGAGTAGATATGAAGCGTTTTACTGTTTTAGTGCATAATCCACGCGCTGTGTGGACAGCAAGACTCGCCACACGAATTACGCCATCATATCCGCAAAGTGCAAGAGCTGGCGTGCGGTGCGGTTGTGCCTCACGGTCTGTGCATTTCGTGCAAGAAACCCTCGGTCTTCCTCATGGGGGCTCTAACAGGGGGGGATATATACATTGGGAGAGAGAATCATACAGGGGTACACAATCGATACATGATAAAAATACGAATGATAATTGAAACATGATGATAGTGTGGTGGTGGTACATTTTTTTTTGCTTTATTACGATACATTTTTGAACGGAAACGAAACTTGAAAGGGGGAATTGTCCGAAACACATTGTCTATGATTGTCAGTGCAGATCCCGAGCGGGCGGTCTGGATGCGAGGATATCGTTGCTCAACGAGGTCATGGTGACGTCGAACAGTCAGCAGTGATTCATTTCGTATGCGCTGAGAGTTCCGCTGTGCATGCTTGTGGCTTCTGTTTGCGTACCAGCACGAGGCGATCTTTGGAAAGTAGGTGGGATGAACCCGCTGAATTGGCTTTTTACATCTTCATCAGTGCCGCGCGATGGTGCATGGCCATCCATCGCCAAGCCAGGCTGGAAGTCGTCGTAAGTAGATTGGGTAGAGCAAAAAACTTCTTCTAGCCTATGAATAAGATCGTCGTACGAAAAGTGAGCTGGTCCGTATCCTTGCACGGAAACAGCCTCACGGTGGCTAGTATTGTCCCTGCTGTTCCTTGCAGATGGTGACAAAGGACCGGGTAAGATTGTGGCTCCTTTGTACGGATCGATGTGTGCTGCACAGTTAGAGATGGCAGAATCATCTGCATTGGATGCCAGGAGTTGAGGCTTTTCGAGCAGAAAGGATTTTCTAGGCGCGCGATCACTGCGTGCACAGAGAAAGTTCAGGGTTCTATGTTTCATCTGCTTCATGCGTTTGATTATCTGTTGTCGTCTAGATTCATGTTGTTGTTGTCCTGGGTATGGTCGTCTACCCTCATTTCCTCGTCTGGGACGAAAATCGCCATTGCTGTCGTTGTGAGGAGGATCGTCTTGATGCGGAGGCTCATTGCCAGGCTCTCTTCCGTCAGGAACCCATGCATCTTCGGGACGCCTGTTAACATATACGGTAGTGTGGTATTCAGTGCGAGTGTAGGTACGTCCGTCATCCATGATCCACTTAGTTCGAATACGGTTTTCGATGATGACTCTAGGCATGTATGACCTGTCGCGGTCAGCTGCGTATGATGCTACAATGAGAGAAATACAGATGGATAGATAGAGAAGAGAAAGAGAAAGAGAAGAGAGAGAGAAAGAGAAAGAGAAAGAGAAGAGAGAGAGAAAGAGAAAGAGAGAGGTGGTGGATGGTGGCAAAAAGGATTTTGGGGCAAAATCCCACTTATAACCCCTTTGGCCTACTGCCTCCTCCTCGTTTTTTTATTTTTTATCCGGTTGAGTCCACTTGCATCGGCTTGGCCGATGGCCGGTGGTCACGTTTCTGCTTTGACAGCAATGTACGTCCTCCTTTCTTTTTGTCACAACATTGTTCTGTTTGTGGTGATGAGAAACATGCTCGCATCTCACTTGTTTCCCATCGGTCTCACGATACCATGAGCTTGTTATGTCCGTCGAGTAAAGAGCGCGTGTTCCATGCGTGATCTACATTGCATACCATGGTGGATGTTGAATTGTCGCGAGCCTATCTGTAGGATTACTGTTTATTGAAAGGGCCGATGTATGTGTACTGGGAATTTCTGTCGGATATGTTGTCCTTTTATTCTACCAAAACAGACGACAGGCTTTTGAGTGACGAATACATCCATGCTCCTTTGCAAAGTCCTCGCAGTGTATAGAGGTTTCAAAAATTACATTTTGCATTCCATGGTATCCATTTACCAATCAATCATGTACTTCCAGCATCGGTTGTGGATCAGTCATATGCTTTTCCGTATCAGTTGCCGAACACCCAGACGCTCTCAAGTGTCGATTACTGACGATTGACGTGCTTTCCAGTAGTGATTGTCGACACTAATTGCCAACAACCATTCGTACGCTTCGAAGCATCCACGGATTCGCTGAGCGCTTGGGTGCATCGACCCCGGCCTTCACAGCGAGTCCGAGCGGTACAGTTGCTGAAACAACTGCCGACTTAGTACAAAAAGCGGTCCGAAGCCACAAGCCATGGTGAACAAGATCGTATTGCAATCATTGTGGGAATGGTAAACACACACACATACACAAACACATCCAACCCAAGGAGGTCGACCATCCGCTTGGCAAATTTTACTCTTGCACTTGCGCACCCTCGTCTGGGGCACGAGCTTTCAGTACAAGGTCCTTTCCCTTTGTAGCCCGACGCCACGTCTTCAATAGGTGTAAATTCACTGAAAAAGCATCCGGTCTCCTCATTACTCACATCGCGAACATCTTCGACAATTGTCTCGACATGGCTCGTGGGATCCAGGCTGCGAGTGATGAAGATATTGTCGTCCTCACCAAGCTCTGTGGGTTCCTCGATGGAAGATATGGAGACGAATCTGAAAATGGTAAGATCACGCTTCATGATCATGTTGTGACGTACTTGTCATAGATGGGCCCCAGGAGCTCCAATCCTGGACGCAACTCCAATTCGGGCGTGGATGTCTCGACAATTGTAGACACCTGTGCGATGTAGATATCACGGGCACAGACGTTATGTGCACCAGACACTTCAGCAATGTAGATATCGTGCTTACGGTTGACTTGATTCTGCGGGATGATGAGCTGAACAGAGTCCGAGTTGTCCGTGTTGGGGATGGGATGCTTGAGGATGCAGATAGCACGCACGACCTTGCCTGTTTCACGCACTTTCTTCTTGCTTGTCTCACCTTGTCCGCCCACGTTCTCCCGGAAGTAGCTGGGATCGCCAATGACGATGTCGGCCTTCACGGTTTCGTCGCCGCTGCGGACGCCCGAAAATTGGCCCGTCTCGGCATCCACAACAATCTCATCCACAGGCTTGTCCAGCATGTACGTGCCGCCGTAGATGGCCGACAGACGTGCGAATCCCTGAGGCAGCTCGCCCATGCCGTACAGCGGATAGATGTATGGTGACTTGCCGTAGCGCGCCATGGAGCTGGTATACAGGATGATCCGGTCGTACGTCTCGCGAGCAGGACGTTGCATGTACGAGTCATCCAAATAGAGCGCCATAGCGTGTCCGATGAAATCTCGTGTCCCTGCTTCGAGTCCAAAATAGTCAAAGACTTTTGTCATAGGCAAGGAGTCTAGATCGAGCGCTGCCAAAAGGTAAGAAACACTTTGGCCGTCGGTGCATACGAAACTTACTTTGGTGTGTGGTGGGGTCATCGTCACGCCAGTTCTGGATGAACTCAAAGAACTTCTTTGCGCGCCTCTTTTCAAAGAGACCCATCAGAGGGCTACGTACGGCTTCCATCTCCGTTGCGGGGACCTTGGCGATGCGGCCGTCACGGAAGACGTAGCTGGCGGCGATCTGCTTGAACTCAAGGTAGCGCGTGACATCGGTATGGACGAGCATTTTTGTAAGCTCTCCATTGGCCATCATGAACTTGGGGATTAGATCCACAGCATAGTCACGGTCGCGGCCGATGTCGGTGGGAGGCGCGGTTCCTGGGCGAAACTTTTCATACAACTGCGATAAGCTGAGCGAAGCGCCCTCCCCGCCGTAGTACTGGTTGCGGTCCATGTGCAGAACTTTCTTTCCGTCGACGGACAGGAGTGCCGACAGCACACATTCTGTGATGCCGGTACCCAGAATGATGGCGTCGTAGTGTTCGTCCATGGCGGCTGTACTGGTGTGGATAAGCCGCGTCGAGTGAGAACTCGGTGCAAGTGTTGGTTGCCAGCAAGGACACGTGTAGGGCACGGGCCAGATACCAACACTGCACAGTACCCACCATTCATTCATTCATTTATAGCACCACTCCGCTTCGCCCATCAACATTCCCAGCATCGCTCTTCCCATCTATGAATGATACCTGCTAGTACCCATCCATGAATGACACCCTCTAGTACCCATCATTTTGTCCAGGCGCATTCTATCGCCAAAGCACCATGTCCTCCTTCGCGCACTACCGGTCCGCGCTCTTCTACTATATTCTAGGAGGGCTGACTTTCATTCCTCTGTGCATCCTCCTCCTTTTCGTCTACTTTGCTCTCACAGCTCCCCCATATCGACCACCGCAGCCATCTTCACTCCCGCATAGCCTTGCAGATACAGAGAGCGAGTTCACAGAGGACCGAAAGCGCCAGGCAATCGAGTTAGCTGTTTGGAATCAAGAGGCACAAAAACAGGTGCACAATGCCGAGAACAAGGAGGACGCTCAAGGATCGAGCACTGCACCTGCTGCAGCGAAACGCTTGGGTCCAACGCCTGCTCCGCCCCGCCGTCCTCATAGAGCCGGGTGGCTGATTGTTCGAAGACACTTTCTGTCCGACACGATCACGCAAAGCCTTCAAAATGCGGCCGCACTCGCTTCAGCCAATGCAGGCTCGGAAAAGGCCGCCAACAACCCGTCAAAAGATCAGCAGAGCGTATCGCAGACTTCTGACGAGCAGAACACAGCTGGAGGTCCTGGCTACATGAGTACGCTGTACCGAGGTATGCTCAACTACCGCAACAAGGCCGCCGATGGCGCTCGAGGCAGAGCGGCGGCAGGGAACAAGAGCCCGGCGTCCGGCACGCAGACGCCAGAACATGCACAAGAAACACACAAAGAGGTGTCGCCCACAAACGGGACAGCGGGAAAAACCAATGCTACAAATGTCAGTGCTGATGGAAAGGAAGCTTATTACTGCATCCTCAAGGGTCCTGTGCTGTTTCTCTACTCGTCAGCAGACGCCAATCACCCCAGCACAGAGTGCCACGCGGCAATCGATTTGCGCAATAAGCGCGTGAGTATCTTTGTGGCGGGCGAGGGTGATACGATAGGAGAGCCGGAAGACGATCAAAGATCGCACTCTGGCATCGACACAAGCGACACTGAGAGTGTCCACGAGGGTGATGTGGAGTCCAGGCGCATAAAACGTGCCATTGTTCGCGATGGTGAACTGTTTGTCAAACGCAATGCAATCCGCATCGTGTCGCTTGGCACCGAAACGACGACGGGAACAACCAGATATGCGCAGTGGTTCGTGTTTGCCAAGAGTGCCACCACGTTCGAAGACTGGTACCATGCTTTGGTGCACGCATCGTTGCTCCCCTCAACCACCGGGGACGATCCCATATGGGACCCCATTGGACCGGTGTTCTCCACAGACGACATGACAGGTCTGTTAGGGTCTTTGGACAATATCCCTGACCCCATTCCGTTACGTTGGCTCAATGCCATGGTGGGCCGCATCTTTTTCAGTATCTATCGAACGGCTTGGCTGGAAAACTACATCAAGCGCAAAATCACAAAGAAGATCACCCGCGTCCGCACGCCGAGTTTTCTTAGTAACATTCAAGTTCGTGAGGTCGATATGGGACGCTCACCTCCAGCGTTTAGTCGTCCAATGCTCAAATCGTTGACAGGCGACGGCGAGGCAAGTATGGAGGTGGCCGTGCACTACCGCGGAGAATTGCGTCTCACGATTTCAACCGTGCTGACAATCTCTCTTGGTGCTCGCTTCAAACAATACAATGTCTCGCTCGTCTTGGCCGTCGTCCTGCATTCCCTCGAAGGCAACTTGTTGCTCCACATTAAGCCACCGCCCAGCAACCGTCTCTGGTTCGGGTTCACTAAGCTCCCCAAGATGGAGATAGGCATAGAGCCCGTGGTGAGTGAACGTAAGGTACAGTGGAGCATGGTCAAGCGTCTGATCGAAGGACGCATTCGTGAATTACTCACCGAGTCTCTTGTCGTGCCCAATATGGATGACATTTCTTTCTTCGACACTCGTCCCTTTGAACGCCGCGGCGGGATCTGGGCCGATGCAGCTAAGGAACACACCCATACACCGCAGCCTCCGCTAAATGTGGACGAAACAAAGAGCACCCCTTCCTCTGTGTTGAACGTTCCTGTGGACACTGAGGATGCTCAGGAATCCCCCTCCGCCTCGTCTCTCAATCTTCCGGCTGCCGACAACACTGTACGACACAGAAAATCAGGCCACACGAGTCCCATACCACCATCGCCCTCGTCGACCCTTTCTCCTGCAGCCGCTGGCTTATCTACTTTACTAGCAAAAGACAAAGCCATGGCACCAGATGGTCAAGAGCCGCGCACCGCCGCAAAGCGACGTTCATGGTTTGCAGGCTCGGGTCGTCCGCCCGGGAAATCGATGGCGGACCAGATGGCGAAGAGAAAAGGAGTCCCTCAGAGTAGCTTGGCATGGGGAAGTGCGAGCCTGGATCCACAAGCCTCGACGAATAACGACGACCCCGTCCAAAGTAACTCCGTCTCTCTACCTCCAGACTCTAACACACCTGAGTCAGTCTCTTCTCAACAACACTCGGACATAAGTTTCGGCGACGCTTCCATTCACGACAATGATGACAATTCTTCGAATGAAGATCCTGACATCGATGCCAATGCCACAATCGTTCCCCATGTGACGACAGAGGAAGTGGATGGACCGGAAAAAGACCCTTCCACAGAGCTTCCTCCGCTCCATGCATCCGCCACCGTCTCACCTGTAGCAATCAAACCACAGCTTCCCAAGCGAAGCTCGACAAGTCAAACAGTTGTGCCGCCGCCACAGCGAACGACACATGCGACAAGAGTCAATCCAGCGCAGTACTCTTTGCACGCCCAGAATGGGCCACGTCAGTCGTCGAATTCGTCTGTTTCTTCTGGAGCACACTCATTGGCCTCCATTCAACGTGAGAGGTACGGAGCACCCGAAGGAGACGGATCCGAGCGCCCCGCTGGTTCGGCAGCCCTTCTTCAAACATGGAACAAAGCTAAAGCCAGCATGGCGGACCGTGAGAGCCGGCAAGCTGCTGCCAAAGAGGCCAAGGATGCACTCAAGCGCGGATGGGCCAATTGGAACACTCGTCGCACTGGTGCCAGCAATAATGATGCTGATTCTCTCTTGACGAGCTCAGATCGGTTAGGTGAATCCTCTGCCGATGGCACATCGATCGGACGGGCTCCACGTTCGCGCACAAACAGTTGGCTGGCAAGCAGCCCAGAAGACCCCGCAAGCTTGGGCGTGGGCTTTGACGTGCATGACAAGCCGCTCATCTCGTCTCCCTCCGTCTTATCGTTAGACAATGCAGACGATCATACAGAGGATACCATCAGCAACAGAAGTCGGGACAGTTCAGTCAGCGGGCGCAAACCATACCGAGAGCATCTGGCCGACAAGAAGAGTGCTGCAGACTCTGATGTTCACCGTCCAACATCAAGTGCTTCTTCGGTGCAGTCTTTTGAGGCCATAGATCCCAGCACAACCCACACTGATCCATTGTCCCACAGCGTGGTTGATGCTCCTGCGTCCATGTCTGTTGCTCCTCCAACGTCCATCAAATCGGAACAAGCGCGATCGAGCTTTTCGTCTTCGCCATCAACCGTACGACCCACTTCCTCAGGAGAAGCAGGTCACGATCAGCATGCCATGTATTCTTTTGTCCCTGGCCAGCCATCAGCAACCGTTGGACTTTCTCCTGGAACGGATGCAGGTACGATGCCGACAAGCGTGACACCCCCGCGCAAGGATCACAACGCAGCACTTGAAATCGATTATAGTGATCGTCGTGAGCAGACATCATCGCAATCCGCCACAGACGCTCAGAACGCTCATGGCAAAGCAGAACATACTCCTCCACAACCATCGAAAGGGATCAAACAACAACCCACACGTGCAACAATGATGGCTGTTCCCGGAATCCCTTCCATGCAGAAGCAAGAACCGCAATCATTCGAAGCGCCAACAGAAAAGCATGAAACTCCGCCTAAACGAGTGTCTTCTGGGGGAAGTCCTCGGATAGGCATTGGTGGACTCATCCCGCGTATCCCCTTTTCCGGTTCTCTTTCCAGTCAAGAACAAGTGGTCGCATCCTCTACGATGCTATCACCTGACCTTGCTGTACAACAAAAAGCACCACCTCCACCTCCGAGGCCATCCAAAGATCTATTTTCCTCCAATGCGAGGCAAAGCAAGGCTCCAGAGTCTCATTCGGACAAAGCTGCAAATAACGCCATCGCATCCGCGGAAGCAACTCGCTCAGATAAAGCAAGTAGACCAGAAGGTACAAATGTAGAGATGTGGAGCCATGCTATTGCACAGGACCGTTTGCCAGCTCCCTCAGAAGACTTGGCTAAAGGAGAGCCCCCTACAAATAGTTTACAGGTGGGCGCGCATCTTGGTGATGAGGCACGAACGAGTCCGCCATTAGATGATGCTGAACAACCTGTTCCGTCTTTAGATGCTGATAAGGCTGGTGCACCTATTGATGCTGATGAGGCTGGTGCACCTGTAGATGAAGACGAACATAGAGACTCTCAACCTGATGGCCAACAACGCAGTCTACCTGCCAGTGATGAACAACAGACAAATCCAGCAATCCACCTCGACGCAGCCAAACATGACGCCACAGCTTTGGAGGACCACACGTCCCTTCTCTCCAGTCAAGAGACTCAGCGAGACGATTCGGTCCAATCAGTCTCATCCGATCCCAAGCATGACTCCACCACAACAGAAACCCAAAGTCACGATGAACTGCCGTCGCAAAACAGTCAACCTGAGACACCCATACTAGAGAGTCCCAGCGGCGACGAACCCACCAATGTACATTGAAGAGAATCCACACATTCTGTACCACATGTTCATAAGAATTCATGTCCGATTCATTCAGTCGGAGATTCCAACCCATTCATATCTTTATTTTGCTTCAGAGAGAGAGGTACGTTGATGGATTGCATGACAGCCATGAGATTATTCTAGTACAGGTGAAGAGTCGTTATACAATTATCGCATACGCAGCGTGCTCCTCGCACTACACCGATGGGCCTGACTTGGGCGTCACTTCTGTAGACGGCGACCCATCCTCACTCGCTTCTTGCACAACAACCGTCGGTACCACAGCGCTACCATTTATCTTTGCTTGCGGCGCAGACGTGGACTTGGCCGACGATGCCGCGGTAGCAGGCACAGTGATTGCTGGTGATGTAGATTGTGGAGCATTGCTGCTTGGAGCGCCTGCACCGCCGTTGGAAGAGGGTGCTCCTGCAGCACTGGACCCAGCTTTGACGCGCTGATCGAGCGCTTTGAGAGCCATTGCTCGCCGTCGTTCGGCCTCGGCACGCGTCGTAGATGTCGCACCTGCGGAGTTGGCGGAAGTTCCACCGATCCCCACAGACATACTTGGCAGTCCGCTTCCCACGCCGAGCTCTAGATCGCCCATGGCCGAGTACTGCCATGGCTTGACGACACCCAGGCGCAAAAAGATGCCATAGAGGAAATTAGAGATGATAGTGACAGGCTTGTGTAAGAAGGGTGGAAACCAGCTCACAAAACTAAATGTTTCGCTTCGATCGCCGCGGATGCCCGACTCATTCATCTTGAAGAAGCGAAGATAAGCCCACGAAATGAGCCAGCCAAACTGGATGAGAATGAATGGCGATGTGATGCCCAGCAGGCACAGCACGTTCGACAAGGTCACATACGCCATGGGCAAGTCGCGTACGCGCACTTTGACGCCAAACTTGAACTGAAGCTGATGCTCTGGGATGAGTTGCGTGAGAGCCACCAAGAATCCCGTCTGGAGCGCTTCGAGCCCATGATACTGTGTTCCATACATGGCTTGTTCGCCTCGCGTTACGGCGTACAGCAAGAGCGACAGGAACCAGGCAATGATGTTGGATGTGACTGTGACGATGGCGGCAAAACGCACAAGCTCAACTGGCCCCCATATTCGCTCCAGATACCGTCCAGCGAGTGGGAGGGTGACGATAGAGATAAGGAACTCAAAGAAGGCCGTTTCACAGAACGCCGCTGTGACTAGAGTCCATGGATACCAGAAACTGCTACCGGGTACAATGACCAGCCATGGAAACGCTACCGCGCTGTCCGACCGGCTGAACGAGATGACATGAAGACCTGTGTCGGTGAAGAGAAGTCGGAGAAGTGCGAGTGTCAACGTGAAGACGAGAAGCAAGATAGTGAGGGATCTTGTTGCGATAGGCAGCGAAGAGGCAAAGGCTGCCAGATTGATGACGGCCATGGTAGCCAGAGAGATTGTCGCACGGGTGAGGATGAGCGCGGATTACAGTGTGCTGAAAAGGAACATGATCATGGAAACACTGCGACACTCATTCTCCTTTGGTCGCGAGAAGCAGCCTGCTAGCTCGAACCTGCTCGCGTTCGTCAAGAGCTTTTTAGCCTCGAACCCGCAGTTGCGCGCGCGCGCCCGATTTATTAGTATTCTCTTGCATCCACGACGTACTTACCTCTTGACTTCCTCGACGAAAAGGCTCACGACGGCCTCATTCAGCTGTGTCTGACGTTGCGACTGCCTTTCGCTCCAAGTCAGTCCATTGTCACTCTCTGCGTGTCGTTCGATCTCTTTGCGTCAGTCAGTCTTGTGATCCATCCTCTTCATTTCCTCCTCTACACCCTTCTCCTCGATCGTCCCCTCTGAATCACAGACAGCCTCACACACCCCAAAGCAAGCGAAGAGCTTGCTCATACAAGTGCACGTGTGGATGGTCTGACGGCTCGTTTTGCGTTCTTTAGCAAGTCAGAAGCCAAAAGAGCATGGCTCCAATATCGGATGCCTTTTCGGCATCCCAAGTCAATCTGCTTATTTATCATTATCTCAAAGAGAGCGGTACGTACATGTGAAGTGAACGTCTTCCCTTGATGTATTCTAACACTCGCCCCAAGGCTTCCACCATTCTTGCTTCAGTTTACGATACGAGAGCAGACTCGATGAAGAGCCTCTGAGTCATGAAGCCATCGTCGAGCCTGGAAAATTGGTCCAACTCCTGGAAAAGGCCCTGCTATACATGTCGGTAGAAGCTCATTTGAACGACGATGGCTCTGAGAAACCGTGCTCGGCCCCATTCGCTCTCCTCGGCGCAACTCATGTGTGCGACGGCGTGTCCAAGAAGACGGAGGAAATCCAAGATACAGAGCTTCCTCCACGGTTGACACCAAGTCCACCGCCTGAATCGACCTCTTCTAAACTCGTCGAGGCCGCCGTACAGACCAACAACAATGAAGCACGAAAAAGTGTGTCGCGCGAGTCGTCCCTAGCCGCAGAAAAGGTAACAAAGGCAAACGGCCGCTCGACAGTCCCGGACAGTCGTGCATCCAAGGCTGCCAGCACCTCGAACGTCAAGGTCGATCCTGTTCCCGATGACTCCTCACGAGAAGCGAAGCGCGCCAAAGGCGACAAGGGCGACAAACAGGTGAAGCGTGCAGAAACACCCAAAGTCAATGGCCGAGCGACAGATTCCGAGAACGAGGGCAATGGTCGGAATGCGTCCCCTGTCCCCCCTCCTACTCCTCCCGCAAAGAAGAAGAAGCGTGGCACCACTGTGTCCAAAGATTCGTCCTCTTCCGCCAACAATGTGCCATCCAAAGGCGAGAAAAGGGCTAGAACAAATGAGTGGGTGCCTTCTCTGACAGGCAAAGCGAAAGGAAAACAGCCAGCCTCTGACGACATCGTGCGATTGAAAGGACATACCGCGGAAGTCTTTGTCTCTGCTTGGAATCCCGCTGTGCCAGGCCTGATCGCCTCGGGTGCAGGCGACGCCACAGCGAGAATCTGGGACCTCAGCTCTGTGCTCGCTGGATCAAGCAAGCTTGGACAGTCTCAAGAGATCGTCCCCACAGTGTGCAAACATCTCCCTTCCACACAGGCGAAAGATGTCTCGGCACTTTCATGGAATCCAGATGGTACATTACTCGCCAGTGGATCCTATGATGGTATTCTGAGGCTTTGGACGCCACAAGGGGACTTGCATCTCGTCATGTCTATGCACCAAGGGCCCATCTTCGCTGTTCGCTGGAACCGCAAAGGCAACCTTATCCTCAGCGGATCAGCAGATGGCACAGCCATTGTGTGGGATCTCAGCAGCGGGAAGACTCGTCAACAATTCAGTTCTCACTCTGACTCTGTTCTCGACATCGATTGGCTTACTGGCACAATGGACGAAGGTGTCCTTGCTGCACATCCCCCTTCCGCTGCTGTGGAAGGGACACTAGCCACATGTAGTGCGGACAACAGCATCAACATTCTGCGATTGGGCGAGACAAAGCCTATCAAATGTCTCAAAGGACACTCGGACGAAGTCAACGCAATTCGCTTCGATCCCACTGGTACATATCTGGCGTCTGTTTCAGATGATATGACAGCACGGATATGGAGCTTGGAAGCCATTCTTGGATCGTCATATCCGGGGTTGCATGCCCACTCCGCTGATGTGAACGGTGGGCTTGGGAAGAGGAGCAGTGTGACACCCCGTCCAGCGCGCGGAGAAAGTGCAGACCAAATGGACGTAGATGACGATCCGTCTACAGCGCCTCTGGGCGATGTTAGTTCGGATACCGCCCATTCTTCCCATTCAACCAATACGGTGTGCAGGCATGTGTTGTCTGGACACAAAAAGGATATCTTTGCTGTGGCTTGGGCACCTGCTGAAAGCACGTCCTCTGACAGCTCCAAGCTCTTAGCGACCGCATCCTTTGACAATACGGCCCGCATTTGGAACGCGGATGACGGCTCTTGCTTACGCGTATTCGAGGAACACACGGACAGCGTATACAGTGTGTGTTTCAGTGCTGATCGCCGTTTCCTCGTCACCGGAGGCATGGATCATCGCCTGTTCGTATCCAGTGTCGAAACAGGTGACGTGGTTTTGGCCCATGCAGGTGCTGGGGGTGTCTTCGATGTTGCTTGGCACACCAGCAAGCCTCGAAAGGCTCTGAAAGACGCAAGCATCAAGGATGAGGACAGCAACCAGCAACATGCCAATGCCGATCATAATCCTGATACTGTCAAATATCGGCAACAGTTGGCGCTCGCTCAAGCCGACAAGTCACTTGTTGTCCTCGACGTTAGTGACTTGTAGAGCCAACCTTAGAGATGTACAACAGACCAATAAGTCTTTTTCCTCTTCGCAACCCTCTTTGGAACTCAATTCGTGTACATCTAGTTATTGTGTCACGTCGCACCTCGTCGAATGTACTCTTTACCTTTCTTATCCGTTTGGAGACGATTGTATTATTTTCACCATTGCGCTATCTTTGCGGAGTGATCCGGTATCCATGGCGGGTCTCAATTGTTTCAGCGACTCTGAACTCGTTTTGGCCAGGCAATGCTGAAGGCGCGGCAAAGCAGTGCATTTGAACTTCTTTTCTTACGACAAAGACATGAATCGTCTGATAGACATTGGCCACGGCACTTTTGCGAAGAAGTTTATCTTCGTCAAACAAACATTGTACAACATATAAAGCCAAGCAAGAATTTGTATGAGTGCTTCCAAACTATCTTCTCTTTCCATACCTTGAAACAACAGTGCTATGGCAAAGTTATACATCTGGCTGTGCCTGCTTCTACTTGTTTCCTGTATCTCGGCTACTGCACCCGCACTTCAACTCGCCCGCCGAAGCCGTGACAGAAGTGACACCGGCACCAGTGGACGTACTTCAGGGCGTCGAGGGCGCAGTACCAATGAACAGAGGGCAGCTGCCACTGTAGACGTACAGAGGCTTCAGCAATTACTCCAGCAAGGACACGCAAATCGCATGCAGACGCTGCAAGGTATCATGCGAGAATTGGATAGGCTCACGGCGTTGCGAGAAAGAGAAGGTCTTACCGAAGAGTATTCCAATGGTATTTTGACTCTTCTATACCAATATTATGGAAATTCGCAAAGCGTGGAACAGGCACTTCGAAATCTCGAGAAAGATGACGACTAGTAGGAGTTCTACGACATTATAGACCCCCATTACAGAATACCGTAGTATCGATACTTATCCCCAGATCTATCACCACAAAGAATGAGTAGACTAGATAGTACTGTAATGCCGTATGAGAGCATTCCGAAGACAATGGCATGTGTCCCGGGTAAATCTGATATATGGCTGACAAAGATCCTTCGACAATGGTATGATCTTTCCTCATTCAGAACGCTCGGATGTACAGTTTTCTTACTTGTTATTTGCCTGATATCAACAACAGAATAGTGCTATCTTTACAGGCACTTTTTACCTTGCTTATGCTCCTTCTTCACAATCAAATATTACCTCTTTCAGCGCTTCTTCCAACCGCCACATCATCCCAACGCGAATTGAGCAAAACAATAATTCCAAGCTGGCCGTTCCATTAAACTACCAATAAATAGCTGCAATCAAATTCGAGACGCCAACCAATCGAGCTCGATCCTGTCCAATAGTATAAAGCCGTAAGCACATGCTCAGTATAGTTCGATGAATGTTGCTTTAGGCATCCGTCGTAATGAAAGCTAACCTGACTTTGAGATTCGTTCTTTTAATTTAAATATTTTAATATAATGTGAAGACGTTTTCAAAATGAGAGTGGAAGAAGTCAATTCGCAACAAATGCCCAAGTATCGCCAAAGAATTTATCATTGTATTGTTCTCAGATGACCAAACTGATAAAAACATAAGTGGATTCGAAGGTGCAAGCGGCCACATTGATCATTGAAAGCGGTTTCACTGGGTAAGAGAAGCGTATGCTTTTCTTTCACAGAAGCCTCGTATCAAAGGCGGTGATAGGGATAGAGAGTTGCAAACTTTAGAAAAGCCTCATGGTGACTATTTCTTTTCGTAAAGCCCCGATAAATTTAAGCCTAAGAACAAACTTTTATCTTCTTCAATACCATGCAACGAAACCAATATAAGGAAGAGCTTCTTCCAAAACATAGAACGCTCTCATTCATCTGATGCTCGTCTTTTCTATCGTTGTGAGTCTCTTGCTTGTTATGAGCTGTGCTGCAGCATCTGGTTCGAGCTCTTCTCGTATGTACGACGAATATGTGCACCAATATGGTGAAACAGTACTCGAATTGAATCGTTTAATGGAAATTTTGCAACAAAACCCTCAGGACACGGTGGCAAGAGCGAGAATCGAGTATATTTTGAAATCAAAGAAGGGACAAGCACTTTTGATGCATCAACCAGATATACTAAAGAAAGCAGAAGAGCGGGAAGCGAATAGGGGTTAGACTACTCTTTGCTTGCTATCGTGTTGGACATACAACCCGTGAAATTTTGATGTTTTAAAATGATTCATTATGTACAGAAGTAAACAATTTGAAATGTGCCATGAGTGTCAAATCATTCTATTTGGTAACACGAACCTTCTTCCAAAGAAATTGTGGGCATCTAGGGTCGATCTCGATCAAAGTGCAAGGTCAGCTTGGGAGAGGAAAATTTTTCGCATTTACTCCTGCTGTTGACATGATGCAATGCTCACTTTGCTGTGCAAAAATTAGAAAGTGAAGGAAGTTACTGTCCATAGTCCGTTCAATATAAATATTTGAGTGCTGTGTTGTTACCTCCATCACACTATTTTTTTCGTAAATGCTTCTCAGACAACTTCTTGCGTTCTTCACCTTTTGCTTCTCCATTACATTGGCTGGCGACAACTTGGCTACACAAATTCTTCGTGATCTACAGATTCAACTGGACCACCCCGATGTAGAAATTACTACAAACATTTTTGCCAATAGCAGAGACTACAGACGGGAACTAAAGAGTCGTATACAGCCTCTCGATTCACTCGGGCAAAGCATTATTTCTGTTCAGCGTGATCCCAGAGATGAATCACGGATCAAAAACCTTCTGAGATCTGCAGAGGAGAAAATGTCTGAGGGTGGTATGCATATCGCTCACAAGATTTTCATATTGGACCTGCTGGAAGAAGCGGAACATTACGATCTCACAACTTTGAACAAGCTTCAGGAGGCATTCAGCAGCATCAATGCATATGCAGATCGCATTGAGTCTCTATATCAACAACTTGTGATGTACCAATATGATCCCAAACAGCTCTGTCGTGACCCTTCCTTTATGGATAAATTGAGAGAAGAGGCAAGGTACCAAGAGTACGGTCCATGAGTCCAGTTGTCCTGACGAACGGATTCACATTCCCATTTGGTAGAGTGTAAAAAGGCAATTCAAATGTTTAAAAAGTAGCAAAGATATTAAGAGAATCAGATATTTGTGATGTGGGAATGTACTCAATGGGATATATACTCCCGAATGTGACGAAGTGAGTGGCACGACTCCGCGGCTGAATGCTATAAAAACTCCCTTTGATATGAAGTCGAAGTAAACTACGTACTAGAAAATAGTTTCTGACCTCAATCTTACACATCTTGATCTAAGTTGAATGGAAGCATACACTAAATGAGGGTAAAGAAGCTTATCAGGTTAGTGTGAATTGAAAGGGTTTGGTCGGGTTCACAATAAGGCTATAATGGATCTCTTCTTTGAGCTGGTAACCTTTCCTTATGACTATCCAACGAGCTCATGGAATTTATAAGTCATGAGGGATTTAAGATTTTTGAACACTAAAATAAAAGTGAATGATACATTACACGTTAGTTACTGGCCCGAAATGTTTAAGATGCTTGCCTTACCAGTCTCAACGAGCATGGAATCAAGTCTAATTTACCCTAAAACAATTGATTTGGACCTTGAGAGCGGGTGATTTTGCTTAATTCGATGGTTTGGACAGCCTTACTGACTAAATTCGAACGCTTGTGAGCCAGCATCGCCTTGTTATTGTTACGGTATATGATACAGCTCGACACAGCTAGTCTTCTCAAGCTGTGTCATGAGGAAATGATAAAAGAAACGTATTGATGTCAATATTTGTTTCGAACAATACACCTTGAGTGGGTTCCGAATCAATGCGGGCTCAATTTGTCCTCGTTTGGACGGTTGTTTTAATACACACTATTTTGGCGATGAGCAGTCTTCCTGAACAAGTTTTGTCTGGACTTCTCTCTCAAATCCATGCTCAAGGGCACTCTGACGATGAACAACTTTCTCGAGACATCACTTCGTATTGCACTTGGTTGAGAAATCGTGTTAGGAGCTTAAGCGCCTTCCTTGAAACAGTTAAGATAGTGAAGCGTGAGCCTGTCAGCTCAGAAAGACTCATTTCACTCTCCGGAGAGGCAGATGAATTGATGTCGGAAGGTGCAGTACCTGCTGTACATCAATCATACATTTCCGTGAGATTGAATTTGGCTCAGAGAGATCCATCAAGAGCGAAATATTATTTGCAACAGGCTCACGACAGTCTTGAGCAATATTTAGATCAACTGCGCAAACTATATTTTGGTTTGAGAGATATCGAGGGTGATCCGACTCAAGTATCTACCTCTTCAGGAATCATTCAAGCCCTCCAAAATGAGCTGAGATACCAGCAAAGTAGATGATACCTTTCATGCTGGCCAAACACTCTAATTCTAGATCATTTACTCTGATGGGCAATGAAATGTAGTCTTGCTCTTGTGAGACCCTAAAGACTGGCTGGTATTAGGAACAAAGGAAGTTTTGTTTCATGCACCGCATAATTGTCCTTTGCTGGCGATCGCACTGCAATACATATACGAGGAAGTGTGATCTATTATATATAGAGTGATAAAGTGTAAAGGGGTGAGAGGCACTTCTTCGAGTCATAAGACGCTTCTCTTGATTTTATGAAGGTACTTTTTCTACTTCAGTGTATCCTCTTTATTTCACTTTTCTCGACTTGCATTACTACGACTTCCAGATTAGTACAGAGGGCAGATCCTGCAACAGAAGCTGCCGCAGACTACGTGACATCAAATCTTAACCATCTTCACGATGATAGCAAGAACGCATGTATAAATGCCCTCAGCAATATTTTAGGAATAGAAATTGCTCGCAAAAAAGGAGGAGACTCGCTGTTGTTCACTAAAGTCCGATCCAAAGCGGTTACAAAGCTTCGTGAGGAGATTGGAAATGACACTCAGAACCACATTGTTACATTTCTACAAGAAAATATGTACAAGTTTGGGAGACCTTCTGGTGATGGAGGGAGCGGTAGCAGTCGTAGGGCATGAAACTTGTTTCTCTTGAAAATGATTTTACTTGTGACACAACCAGTTAGATCTGTTGGATATAACAGTTGCCACTTGAAAAACGCATGACTGCAGTATTTGCGCCTCCCCTTGTCACATCCATCTATTAGTAGTTCAGAGATTTCCACGTTATAACTTGTCCAGAATCATGCTCATGGTTAGTACCATATTGAGAATGATAAAGGATAGTTCTGTTTTCTAAACTGCTACAAGCGCTGTATGTTGCAGTGCACTTTTCTCAACATAATCAAATCACATTGTGAAGTCCATTTGATTTCGTAGAGATAATGCACAGCAGATAAATCTTGTGACGAAAATTCCGAAAGAAAATCTCTTTCAAAACACCTATTAGTACCTAACAAGTGATATCGATGAAAATAATTCCATGCTTTAACAAATGCGTGCTTTGATGACTTTCCCAGCAATCTTTTTTTTGATCATCTATCTGAATATTTGCTGTGCCCATTCCAATAGAAATCTACATCAAGAATCCGGACTTGGTAAACCTTTTGCGTCTCACATGGACATACAAAAGCGAGCTAACGAGCAAACTAATCGAGAAGAATGGATGCGCCAAGTAACTCGCACTATATCGCTCGTACAGGAGCGAGTGCGGCAGCTTGACTTTGTATCAGAAAGTACTGAGAAGCTAATTCAGTACTTACGGAATTCCGACTCCTTGAGCTTTGAAGAAGTTGAAGAAGAGTTACACGAGAAGTTGGCTTCCTCACAATTTTCTTGGTTGAGGCGCCTGGGTATCAGGCTTAGAGACAATATTCAATCTAAGAGCGAGCGCCAGCTACAGCGAATTGCACTTTCAGTAATAGAAGAGAGACGCAGAAGTGATCGATTTCTCTCAATAGCAGCAGAAGCAAAACAATACCCCTCTGATATGAGTCGAAGAGTTGCATTTCATTCAGAACTTGAATTTTTACATGAACAGGGACTTTGATCTCGTATGGTCAGTCTCAATTCTATGTCGCTATAAAGTAAGGCTATGAAATGCTATGTAAAATTTTGTCTAATGTCATCTTGATTGTTAAGCTCGTATGCAATATTCACCGCCACAAATCTTGAAGGAGAACCACTTGCATTTTTACTAATGATAGTCAAGCAGATAAATACATCTATTACACATCCCCTCTCATCTCGTTACTTGTCACGTTACACTCTATAAAATGAAAATGCAAACATGGCACATTACTACGCCTATCGCTATGCTACTCCTGCTAATCAATGAAATCTTTGCGAGTAATATTGCTGCTCGTTCCAACAGAAATGATGGTGAAGCTTCTACTAGTCACCCAAATACCTCTTCAAAGGGACGTTCCGCAAATTACCAGGGCAAGGGTGCAAAGCCTAATTTGAACGATCAACTTATTGAGAGGATGATGGAAAAATCCGTGAGAAATCGCGATGAACGTCTTGCAGAGATGTCCAGAGATCTTGCCGAGATAGAGAATGATAATCAATATGGGAAGTCTTACGAGAAGTTCGTCAAGTTGCGCGAAATTATCTGTTCGTTCTATGGAAGTGTTGATGAAGGAGACAAGTATATAAGAGAGTTCTGTGACGAATTTAAAAGAAACTTTCAGCAAGGAGAAACAAAGAAACCATGAAGCATTGCCCAAAACCTCGAGGATTGCAGGCACGGCAAAATTTGTCTGATTTATCATCGCATTATAGAAAACAGTATGCTGTGAAGCTATGTAGCAAACTTTTGCACTTTGAATGCATTGCAATATATTTTGTGTGCTTGTTCAACCGTTGAAAACATTTCATGTGCTTATAAAGTAATTCGAAATACAAAAGACATGGGATGACTGTTGCGACTCCTCACCGAAGTCCATTCTGATGTCGTTACTAACTATGAGTAAGAGAGCGCTTCTTGTCCTTCTCCTTTGTCTAGTATTAGAGTCACTATCAGCACCAGCAGTACACGATGGACCACCAGCACTGAGTTTCGACTCGCACTTAGAATCTGCCAATCAGCGAGAGGCCTTCGAAGAAAGAGTTCGCAATGCTACACCACACGATGTTCAAGTCGAAAGAAATGCACTTCTTTCTCTCAATCATTGGTACATGTCGCTTTCCTATCCAAGCGCCGAACATCGTTCACAATACATTGACATGTGTCGCCCGCATTATTATTTTTTGGGAAGAGTTTTGGGCGTGGCGCATGCAAAGCAAATTCTCGAGGAGGTGATCGCGGAGGCAAGTGCGGCCAAGTCACGTACTGATGCAAGAGGAAAGAGAAAAGGGGATGATGGCGCCAGTTCCTCATAAAAAGATAAAACAGGGAATTGTACGTCACGCGAAAGATGAAGCGCCAGACATTCAGCTGAGAAGATTCGGCTGTGATGAAGTGACCGATGAGCCCGAAGCTAAATGTTTCTACATAAGTGTCAGAAAATATCATACATGAAAAATATTGAGCAACGGTGTTGTGTAACGACGAAAGCAGCGCTAATAGTTTCATGCGGTGTCTCCGGTTTGCTTGTAAATATCGAATCGAGACTACTATACAAATCGACATGATTTAAGTTCAAGAAAGCCCCAGAAAAATGCGGATCTACTGCTTGAACTTACTCCTGATATTTCTTCCTTTAATACACTTCTCTCTTGCTTCTAATCCTATGGTAGAAGCCCTAGAAAGAAGGTCAAGCAGTGGAGGTAAAAAAAGGCACAGTATGAGTGACGACGGAAAAAGAGCAATTATCATTAGAAAGTACATTGCTACATATCAGGGGAAAGTAGGCCCCAAGCTGGATATTCTTGAACATGTCCTTGTTGAAATTAGAATGCTTGAAAGAAGTCAGTCTCCAGAACTGATATTGGATCGACTTGAGAACGCTGTCGGGCGTTTATCTAAGGCAGGCATTAATCAGCAAATAGTGCACAGCATAGATTCTTACATTTCAGCGCTACGGAGTAACCCAAGCAATTATCAACAATACTTGAGCGCAATCAAGGGCTTTGTGCAACAACATTATGAGCAATGCAAGTCTTTGCATGAAGCATTGGACACGACATACAGATGTCCTTATGATCAAGCAAACATCGACTCTCTAATGCAGCACTTGGACCAAGAAATTGAAATGCATGATTTACAAGAGAAACTTCAAGCCGGTATGAGTACGGACAGTGACTAGACGCTAAAGCTGTACTAACATGGAGATTGACGTCTCACGTGGTTTGTGGTGAAGATTTCAATGCTTCCTTCTCTTCTGTTGTTCATTATCATACGTGCGAGACACATGTAGATAGAAACCAAAAAATATAATACACATTATTTTCATCTCTGTCGCTGTCGTACATTATAGATTCATTCTGAACACCTGTGGATGTGACTTTCACTTTCGAACGTTCTTATAGCACGAAAGAACATTCTTGATTGTGTGAGAGAGTGAATTAGATTGAAATTGTATGATTGAAGATGATGGTTGTGATACAAGATCTGGCTGTGCCAATGTGGCTACTACATGTGACGAATGGGATCTTCTCTACTCAGTGCGCAGGTTGGATGATTGTCATAGAGCTGGATATGTGCGAATCACAAAAGATCAAGTGTGTGCTCTAATCAATAGGTGTGCATACTAGGTGTAATATTCGCAACGTTTTTTATCATATGACTGCATCAAAAGGGTTTCAAGGTGCAAGGCATTTAGACATTGGAAGCTTAGAAGCCCTTGTCGCTTAATTAGTCTGCTACTACCATTTGATGTTCGAAGATTACTCATATTTCTTAGGGTAGAGCTTTTCTCAGCAGAGTCTGACAGGGGTAATGATTACATGCCTGGCTGTGTTGTGTAAAATAGCCACATGACGCCTTGCTGTGTTAGTGATCGTTCATAGAGATGCTCTAGTCCATTGACATACCTTTTAGCTTCCTTGGTTTGTCTTTCACTTTAAAACGCCTAAACAATTTCCTTTAGCAATGTCTGCCTCCTCTACCCATGTTGAAATACACAATGCGTGCGAGTTACATACTATTATTTGTTCTTGCAGCCTTTTGCATCAAGGCAGAGTCATCATCCTCTAATTCTTGTTCATGCCATAATAATATTTTCAGTCACATTCTCGATGAAATGGAACAGCGAGAAACTAGTGGAGGGCCTCCAGAGCAGACTGCGTCACAAAAACGAGAGAACCAACAAGCTCTTAATACCTTGTGGGGCATTTGTACTTCTCAGTACGGGAAAATTGATTCGGAGGAAAAGGAAGAAAAAGTGAAGAAAGCTATCCAAGATGAAATAGATACTCTTGAGAATAATCTAGGCAAATCAGAGGCATATAACGTTGTATACAAGCTTTTTGAAGACAAAGCAAACTTATGATGACGATTTTAGTGCTAGATTACTGAATACACCTGCGGAAGAAGGAGTGTGAAAAAGAAAGAGTGATACAATCAGTAGTTTTCGTTGTGAAAGATGGGGAAGAAGCTCATTGGTTGATATCTATTTGTATCATAGATTATAATGATTTTGAGGTGAATATTGCTTCAATGTTTTTCCTGGACTGCTTGAAACCACATTTGTGTGCTGTGCTGAACACAAGGAAAGAGTAGAAAATTTGCTGTGATCTGGCTTTTCGGCTGAAAATTCACTCACCGCTTCAAGGAGTACTACATCCTTTATATATGTATACCCCTTTCTCACCTTTTTACTAAAATGAAGTTCCTTTCATACATTGCTGCGGGTTTAGCAGTCTTCTATTTGCTTGAACTTTCTGTTAATGGCTCTGAGCATCACATCAAGCTGCCAAAAAGGGCCGATGATGAATTCTCAACAATGGCGAAAAACTTTGTTCGGGCCAGACTATCACATCTGGATGAAGCAAGCAAAGACCGGTGCACCCGATCTTTAAAAAATGTCCTTAAAGTAGATGTGGCAAGAAAACGAGGTATAAATTCGTCTTTTGACACCAGTGTAAGATCGTCAGCATGCACTGTCCTGACGGAGGAGCTCGGCGCCAATGCAAACGATTACATTGTTGAGTTCCTGCAAAAAAACATGCACCATTTTTGAGCAGTGATTGTAATTTATTTATCAAAGTGGACAAGGCAACGATGGTTACAAGGTTGAAAGGATCAGACACACCGTTGAAATTGTCGCTTCATTTGTGGCGGACATTTCATGGGTTTATTTGTTCATGGTCTACAAGTTCTTATTTGTAGAAGCGCCTGGAATCTTATCTCCACTGTTTTATTGTTTATGACATATTTTTTTCTGACAGCAAAACGAGCCGACTATGGAACAGCACAGACAGCTCATATCAATGAAATATGACGTTTACAATGTACATCTGAACTATGAGCCTACTTCCCTGAATCTCATTTGGCTTTTGTAAGCTTCTGCTTTTTAGCCTCCAAGCGTCGTTTTTCTTCACCTCGCTTCCCTTCATTGTGTGAGAGCTTATTGTACAATTTCCTTTGGCGATTACTCATGAGCATCTTTGCCATTTGAGTAGCTTCCTCGTCTTCATTGCGAGGCGCACTTTTCACAGCTTCTTTCGAACGCTTCTTTGCAGCTTTAAGGGATTCTTGAAGGTCATTCAGGGCCTCTTCTCCACCTTGCGCTTCCGCCTCCAGCTCTGCAGAAGCGATCAAATCGTCATTGTGAGGATCAGCCAGAAGTGAGGCTAGAGCAGGACGGTCCGAGGATATCTGAAGCGCTTCGCTAGTCTCCTCAGCATCGTCGTCATCGTCGTCATCACTTGCGTCATCTGCATTTGCCGTACTTGATAAATCGACAGCTTCAGTGGGAACGTAACCACCTCTTCGCTTCACTTCATCGTCATCCACGAAAGGACTTAAGTGAGGCGGGAGAGTATGACCAGGAGCATATTGTGTTGGACTGAGAATGCGGGCAGCATTGGCGCAGTCGACAATCCACTGTGGCTGAACATATACACGCTTGCCAGGATGATTGTGAGAAACACTAGATGGCGGTCGATCGGAAATGTGATGAGTAATTCGCTCGTCGTGTTCTTTGAGAGCGGAGCCTGCTCCTGCAATTTCATCCCATCCAACTTGCGCAGACGATGCACCAAAGCTTCGTAAGACAAATTCCAATACATCCTTTGGACATTCGCGAGAGATGTAAAAGTAGTACGGGGAGAAGAGAGTCTGATGTGCGCTGTTTGATGCGCTTGCATCGAGGTCAGCGAGAGAGACGAGTTGTTCGCCTTCTTCGCCCGACTTAGACGGCTGCGGAACGAATTTGTCGAGCGTTTCGTCATCTTCCGTGGCAGGCAATTGAACCTGCTCTTCCTCTTCTTCATTCCCAGTACCGATCGCTTGGATCTCTCTTCTTACATCTTTGGCGCTGACCTTTTTGGCATCTTTGTTTGGCTTGTGCTCGGGCACAGGTTTTTGTGTGGATTTGACTTGCGCCAACTTCCACGCACCCACACCAGCACCTTCTTCATCACGAGATAGATCCAAGGGTGGAGGGTAGACAAGGTTGGCCTCCGTGTATAAACGGTAGAGGACGAAACCGAGGAGGGTACGGTATAGTTCCAGGAAAGTGGCCATGATGCGGAAATCGGTATCATGAGGAACATGTTGTGTGAAGGAATAAGGAACAAGCCAAGTAATGGGTTGTCCTCGAATCTCTGCTTGGAAGTAGATCCCTTTGATGGAAAGGAAGACTTTGCGGAGAGCCTTGGCATGAACCACGTAGAGCTGCCATTGCGCAAACAGTTGTGAACATGATTGGATAATATCGGCGGGCACAGTTGGAGAGGCGGGCAGGGTTGAAAATAGTACAATCAAACTGAGAGCATCATCGATGTCACGAAGAGCTTCATCGAAAGTTGGATATCTTTGCTTGATGATGTGATCAAGGCGATACACAGGTTTTGCGTCGTGAAGGCCTTTTGCCATTTCCCATTCTCTTCGACCGACGGCCTTACTCAACTTCCTTGCGAAGGTCTTATGTTCACGCAAGGTCCGCAAGATGGGCTCATGAGCCAAAAAGGCGATATCTTTGACATAGTAAAATGAGGTGGGTGCTGTACTGCCCTTATTAGCTTTTTTGATGTTGCGAGGTTGGCGGGGAAAGATGCCCTTCAAAATGCACAAGCGACGAAAGTCTGCAAGAGAGATTTGGAGCTTGCGAACCGCCTGCGAACGGGTGATGTAATTCTTGGCGGCCCCCGACGTCGCCTTCTTTTTCATGCGAGCCATGGCGAAGGATGCTGAGGAGAAGTCCTTGTTGTCCTGCCGATTGGAACTTTTTCCTCGAGTCCATGCAGCCGTGCCAAAAAAATTTCCGGCACGTGCGCTGGGCTGGTTGGTTGGCGCGACGGAGCAGGCCGGTGATCTGATCGGAGAAAAGCGTCTTGATAAGGTTCAGTGCATTTGAATCTTCCCGAGCGTTTCTCTGACTTCCATCAACACCACCTTGGTTCGACAGATCATGCTAGCTTGCACTTCATCAGCTGCTATGCGTATGGCTCTACGGGTGAGTTCCTCTCCTTCCCTTAGACTCGCCCTCCACTTTCCAGGTCACGAGACAGCGCAGATGTGGGGATAGTACTGACCTTAGGCTCGTTTAGGCCAACGCATCGTCCCGTGTGGCCGCCCCCGCACTCACGAGGAACAGCGCTGCACGCTTAGCGCCTCGTCTCAGCCAGCGGACGTTTGCCTCCTCGTCCATCATGGTGAGTCTGTCGCTGCTTGTCTTCACCAGCACTCACGCACGCTTCTCTTACAGTCTCAGGAGTTCCGAAAGGAGAAGGACACCTTCGGTGATCTCAATGTTCCCGCCGACCGATACTGGGGAGCTCAAACGCAACGATCGCTGCAAAACTTTGACATTGGCGGTGAGCAAGAGCGCATGCCCCTGCCTTTGATCCAAGCGTTCGGTGTGCTGAAAAAGGCAGCCGCTCATGTGAACAAGGGATACGGTTTGGACGCTCGTGTGGCTGATGCGATTTCTGCCGCTGCTGATGAGGTGATCTCCGGGAAGTTGGCTAGCCACTTCCCTTTGGTTGTGTTCCAGACAGGATCAGGAACTCAGACGAACATGAATGTCAATGAAGTGATCAGTAATCGTGCCATTGAAATTCTAGGAGGCAAGTTGGGTTCCAAGGACCCCGTCCACCCAAATGACCATGTGAACATGAGCCAAAGCTCTAATGACACGTAAGTATGATGAATGAGTGTTGTTTGCTGCTGCTAATGATTTAAATGAAGATTCCCTACAGCTATGCATGTCGCCTCGGTTCTTCAAATTCGCCAGTCCCTTCTTCCCGCTCTACACGAATTACGGGACGCTCTGGAGAAGAAGCGCGCAGAATTCGAAAACATCATCAAGATCGGTCGCACTCACTTGCAAGATGCTACCCCCTTGACGCTTGGCCAAGAATTCTCAGGCTACGTTCAACAGCTGGACAACTCTATCGCGCGTGTGGAGAGCGCTGTGCCTCGCCTGAGCCAGCTGGCCCAAGGTGGTACAGCTGTCGGTACTGGTCTCAACACCTACAAAGGCTTTGACTCTGCTGTTGCCGCCGAGATTGCCAAGATTACCGGCGAGCACTTTGAGACAGCTCCAAACAAATTCGAAGCCCTTGCTGCCCACGATGCCATCGTGGAAGCGAGTGGTGCTCTGAACACAACGGCAGTAAGCTTCATGAAGATTGCCAACGACATCCGCTACCTCGGTTCTGGTCCCCGCTGTGGTCTTGGAGAGCTTTCTCTGCCCGAGAATGAGCCTGGTTCTTCCATCATGCCTGGAAAAGTAAACCCGACGCAATGTGAGGCATTGACCATGGTTGCTGCTCAGGTCATTGGGAACAACACCACCATTAGTGTTGCGGGATCCTACGGTCAGTTCGAGCTCAACGTCTTCAAGCCAGTGCTCGTGAAGAACCTACTACAAAGCATTCGCCTCTTGGCCGATGGTGCACGAAGCTTCACCAAAAACTGCGTTGTGGGTATTGAGGCCAACCGGGAACGGATTTCCAAGCTCCTCAACGAGAGTCTCATGCTTGCCACAATTCTCAACAGTCATTTGGGCTACGACAAGGTGGCACAGTGTGCCAAGAAAGCACACAAGGAAGGCAAAACACTCAAGGAAGCTACTGTCGAGCTTGGTTACCTGACACCCGAAGAGTTCGACCAAAAAGTTCGTCCAGAACTGATGCTTGGCCCCAACGACCCTCCCCAGTAAACATAGATTTTTCACTGGCATGATAAATGGCATAATTTCTTTTCATTAGGATTATAGTACATATACTGATACATAGAGTGCGAGGGATCACGGCGCGTCTACATGGAATCGTTGCGTGATGGCATGGCGCCACATGCTCCCGTCGCCTGCTCCGGCAGCTGCATGGCGTATTGCTGCTTCTCGCCACCAGGCTCTGGCAAGCCCTGCATGGCGAGCAGCAAATGCGTACATGGCAGGCAGCCCTGTATGTAGCAAAACGGCCAACACAGCGATTGATAAGCCGCTGAATAACAACATAGCCGCGCTAGCCTGTCCGAGAACTTGCCATATTCTCGTCAAGTTGTTGTCTGAGGTACACCTTGTCTTATGAGGATCTTTTGCCCCGTCCGTCCCGTCGTCGAGAGCCATGTTGGAAACCAGTAGGTCTTCCAGACCGGTCTGTCGAATAGGCCCAAAATGTCTTTGTGGACCAAATTGCCACGAAGTGGTGCTGGATTGTGCTGGAAGAGTCGGGGACCAATCCATTTGATCATCGTCCTTCTTTTCAGTACTTGGACAGTGGCCTTGCGTGGCGAAAAGAGTCCCATCGACAATACGATCGGCGTTTTCCACATGAGAGCCGCGATCCTGCATGGCCTTTCTGCCCAGATGGTCGAGAGTGAGAGAGTCAAAAGAAATGTCAGTGTCCCTCCTCCTGGGTGGTGTAGCAATGCCTTGTCGACTTTTGAGCGAGACACGCGGTTGCGAGCGTACACGAAGCGAGCGGTAAGTTCGAATGGTGTCGTAGATTTGATATCCGATCGCCGCAATGCTTACAAGGGTGGACTGTGTGCCACGAACGAAGGTCAACGCTATGACTTGTGCAATTCTTGCAGCTAAGAGTCGAGAATGCAGGTTTCGCCAGGAATCCAGGCCGGAAACTTGGATGACTTTTTGCTTCGAAGCACCTTTGGGTATCCGAATCACGGCCTCCCATCGTCTTGCTACACAATGACACACAATAGCACTGCACAAGGAGGTTATAACTTGCGGAGAGCACCATGTGCTATGCGAAAGCGCCTCTGTGCGGATGAATGGCGGACCACGATCTTGGACAGAAACGACAATTGTGGTCACCCAGCCCAATACAAAAAACAGTGCCTGGAGCCACCAAGTCCCCTTTGAATAACCTTCTAAGTGTGTCCCATGTATGGAGCGGAAGGGTAAGTGTGAAGTATCAGGATGAGAATACTGTGATGGGGATACATGGCTTGGTTTGCGATCTCTCTGTTGGAGCCATCCATGCCATATGAGACGTCGGGCATTTTGATCCGCTTCGTGGATCTGTTCGTCAATCTTCAGCGCACATTCTTCACAGACCGGAGGATACCGATCTTCTAATTGAGACTTCCATTCTGCGAAATTATCCCTTTCGCTCTCCTCATAGTTTGCTATCATGGAAAGAACGAGAGTCTGGTTTGTTTGACATGTGTGACAAAATGGAGATGGTCGTGTTTTGGCCACTCGCCCGCCAATAGAATTGGAGGCACTCTGTCCGGTATCCATCATGCTTGGATCCCAGGATGCTATTCCGCCCTCCTCATGTATGTCTTGGCGATTCCAACACTGGCATTGGGAGCAATACCATTTGAACGGCACGCCTGTGCTTACGTGGATGGGACTCTGTTTGTCTGGTACGGCTGGCTGACAGTGTCCATCTACTTGGATGTGCACATCGTTTTCTTCCGCTGGATGTGGGGGCAACAGCGTTGATGGCTGGTTACAGAAGTGACATGTCCGTACGGGCAGCGGGGATTCCTTCATTGAAGGCCGCCACCAGCGTCTCTTCATGTTGTGGCAGATAAGACATGCCCGCTTTCCGATGCGCACTGGCATATTTTTTTTCAACTACCCCACAGTTGTAGCGGCTCGCGTTTCAACGATACCCGAACATTCCGACGATCTTCTGTCCTTCCACAATCGATTTCTCATAGACATGTCACTTCGACCGAAAATCGCTCTCTACTTCGATGTGGTTAGTCCTTGGAGCCGCATAGCCTACACTGTGCTGCGCCGCTATAAGCAACCCTGGAACTTGGACTTGGTAATGTTCTCTGTCTGCTGATCTAAGCGTCGTATTCACACAATTCAACAGCAATTGAAACCGATCAACCTCGGCTATGTTATGAAGGTATGAGCATGAAGTGCTCTTCTTCTATGACGCTGACTATCCTTTAGTTCAGTGAAAATAGGCCTCCCATCACCGTTCCCAACAAGGGTCGCTGGATGGACGAGGACATGCAACGTGCCTCAATGTTCTATGGTGGTGAGTAGGCCTCTTCACTAAAAGCGAGACCTTCTTAAACTTCTCAGTCACTCTCAATCGTCCTTCTGTCTTTCCTGTGAACACGTTCTTTGCGCAGTCTCTGCTGAGACTCATTTCACTGGAAGTACCAGAAGAATTGGAGGCGGCCATTGACGCACTATACGAAGCCGTATGGACAAGGGACGAAAATGTTGAAGATGCCCAGGTTTTGCAGAAAATTCTCGCAGACGATGGTATCTTGGGCGATGATTCGAAACGCAAGGAGTTTGTCGAGAAGGCTTTTAGCAAGGAGGCAAAGAGTGCTTTAGCTCAAGAAAGCAAAGACCTTGTCGAAAACGGTTGCTTTGGTGCTCCATGGATTGTCGCCACACGACCTGCTGATGGCCAGGTATCACGTTTCTTTGGATCAGATCGGTTTGAGATCCTAGCAGCACATTTGCAGCTGCCTTACTTAGGTCCCTTGGCCAATGGGAGTACACCAAAACTTTAGTTTAAGCCATAAATTTGAAATACAAAACGAAATGCAAAAGAAGTACGAAGAAATACATTGTGAACTTGATAGTGTGTGGTATCATGAAGTTAAAAAAAGCACGTATGCCTTGCAAAGTTGTGAAAAGCGCTCATAGACACAGGCGTATACTATCTTAAGTAGCAAATCATTATGGTCGTATCACATTGGCCGTCGCTTCTTTTCCTTAGCTGGAGTGTCCTTCGGCAGAACTTGTCCAACTTTCTTCTTTGATGGGCAGTAAGCCGTCGTCATCGTCGTGAGACTTCTCTGTGTGGTGGGTGTCATGATCGCTTTCCTGTTGTGGTTGACTAGGGTCATCAGTCTGCTGCTTTGAAAGATGCTTTTGCTCCCATTCAAGCGCAATCAGTCCTGGGGGGTGCCTCCGACTCTGATCAGGAAATTGCGACCAAAGTCTTTTTTCTTCTGAGTCCTCGCTGGATGACTCAGATTTCCTGTCAACGTCCGAGTTCTCGTTATCTGACCATTTTGCTACTCTGCTTTGTGCAGATCCTTGACCCGCTTCTGCGCTACCTAGCGGTGAGCAGTCCTCATTCTGAGCTGCCCCTTTTCCTTCGGGTTGTTCGTACGGCTTTCGATGACCAAAACGGCCGCTGAACCAGGTGCCCGATGGGACCGAGGCATGCTCAGGCGAATGTGCAATAGCTTTTAGTTCTTGTTGATGATCCACTTGATCTGATTTTCCTTCTTCACTCAATCTGCCAGACAGCTCTTTACTTTTCCGCTTCGAGCCATCGACACTTCTGTAACTAGAAGCATCGGCACTTTTCCGTCCTAATGCATGCCGGAGGGAATCGGAAAGTGATGAAAGACTGGAGCCTGCCAATGCTGCTGCTGTTACCATCGCACTACTTTGCTTGTTACCTTTTGCTGACTCCTCGCTCGATGGGTGTTCTGAGATTGATGTCATATGCTTATTTGTTTCGCTCTCTGGAGAGGGCAACCCGACTGCTCGATCCTCTACCGTCTCTTCCACTGCCTCGTGTCCAGACAACCTTCTCTCGGAGACAATATCTCCTCCAGTAGCTCTGGACGAGCTTATAGAGGCGGCACTACCCATTTTCTCCCTTTGCGGATCAGGTGTCATCAATGCTGGGTCAAGAGGTCGCTGTTCCTTATCATGATCGTCTTGGACCTGTGATCTAGTGGGTCTACTTGACGTAGGTGGGGTCTCGGAAAGCTGAGGCAACTCTACAGATTCTTGATTGGTGGTCGGTACTCCTTCCACGTCAGATATTGCGGCTGTGGGAACAGATACTGCAGCATTGCCCACTCTGAGGTAATTTCTCAGGTTCTCATCGAAAGTTTTCGGGCTTTTCTCTTCCTCAATAATACCGTCAGGTCCACTTTTACGAGAGCTAGGGCGTAATAGTCTTTTGATTGGGGCAGATATTATATCACCATCTGATCCATATACGCCACCCTCCTCGCCTCCTCGCCAAGCAGCCAAAGTGGATCCACTTGCACCGCCGATTCTCTGACATTCTAAAATGAGGCCATTCAAACGCTCCTCAGCTCGTGCTCGCCAAGCCCAAATTGGAATATTAGGCACAGTCACGGCGAGGTTTGAGGTATGTGGTCCAAGCTGGCTCTGAATGTCGTCGCTTTGATCATTCGTACGACGGGCATTTAGGAGTTCTGAACCGATTCGCTGCTCGTAGACTTCTTGTTCTTCCCGGGATACAGGATCTGAAGCTATCACTGGTTTTGTCGATGTATCATGCTGTTGATGCTCGTCACCATCTCCGCGATCGACACTTGTACTACGACGGGGAATCTCAACTGACTTTGCAGCTCTGTTTTCACGATCGTTTGCCAATTGTCTCTGTGTCAACTTTGAGCTCTGCTGCATTGGAGGATAGGAGGGGGAAGACTTTGAGTTAGGAACTTGCATGGACGTCCGCCCAATGTTATCGTCATAAGATTGAGTGGAATACCTTAAGGTGGGGTCTACCTTGGCAACATCCATTTTGTCCTCTAAGTCATATCCTCTTCTTTCTCGTAGCCATACATAATAAGGTCCAAGTACAATGAACAAGCCAGTGCCGGCTAATAGCAGAACAAAAATTCGCCAGGCTATCCAGGCTGCGTTGACTAGGAGAATGAAATAGCTAAAAGAAGTTAGAAGGCCAGAATTGGTATCGAAATACACCGGATCTCTAGAGAAATTCGTTGACGTTCGTGGAGGGGCACCAGGATGATAATTAATGAGGAAAATTGTGATGATAACTCCTCTCGGTAAGAGTGTGAGAACTGTAGGCCAATCTAAAAAGTGAACATAGTTAGCTAGTCATCTAGTCATTAAATAGAATACATACTTTGGGAGTAAAACCAGAATGTTTCGATGATAAAATCTCGAGGTGTGGCAGAGTATCGTGTCCGGTACAGAAGAGAATACAAAGAGAATGAGCGGATTGCCGTCAACCGAAATGATGGGGAGGAAAGATAGATTGGAAGGGCAAAAGGCCGAGAATTGATCCATCTTCGATAATACTGAAAAACAATTTCGTACAGAATGGTGATACCTATTAGCCAGACACCGAAGCTAGCAGCATAAATGCCAAAAGCAACCCACCATGATGCGCGGCTTGTCCCTGCATCAGGGTCAGCTGCGACTTGTGCCATGGCGTAGAGCGTATGATAATCAAAGAAGAAAGTTGCAGCAACATGGGCATACGTTCGTATCACCATGGTAGTATGATCGATTCGTGCGAGCCACGAAGTGCACTTAATAGGTGACAAAGTAGTCGATGGTCGCAGCGGAATGCGAGCACGCAATGCCGAAAGAGCCCCAAGATGATAATTTGCCAGAACACGCTTTCTCAACAACAACACCGAGCTCGAAGAAGGGCGTCCAGAGCGCGGAAGATACGATTCATCCGACGAAATTTTATTTCCCGTAGCTTGATTCGAGTTTCCAAACCATTCTGGTCCGTGATGCCTTAGAGAGACCGTGGTTGCTTGGGCATGATCCCACCTCATGATCGTTGGCGTCAAAGAGGGTGAGACCGCTGTTCCAAGAGGAGAATGCAGGGGGCGTGGATGATGCGTATGGGGGAGGGTAGTTCTTGCAAGTGCTGACTCCCCTTCTGCAGCGGATACAGATCGGTGACGTCTTTTAGATTGGTCGCGCTGATGTTGGCGAGCGAGTCGGCCTGCATCTTCACTACGGCGAGCTGGTATATTCACATTTATACTCGTGGGAGGTGGAACAGACGCCCAGGGTTCACTCACAGTCCGCTCTCTAGTAGCAGGAAGCTCTTGACGAGTAGTGGAAGAGCTACTAGAATCCTGGTAGCCGAATTGCGATGCTCTACGTTTACCTTTCGTGACAGATGCCGGAACAGCCGTCTCTGCAGGATGAGAAACTTCGTGAGAAGGATGTTCCAATCCAGAAGAGGATATCGTTGGAGACGCTACTGTAGGCATAGTTTGCGAAGTTGGCCGTGAAGCTGATATCTGTTCAGTAGAAGCCCACCGCTGTTGTTCGAGAGCCTTCTCAAATTGCCTGTAGCCCTTTGAAGAAGAATCAAGGGCATAGTCTGTATCCATTGCTGATGCGATCCGGTGGGGAGAGCGGCTGAAAGATAACTGTGAAGTATTCTTGCAAGGAACACCTTCAGGTCCAAGGTAAAAGGAACTACTATCAGCTTCTGAGAGATGTACTGTACGACCTCGAGGGGATTGGGGCACAAGTCTCGGCGATAGTCTTGTAGGGTAATCATCCGAATCTCGATATGGATCAATTGTAGGATGATTTGTGCTTGTTCGCTGGGTGTAATGTGCTGGCGATTTGCCTTTGCCACCTGTAGATCGAGTGCCTTGTGCTTCTCGAGTAGGAGATGCGGAATATTCTTCCAGCGTTGAGGGAACTACTTCACCGCTCTGCCGTGCTAAGGTAAGGCGGGGTATGAGATTCGGACTTCCTGTGCGTCCGAAAGTACCTGAAGCTATTTCATGAGAATCTGGCGTATGTTGGTCGTGTCTTTCATGCTCCTCTCCATAATCGGCGCCATCCGAGTCGGAAGAATGGGCAAATATTCTCTGGAAAAGATTTGTCGTGTCGTGATCTCGATCGTGATATTCGCTGGTGAACTCAGTCCTAAAGAAATCCATTTTTTGCATTTAAACAGGCTTGCTTTCAAAAACATGCAGTCTTTTTTGGCTGCAATGATTTCGCCTCTCATGCCATTTTCAGCGCAATCTTTGAACCACCACCAATGACGGTCGGGTATGAGGAGAGAAAAGGAAGTCGGAATGTCCAGCTCGCTCAAAGATCAGCCTTTCAAGCCAGCATGCCCAACACAAGATTGTGCGACTTGCCAAAGCTGTTGCTGTGCTGCAGGAGAAGCTTAGTACTGCCTGCACTGCATTTCTTATTCAGCTTGACAAACACATTGCGTGGAGGGAAGACACGGGCAGTGTACCAAACATGCACTAGGCTCATCGTGCATATTATTTTCTCTTTCTCTCTATTCCAATGTATTCTTGAATAATACTTATTATACACTAGCATTCGCCGGGACTGAGCTCCGAACCTCACTTTGCAAGTGAAGTTTCCAATTTGCGAGGCCGAGTTGTTGTTTATTTCGCATCTCTAGTGGTCATTCCGCTGCATCGTACTTTCTCCAGAATTTCTAAGTAGTATCCATACACTAAATGATATGATATGCATGTCTTCAGAGCTTGCTATAGTATACCTGAGCTGCATTCTGTCGATCATGGCTAGGTGCCCTTAGGGTTAGTTCACGTGGAAGTCCAATTTTCAACAGGTTCCGCATTTTTTGAAACATCAGAGATCTGTGGATGAAACAGTGTCATTCGAGAGGTGTTATCATACTATGCCTCGGGGGAACGCTACTAATCGAAGCCATCAAGATGCATGCGAGACAAGTTCTTAGAGCTGTGCAACGAAAGTGAATCAGATCTCATTTGTGAAAACAAATATCCGCATCAAATGGAATGCTTGATTTCCTCTGAAAGCGGCCACGACTTATCTATATTCGTCTCGCCTCGATTGTCGTCTTCCGCATTTGAAAACGCGTCCAAGTGTCCCTTTCCAGTACCACAGAAAATCGCGCGATGGAAATCGAAGACCCGTGCAATTCTCGCAGCACCTCCACAATCAGGCAAGCGGTCGGAGAAAAGTGTTCGAACATGATGTCATAATACGTCAGATGGACAGAGTCAAGGTCCGCATGCGCCATTACGATTTTCTCTCGACAGGCTTAGATGAGTTTTCCGTTGCATGCCTGTGTCAGCGTGCAGATACAAATGGGGTTCAGAAGAAGCGCCACTGCCTCCACGTTGAAGACTGAAGCGGTGTTTATCCGCAACGAGCCGAAATCCTTTAGACTGTTCCCTTGCCAGGGTTTTGCTCCGATTAGTAGAGCAATCGATCTTGATCAGCTGCGTATAAGAGTCTAGTCGAACCATCCACACGTCTTCCTTCTCCACCATCATATTGAGTCCAACTTTACCCTACCAGAAGTTGTACCCAGATTATTTTACTATCTTAAGGCCTACTGGTAAGTGTTCTTCTCTCGTCCTAAACGCTACGCACAGCTCTCTCCGCCTGGAGAGCGCTGCTCGAGTGTGTGTAACGATGTGGCTAACGTGTGCCCCACGTAGACTTTTGAAAATACAATGTCTAAGGTAGCTCCTTCCAAGAGCCAGGTGACAGACAAGCCGTCGGCCAATGCTGTCACCTTGTCGCAAGACCCCAAATTCAAGGAGGCAGATGTTGACCGTAAAATGCGTTTCTACGGTATCCTCCAAGCATTCCGTCAGGGCCGTATGCCTGACAACGAGCAAATTTTCGATGCGCTCACATACGCCGAGAAGAACAGCCCAGTAGACGAATCCAAGCTTTCCGACGAAGGGAAGGTATTGGTTAAAGACATCCGCGAGATCATCGCTTCTCTGCGCAACATCGTCAAGACAAAGAATTCTGACCAAGAAATTCAAAAGTTCATCCACTCTTCTGCCAAGGCAGACTACAAAGGTGCCACAGGTATGACATCTTCCACGTCTAAGGAAGAAGCAAAGAAGGATTCCGAAACTGCGGGTGAGGCCTTGCGCACGCTCGTCAAGCTCTTCTTGCGCAACGGCGAAGTTCGCAAATTGGCGAACGACTTGGGCTTAATTGGTCGCGACGTATTTGCCGATGCTGCACAGTACACGGCAGGTAAGACTCGCCCAGGTGAAGAAAAAATGGCCTCAGTGGACCAGCCTGCTCCTGAGAACGAATTCCATGACGATATTCCTCAAGGATTCAAGACCAAGAGCAAGGAAGAGAAGGAGGCTGAAAAGCTCAAGAAAGAGTCTGAAAAGAAAGAAAGTGAAGCTGTCAACGGTGATGCCAAGACTAACGTGGCCGACAAGATCCCTGATAAGCACAAAGAGACTGCCAAGGAGCACAAAGAAAAGACGCTCAATTACCTCAAGGAAAACTTCCCTCAGGAGCGCCGTGACCAATTCATCTACCGCTTCAAGAAAGTTTTGGTAGAATGTCAACGTCACAAGGACTACCAGGATGCGATGGACTTCTTCCTCACCGCATTTGAGAACTACAAAGGTGTTGCAAACGATGCACACACGCAAGTTGAACAGAACGCGAAGAGTCTCGGTAACGAGAGCAGCCTGTCCTCTGCTATCAAGGACTTCCGCACTGTGCTGGAGCGCTTTGCGAACGGCCGCCCCACTCAACCCATTGTAGACGCATTGGATGTGTTGTACAACGACTGCGCCAAAGACCCTGAATTGAAGAACTTCTTCAAGCAAGTGGACACATACGTGCGCCGCTGTGTTCAAGAACCAGGCTTCGTTATGAAAGAAGAAGCCAATACCCAGGCACGTCAATTGCGCACAGAAGGCAAGAAGTTCTTCGTTGGCGAAGGTGAAGGTCAAAAGGGCAAATACCAACCCCACTTGGAGAAATTCTTTGACGAAGTCAAGACCTTCTTCAGTGCTATGGGAGACGACCCTGTCAACAAAGACTTTGGTGAGAAATGGCACAAGCTTGGCCGGGACGTGTTTTTCGACTCGGAGGGCAAGGCCACCTTCAAGCCTCATCTATGGGACGATATCCGTGATCCCATCTTGCCTCAATTGTTGAAGCATGTCGGATTCATCCCCATCCCTCGCATTGAGTACAGTGACCCCATGGTGGATCTTGTCATCGAGAACTTGAACATCGACCCCGCTAATATCTTGCCTAATCTGGCTGAAATTGAAGCTCACCATTTCCACCGTATTTCGGCATTCAAGAACATCAAGGATAACCACAAGGGAAGCGTCAAGATCTTGTTGTCTCAGATCCAAACCGACATCCGCGATGTGGCTTGGTCCATTAACAAGAAGCAAGGATTCCCCAGTTTGAAAGACTCTGGTCTTGCCGATGTATTCCTTGGTGGCCAAGGATTGACCGTGTCCGTCGCTCTCGAAACAGAGACCGGCACGCGTGACGCTTTCAAGGTGAAAGAAGTAAAGTGCAAGATTCACAAGATCGACTTTGCCGTTCGCAAGTCCAAGCACAGCGTCTTGATCAAGATTCTTCGTCCTTTGGCTCGCAGCATTATCAAAAAGCAAATTTGCACTGTTGCACAAAAGGGTATTCGTGATGCTTTGGAGCAGCTTAACGAGCATCTCACCGTCGCCAAAGAAGCGGAGAAGGGCAAGAAGATGGACACACTCAAGGCCCGCTTCAATCCTGAGAAGGAGCCTAAGGGTGAGCCCAAGGGTCAGTTCAAGTTGCCTACATCAAAGCGCGACTCCATCCTTCCCAACATGGGTTCGCCCGACGGCTGGGTCAACAAGATCGACACCAAGGCCGAGGAAGCCTCAGCGTCTGGTCCTTCCAACAAGCCCGACTGGTACTCTCCTGCTTTCTCTATCGTGGCTCCTCAAAAATCTTAAATTTGTTTCTGGTTCTCTTAGCATCATACCTGTGCTTCTGTACATATTCACACAGGTTCTCTCTCTCTCCAACGTAGTGACGTATATCTGATGGATACCAATTGTCGCAATGTTATTGGGCCGTTTCATACCCCGGTCTTTTCTCTCTACATGTTATCATCCATTGATTTGATTCAGATCGTGCTATTTTACATCATTTGCTTGTCTCATCCACCAAGGGGCGTTGCAGCTCGCCTCGAGCCGTTCGCACCTCTCGCAGACACGCGAGTACCCGCGCGAGTTCCACGCGGGGCCGTTCATCCCTCGCTTCATCTTGAGCGACAGTCTCGTCGTCGCTCTCATAAGAGGCGTCCCCTACACCGCGTTGCGCACGTTCTAGGATCCGCCGCCATGCTAGACGTGGGAGTGCTTGTGTTTGATCTGCGCTGATGGAGCTTCCGTTGCGTGGCAATGATAAGTCTAAATCCCACAAGCTGTCGCCTTTGTCTCCTAGAGACAAGGATTCGCCGGCACCATCGCCCTCCTTGCCTGACACTTTCGGACGTTTGTTCCCGTCCTCGTTCTTCTTGCCGTCGTTGGCGGCAGCTGCTGCTGCCGCCGCGGCGGCGGCGGCCTTCTCAGCATTTGCGGCAGCCAAGATGTTGGCCAACGGGTACGAGCTTCCCCCACCTGCCATAACGGAGCGCTTTTTACTCCCCTTTTCACGGCTTTTGTCTCCATCAGCATTGTCGCCTCCAGCGGCAGGGCTCGCATCACCTGAGCCGTCCTGAATCTTGGCCTGTTCCTCCTCCTGGAAACGGATGAGGAATTTGCCTCTTTCCACTTTCATTCTCACACCCCATTCTCTCTCTTCCAGCGTGTCGGCATTCTCCTCTGCAGACTTCTGGTGGCTGATGATGTCCAACCTAGGAGCAAGAATACGATCCAAATATTCAGGAGGTACACTTTCCTCGTTCTGTCGCTGTGCCTCCTCTTCGTCCCCTTCATTCGCTGCAGCCGCACGGTGATTGCGCTTCTTCTTGTATTCCATATACGCCGGGTTCTTGATGCCTCTCCAGTACCCTTGAGTACGAACTTTCTCTTGTTCCTCCTCTGACATCTTGTCCCATGTCTCTCTTGCACGACGAGTGCTTTCCCTGGAATAGTCGTCGTCAAAAGGATTGGTGTGAGAGCCAGGCGGAAGAAGCACACCACCCTCCAAGTAGTGCCAACACAGCCATAAGAATGCCTGTGCACGTTGGCGACTGGGCACAGCCATATCCGGATGAGGAAAGAAGAGCGTGTAGATGTCGTGGGGATGCTGGAAGTGCAGTGTGCTGATGAGGCTGCTGTGGGTGGCGAAAAGGAAGATGATCGTAATTATACTGGTCGGAGGTCGCTCAGGATGACGAGTGAGCCGGCGAACGATGTCCCCAATATCGCCCGGTGCTTCCTCTAACTCTCCCTCTAGACCGGCATTTTTGGCATTCTTGGCGGCCAGCGCCCCTGTTGCAGTCCCACTCCCTGGCAGTCCAGGCTTCTCTCCATCAAGCAGAACAGCCTTGAGCAGCGACTTCATACGTGGCGCGTCCTGCAAGTGTCTGCGGGTATTTTCATTCCGCTGAAGCGAAGGAAGAGGATGATACGACCGCAGGATGGTTTTCATCTCGGGATAGACTGGCTGATGTCAGCGTATCCCAAAGACATTTTGTAATGTACTCACAGGCTAATGTTGTGTTGATGCGTCCAGCGTTCACCAGCAAACACACTTTGGCAAAGTCTTCTGCAAACTCTTCGTCAGCGATCATCTTGTCACGCATGGCTCGGGTGCATTTGCCGCTGTGCATCAACGCCTCAATGAACAGCTCCTTGAACGTCAACGTATCATTTCCAGGCGGCGGATACCCTTGGCGTCGCCGCAGAGTCGTAGGTATCTTCTTTGGGATCCTCTCGCCCGTTTCCGCATCGACAATTACTTCTTGTCTTTCTTCCTCTTCTGATGCATCCACAAAGGGTGCCTTCTCAAAATCCTCCACTCGCTTCTCGTACGCTTTCCTCTCCTCTTCTGTCTCGTCCGAGCGTCTCGCACACGTCTTTGCCATCCCAAACGGATACACTGGCACTGCACTACGCCATGTCGTCTTTTTCGGTGGTCCTCTTTGCCCAGGGCGCGGATTGCGAAAACATCGAGTGGTGTCGTCAAATAAGAAGCACAGAACATTGTGTTGCAAGTCCGATCGAGACAGTGGCTCGCCATCGTATCGCTTCACTGGCAGGTTCCGAGGCATCCCATATGAGTTTCTGCAGCAGGGTGCGTGAGGTGAATCGTATCAGGACATCAATTTACTTACCCCTTCCCAGTGGCTTTGTCGTGTGCAGTGTTCGTTCCCGAGCCAGAAGGCGACTGGTTCTCTTTAATACTGGCTGCCGAGGCACCCACCCAATGTGGTGCCGAGCCTGGAGCGAATCTCTCCTGGATCTCCAGTGTAGGTGCGGTGGATGTTTTATTGGGAGGGACGATACCTGCAGGCAAGGATTTCGAGTCGTTGCCTGAGTCTTTGGCTACATCGCCAGCATCAGCGAGCGTCTTCTCGCTGTCGGTGACATCGCGCATGGGCGTATCTGGACTTGGATGGCTTTGTTGCATAGCGTTGCCAGACAGGAAGCCGAGGGTGTTTGGGGCTGAAAGGGCGGTGAGAGGATGGAGGTGGGCGTCCGCCTCTTTTGCGGTTGTCGAGGGCGAAGAAAACGCGAGGGCTCGCCAAGACGTGTCGCAGGCACGTTGTGATATTTATGATCTGTATGTTCTGCTGTACACAGGGATGTGTTGGAATATGGCATGTGCGCCTGACCGAGGGCCATGAAAATAATGGCTCTGTGAATGAAGAGGACTGTATGGAGAATCGCTGTGCGAAGGTTGATAGTGTCCAACGAAGGTACCCTTGATGTTTCCTTCTCGTTCCCTTGTCTACCCATCTAAACGTGCGTGCGTGCCTTCTTGCGCTTGTTTGGGGCCAGTCCGCCCGCCGTTGATGCGCGCAGTGAGTGGGTGTTCAAAGGCGCGCCCTCTGCATGCGGGTCACCTTCCCCTTTTTTGCTGGGCAAACGCGCCCTCTGCTTGCCACATCATCACTACCATCCTCCTTTTTGCTCACCTTTTTTTCTCCTTCTCTCGTTCTGATCCTCTTATTGAGCTGCCTGCAAGGGCAAGAGGATTTTGGTGAAGCAACCGCACTGTCACTGTCTCGACGGGCTTTGAGGATTCTTAGTGAAAATTCTTTTATCAGGTGAGTTCGCTTCGTACAGGCAGTTCCGATAGCAACCGGAGATCTCCAATCGCATTTATGTGCCCGAGAAATACGCTATGCCGTATGGCCAAATGTCAATTTGTTGCAGCAGCAGCATGGCCAGAAGGCAGTATCTTCTCTCATGTTCCAACACTTGTCTGCTCGTGCGAGAAGGATCACCGCTTCGATTCCTGCACAAGAATAGAGTATGACTCGTATAGTTCCCCGTTCTACCCTCAATATCCTGTCTGCGGCCTCCCGGAGCTATGCTAAATGATGCGATATAGGCGCGAAGGGCTGCCGATTCATTTCGTTCATGATGTGCTGACACGTTCTGAAGACAGACAGGTTTTCTGTTCTACGCATAGGTTGCTTGCATCTCCTATAGTCCCATTGAAAACGAGGCTTGATTGACATTCATTCTCATCATGGATCTTCGTGTCGGTGGCAAGTGAGTAGCGCAGCACTGAGTTACAATGCAAGCAATATCTGACTCATCTTTTTCCAGGTACCGCATTGGCAAAAAGATCGGTTCGGGCTCTTTCGGTGACATCTATCTGGGTATCAACATCATCAGTGGTGAGGAAGTAGCCATTAAGCTTGAGTCCATCAAGGCCAAACACCCTCAGCTCGAATATGAGGCCAAGGTCTACAAGACTCTCGCCGGCGGCGTAGGTGTCCCATTCGTTAGATGGTACGGACAAGAATGCGACTACAATGCTATGGTCATCGATCTCCTCGGGCCTTCCCTGGAAGATTTGTTTAATTTCTGCAGTCGCAAATTTAGTTTGAAGACGGTCTTGCTTCTGGCAGACCAGATGGTGCGTACAGTCGATGAGCTCATTCCGTAAATTTACTGACCCGTGCAGATCTCTCGTATCGAGTACATTCATTCACGCAACTTCATTCATCGTGACATCAAGCCGGACAATTTCTTGATGGGCATCGGCAAACGGGGAAATCAAGTGAACGTCATCGACTTTGGTCTGGCAAAGAAGTACCGCGACCCCAAGACGCACCTACACATCCCCTATAGAGAGAACAAGAACTTGACGGGTACTGCACGATACACGTCTATCAACACACACTTGGGTGTGGAGCAGTCGCGCCGTGATGATCTGGAGAGCTTGGGGTACGTGTTGATGTACTTTTTGCGAGGATCTCTGCCATGGCAAGGTCTCAAGGCAGCCACCAAAAAGCAGAAATACGACCGCATCATGGAGAAGAAGATGACCACACCCACGGAGCTTTTGTGCCGAGGCTTCCCATCGGAGATGGCCATCTACCTGAACTGCTGCCGCTCGCTCCGCTTCGACGACAAGCCCGACTACAGCTATCTGCGCAAATTGTTCCGTGACTTGTTCGTTCGCGAGGGCTTCCAGTATGACTACATCTTCGACTGGAGCATCCAGCAGCGTAGCAACCCCGAGGACAAAGTCTCCTCGAGTCAAATGGCCGACGGAGCCAAGAACGCAGCCGCAGCCCAGGCTGCTGCACCAGGTGGAGCTACAGGAAATGCACAGCTACCTCGTCGCAAAGTCATCGCGCAAGGTGACGAGGACAAGGATCCTGCTCGCGTCGCCGCCATGGGGTCCTACCAACAAGGCCAGGGGTCCTCCATGCGTCCCCGCGACGTGGACCTGCAACACAAAGGCCAGTATTACTAGATCTTATGTACACATGTGTCTATTGTCCCGTCAAACAACAACCATCGTTCGGTCAGGATTGTTCGCTCTTAGAGCGGAGCTGGTAGGAATTTCCGCGTGCAACGCGAGGGCGCCAAGGGTAGCCAGCTCTTTGACCGCCACATCCAGGTCCTTTCTACGCAATGGTTCACACCACTTCTCTCCCTCCCTCCCTCCCGTGTACGCCCTACAATCATGGGCGCATTCTACTCCACGATTATCACGCCATATTTTTCTCCTCTTTCTGTCTCATCTGTCTTGTCAAGTACTTTTGTCAATCATCATCTTGTTCATAGCACTGCGCACGTGACGTGCACGCGAAGACCGAGCCGCTTGCTGACTGACGTCTTCTTTCTTGCGAACGAGCTCTGGCTGGCTGATCATGGCGCCTCCGATGAAGCGCCCCGGCACTACGGTGCTTCCGACCAAGGAGCGCGGACTGTTCACCCGTCTGATTCAAGAAGTGAGTGATTGCATGCCTGTTGGCGACACAACCACTGACAGGCCATAGTACGAGACGAAGAAATACAAAACTGGTCTGAAAACGGCCGACACCATTCTGAAGAAATATCCCGAGCACGGCGAAACTCTCTGTATGAAGGGCTTGATTCTTGCCTCGCTCGATCAGAAGGCTGAGGGTCTTGAGTTGGCCAAGCTCGGCGTGCGGTATGACCTGACCTCCTTCATTTCCTGGCATGCTCTTGGCATTTTGAACCGAATCGTCAAAAACTACAACGAGAGCATCAAGTGTTACAGCCAGGCACTGCGGATCGAGGGAGGAACAAACATCAATCTTATCAGGGAGAGTGCTTACCTCTACCTGCAGTTGCGTGACTGGCAGAAAGTCGTCGAGAACCGTGTGAGCTTGATCCGAATGCAGCCCCACTTCAGGATGTACTGGGCAGGATTGGCCGTAGCTCTACACCTCGGAGGCGATCCAAACGAAGCTGTTCGTGTATTGGAACAGTTCGAAAGTGTGCACAGAGTAAGTGGTGCATCTGCTTGGAAGTGTTTGTTCCTATAACATTCCTGACCCTTCTTCATAGGACATCCCCAAACACTCATATGAGCTTTCCGAGATTTTGCTGTACCACGGACTAGTTCTCCATGAAGCGCAGAGGCATCAGGAAGCAATAGATCTGCTCGAGAGCAACAAAGCACAAGCCAAGATTGTCGACAGTAAAAGCGCAGACTTCCTCAAAGGTATGTACATTACTCAGCGTTCTGGCCTCGTTGACGCTCCATCGATGTGTTGCCAGGCAAATGTCAATTGGCACTTGAAAAGCGGGACGATGCGAAAACGACCTTCGCGTCTCTTTTGGAGCGCAACATGGAGGATCGCGATTACGTGTTTGCCTGGCTCCAAGCCAACGGTGTTTCCGCCGAGGCGTCGTCGGACGATGAGCGACAAAAGGCTATCGACGCCTTCTCCGAATTGCGCTCTCGCTTCCCGAAATCCCGTGTGATCCAGCGCTTGTCTCTCGTGTATCTGAGTGGCGATGCTTTCCGACAAGAGGCTGTCAAGTATATCCAAGCCGCTTTGCGCAAAGGCGTGCCATCGATTTTCAACGATGTCAAGACCCTGTATGGGGACCAGAACAAGTGCAAGGCTATTGAGGAGATCGTGCAAGAAGCACGTCGTGATTGGAGCTCCAATTCAGAGCCTCCGTCCTCGCTTCTCTGGGTTCTCTATTTCTTGGCTCAGCACTATTCGACATTACGTCGTTCGGATCTGGCCATCGCCTACATCGACAGCGCTATTGCCCACTCGCCTGCTATCCCAGACCTTCATATGGCTCGGGCGCGGATCTTGAAACGAGCCGGGTCTTTGCTGTGGGCCAGTCATGCCATCAATGACGCACGCCTGCTGGATGGTCAAGACCGGTATCTGAACTGCAAAACGGCCAAGTATCTTCTCCGAGCTGGAGACACGGATCGTGCAAAAACGCTCGCGGGCATGTTCACAAAGCCTGACGTCCCTGATCCAGTACTGGACTTGGCTGAAATGCAGGCATCATGGTACCTGATAGAAGAGGCACGAGCGTGGAAGGCCAAAGAGAACTATGCCATGGCACTCAAACGATGCAATCAGATCGACAAGATCTACACAGAGATCTGGGATGATCAGCTTGACTTTCACTCGTACTGCACTCGCAAATTCACTCTGCGATCTTACGTACAGATGGTGCGTTTTGAGGACCGTCTGCACGCTCATCCAGCATACTTTACCGCAGCCACAACGGCTGTGGAAATTTTATTGAAGCTACACGATACACCAGCTTTGTACAAGCCCAATGCCAATGGAGCTGCTGATGGTCCACTCACAGATGAGCAGCGCAAGGAGGCAAAGAAGCAGCGCAAGCAAGAGATCAAAGCGGCAGAAGAGGCGACAAAGAAGGCAAAAAACACACCTGCAAAACAAGACAAAAAGACAGACGACGAGGAAACAATCCCGCTGCCCAAAGACGACGATCCAGATGGCCTTGAAGCGTTTAGAACTGTCGATCCTTTGCCAGATGCGAAGCGCTTCCTTGCCGTGTTAGAGAAGCACGCTCCCAAACGCATCGAAACATGGCTGCTTTCCTTTGAGGTGGCGCTGCGTGAGCGGAATTGGCTCCTTGCCACAAAGGCCGTGGCTCAGGCACATAGCCTTGACCCGGACAGTGGCAACGTACATCTGGCGCTCATCAAACTCCGTGTCGCACTTCCCGCACTGGACGCTGCACCAGAACAGGTCGCCAAAAGCATTGATGCGGTTCTCAGTCCGCTGATACCTCTTGATGTTCCTCTGGAGTCGTATCGCGCCACTTTTGTGCAGCAAAATGCTCATCGTGCTGACGCCCAATTGGCAGGTGCTCGTGCGCTGTTGGTGTTGCGGAAAGACGATCCCAATGTCAGCAAGGATGCAGCAGCCATGCTGTTCGACTTGGTGAAGCAGCAGGCAGATAGCCACACGAAGAGTACCACGCCGCAAGATGACACGTCCGCGGTATCTTGCACACTGGACGTCTTGATACAAGCTCAACAACTCTACCACACGCTTGATGCGGCAAATACGTCTGCTTTTGACGCGCTTGCACGTCAAGTGTATCCGTTGGCGGACGTTTTCAAGAAGCAGGAGGACCTGGAAAAAGAAGCCGACGCTCGGCAGGAGGAAGTACAGGAATGGGCTGCCTCTCCAGACGCCGCCGATGGAGTAAATGGGACAAACGGGTGATGCATTTTATTAATTTGCCTAGATTGTATTGTTACATGCAATATGTTTTATGCTAGTCAGCTAGCTATTCCTCGGAGACTGTCAGCTTTGCCTTGCGACGTGCGCCCCTTGTCTCTCTCCATTTCTTGTTTTTCTCGTCGGGGGTCTCTTGACGATATACATTGTGCAGTGTGGTATAAGAAGGCACGTTTTTCGTGCGGCCGTTTCCGAGAGGCATGCAAAGTCGATGTGTACTTGACTGTGCGCTTGATCCGGCGCTAAGTGGTATGGAGGAAGACTCGAGTGATGGAAAGGAAGCATGGTCGAAACGTGTGCTCGCAGGGATGAATCCCACCCCGCCGCCATCCGCTGGATCACATGGAAGTGCTAATAGAAAGTGACGATACATTTCCGTGGAGATTGCATTTTGCGTCCATAACGAATGGGATTGGGCGAGATTGGCAATTGTCGACGAATTGATGTCTAAGTGTGCAGGTGCAAAAGTATTGTGGTGCTCTGCCTCCGTTGCGAGTGTTGCGTGTGGAGTAGATTCCAAGGGCCCATCATACGACCCGCTGCGCCATTGAATGTCTGTAGGTCGGAACCCACATTCCCATAACATCAATGGCCTATCGGCTGCCATTTCATACACAGGCTTGCGATCAAAAACATACATGTGTTGCAGCACTTCGAGCTTGTGCTGCTGTTCTGCAGTCATGATACCATCCTTCACCAATTCAGATGCCTGCAAATTCAGGTGCTGAGTATGTTCCAGCTGTGCAGCTTTTGCAATCGCAAGAGATGTGGCTCCATCCACATTAGTCGCAGAGCTGCCTGGCAGCACCTTCTGGATACCATCCTCTTCCAGGACAAGACCGTTTGTGCGTGCTGTGGAAAGACGGTCCGTATACACTCGGCCTTGCTCTACATTGAGCAATTCGTCTACAATGCTCGCCTTCTCCAATCCGGCACCAACCAAAAATAGAACCGCAACAATATGTCGCACCTGGTGATAGAGAAAGGCTGTTCCCCGTAGATTCAGCACGAACATGCGCTCATCGCAGTCTGCAGGGTTTCGCTCGGAATCCCCACGCATCTCTCTGGGCCAGCCTCTGTCCACTACGTCAATCGAGACACCGTCAATTCTTCGACGGTAGTTAGTTATTTGCTTACTGCCATCAATCTTACAAAAGTTGCGGAAATCGTGCTCCCCCAGAAAGCGTTGTGCTGCTTGACGCATTGCCTGGATATCAAGACGCACACCGCCACGCGCAGTAGACTGCGTGGAAAGGCGGAAGGGCGCGCCCTCCGTGAAGAAGTATTTGTAGTGACGGTAACGACAATCGAAACGGGCGGAGAATGTAGCTGGAACAGGCGACCATGCTTGCACTTGAATTGTCGAGGGTAGGATTCGATTGAGAACAGAGACATAATCGATCTCTTCCTTTTCCGGATCGGCGGCATGTTTTGTAAGAGTGTGTTCCTCCTCGCATTTGGCCTGAGACAGCCGTTGAGCCAAGTCGTCATGCTTCGAAGCATGACCATCGTCTGATCCCGAGCCGTCCCCATCGTTGTTGTCTCTCTGCCGTTCGGCAAGAAGCCTATCTAAGGCCCGACGAGAATTCCACTCATCTACTCGCTTGCTTCGCACCCAAAATGCAACCACCTGTCCTGCTGCACTTACGCCGCGATCCGTGCGGCCACACCGGCTCCACCCTACGCCATTCATACCGACCTGATCATCTACCAGTCGGGATGAGCAAAGTGCTTTCCACAATTCGCCCTCTACAGTGGCAATCGGGGTCTTTTGCGATGATGCTGAAGGTGGCTGGATTTCCAGTCCACTGTAGGGAGCACCGTCGTAGGAGAATCGGAGTGCAATTTTGCGGCAGGGATACGACTCAATGTCGAAAGGACGGGGTCCGCTTTTCTTTTCGGGTAAGCTCCCATCCACCTGTTGTATTGGTGCTTGGTAGATGTTTGCTCGTGAGGTTGATTCACTGCGGGTTGCATGCAGAGAAGAGACATCACGAAAGGCATTGCTATTTTGTGAAGCGTCGAGCTTCGTTTGTAATGTCTTCTCTAGCTCCTCGATGCGTCCAATTAGTTGCTCTCTGGACAAGGCAGAGTAGCGCTGACATTGTGCGTCTGCCACTGAATCAGACATTGTGCGGACCTTCACGGGAAAAGGAGGACCATACCTTGTCCTTGTCAGCACACTCTCCACTCGCAGACAGACCAATTGATGTCTGCCCGAAGCTCGTAACATACACGTCTACAATTGCGGACTGATCCTTCCAAAAGGAAAATTTCCGGACAAGTAAGCGCGTGACATACAACTTTCTCTCCCTCCACAGAACGGATTGGCTTGCACAAAAAGCGCTTGCTCCGACAAGGAGCAGGCACAGAAAGGAAACAGAGCTATCTTGGCTGCACGTCTCACTTGCTTTAGCGGCCTTTGAATAACTCAGAACCAATTTCATTACGGAAGAGGACAATTTGTCTTGTGCTAGACTCTCCGCTCGTCTGTTCGACGCTCATTTCTCATTCCTCCCTTCGCATTCCGATAGAATCTGTGGTCTGCCTTACACGCGTGTGACACGAGATAGATGGGTACAATAAGTTGAATTGCTCCCACAGCAGCAGCAAGCGTTAGGCTCAGCACCATTACGCTGAGGCCTTCACTCTTTTTCTCCTCCACCCCGCACGAAACGCGTCGTACCACGACCCGTTCCGGACACGCCGTCCTCGCAAGGACCACAACCATTATTTCTCCCATCACATTACGTATAATCGTCTCACATGGCCGCCCAGCAAGCCACCGCCTAATATGGATGATTTCTCAGAATGCGACCATCCGGTCAGGGTTGCAGGCATGTGTGCTGTCTGCGGTAAAGCAATCGATGAGTACGTTTTCCTGGTGATTGGTTCATGATACACTTGCTGATAATGTCTCCTGCAGATCTTCGCCGTCCAACGAAGAGAACCCGCAGCTGCATGACATCTCCGGTGTACAAGTATCGACCGCAGAGGCTGTGAGACTGGATACGGAGAGCACCAAGCATTTACTCTCACAACGCAAACTGGCGCTGATCGTCGACTTAGACCAGACCATTATCCACGCGACAGTCGATCCTACGGTAGGCGAGTGGATGAAAGACACCAAAAATCCAAACTTCACTGCTCTTTCGGATGTAGGGAAGTTTCTCCTCGGTACGGATGGTAAGGCGCTCGTTCACTCGAACGACGAGAAGGAAAAGAACGAGAAAGGAGACAATAGCGACGACGGATGCTGGTACTACGTCAAGCCGCGACCGAATCTGCAGCAATTTTTGCAGGAGCTGAGCACGAAATATGAGATGCATGTCTATACAATGGGAACACGAACCTATGCGGAAAGCGTGTGTAAGTTGGTGGACCCGCAAGGGACGATTTTCGGTGCTCGAATTTTGTCGCGGGATGAGAATGGAAGCCTGCTACAGAAGAGTCTCAGCAAATTATTTCCTGTGGACACTTCTATGGTAGTCATTATAGACGACCGGGCAGATGTGTGGCAATGGAGCCCCAACCTTGTTCGAGTGTCTCCGTTTGACTTTTTCGTGGGCAGTGGTGACATCAACGCCTCTTTCCTACCATCGACGCCGGAGCTGCCAACTTCTCCAAATGAAGTTGAGAAAAACGATGGGCCCGCTGAGGAAAGCGCAAAAGAGGACAAAGTGGAAACTCAAGGTGATTCAAGTCGGCAAGCGTCAACAGATACTGGCGAACTGTCTGCTCAAGAAAAGCAAGACAATATAGCAGCACAGGCCGCCGCTGAAGAGAGCCAAAAACACAAAGTATCTGAGCAATTGGATCGACGTCCTCTGGCAAAAATGCAGCAAGAGCTCGAAGGAAAGCGGGCAGAACAAGCAACTAGCACACCAGACACCGACCGGTCGACCGCGAGTGATAAAGATGATGTCGCATGGAAGGCGGTGTTGAAGGAAGATGATCGCGAACTGGATCACATTCAAGGGGTGCTACAAGAAATTCACAAGCGATGGTATGAGTCGTGGGATGCAGCAAAGGTGGATTCAGTCGACGTGCCACACGACAAACCATCGATCACGGGCATTGTCTGGACACTGAAGAGTGCGGTCCTTAGCGGATGTGTGATTGTTTTTTCCAGTATCGTGCCCATGCATCATGATCCTGCTTCTTCTGATCTGTGGCGTATGGCCGTCGAGTTTGGGGCTACTTGCAAGCGAGCAATCGATTCATCTGTGACACACGTCGTAAGTGTCAAGCCTGGCACCGAAAAGGTGATAAATGCCCAGCGCCGCAATATCCATGCCGTCTGGCACACCTGGTTACAAGATTCCTGTGCCAAGTGGACCCGTCAACCCGAAAGCGACTATGAGTTTCAGAAGTCCAACAGAGCGTGGCCTGCGGATGACGATCGCGATTCTCCAGAGGAATCTGCAGCTTTCGCGTCATCTTCGCACAATGGTCTGGGGGATGAGAGCTTGGACGAGAAGGATCAGCAAGGCTTTGATGAGATGAATTGGGACGAGGCCAACGATGAGATTGATGCTGTTCTGGCGGGACTCAGTGACGACAGCGAAGCTGATGATAGTGAGGGATGGGAGGAAACGGATCAGAAGGCTACTACTAAGCGACAGCGAGGGGAAAAAGTGCCCGATACTCCACCCGAACAAGACGAATCGCCTGATCTGACATTGTCACCGCTAAGCAAGCGTCGAAAAGTGGCGGAGATGCGCTCCGGCCAGTCGAAGCTGAAACAGGCCTTGGACCAAAATGATGCTCCGTCTACGCCTGGGGGCGAGTCAGACTTTCTGCAGTCGCTCGAAGAAGAGCTAGAGCTACAGTTGGGTGGGACTACCGAGTAATATGAGACGCTGCTGTCTGTACTAGTAATTTCATTGTAGAGTACACTCCACCAATCTATTTCTCTCAGGCACAGGCACGAAATACAACTGACTGACTACGTGTAAAAGAAGTGGAGGGAAGCGAATGCGGCCTTTTCTCCCTTCGCGACAGTCAAGTCGGTGTCTTTGTTGATGACTGATGAAAGACTTCTTTAAGAAAAAAGCACAGCCGGAAGCGAATACTAGTCGCAGTCCGGAGCAAGGATCCTCGTTGGATCATGGTGCGCCCTCAACAAGCCCGACACTTGCGGCATTGGTGCGAGGCGATAGAAAGGTGGTGAGGGATCGGGGAGCAGCGGTAGATACGCAACAGCCGCAGAATGGCCCTACAAGCCCTGCAAGGCTTCTAGATACTAAAGGTGAGTACAAATGTATGCACATGTGAGGTGACTGACTTTCCAAACGAAAGATACAAGGAGTACATATACATTCCACTCCTTCTCGCTGCGCATCAAAGATCCAGAACGAAGCCTCAGAGTATGTCTTGCCTTGCTGTGTGTATATTCATCTGACTCTGTACTGATCTCCTGCAGTTTTTTGTCGACGGACTCGGTAAGCGGCGCATAATAGATCAACAGCACATCACTGACTGACAGTCAAAAAGGCATGGATATCGTAAAGCACACAGAAGCAGAGTGAGCGTGGAAGGATGAGCGTATAGGGAGACTGATGCTTTGATTGTGCAGTGACCATTCTATGTATTTCGTTGGGTACAGGACACCTGGGACAGAAGGAAGAGACGATGTAACTTTTGGTAGAAGGCTGGGACTGATACAATTGGTCCACGTTCATGGCGATGAAAACGATCCGAACTTTGCTATCAGACATGGCACTGTAAGTGATTATGGCCCAACAAAGCTGTACTGACGTGACCAAAGGGGTACAACCATATGACCATCTCCGTGCCGGATGTGGAAAAGTCTAGACAGCGTCTCGAAACACTAGGCGTCCGTGTCGTCGAAGACGGCTCCAATACAAGGTGAGCCCCATGAAAGACAGACAAAGGACATGCTAATCATCGGTACATGTAGAGGGTTTGCTGTTGTAGAGGATCCAGGTAGGTGACGAACTTTGCTTCTTTTTTCGCTCACCGTTCTGGTAGATGGATATCATGTTCAACTCATGTCCCAGGACGAAGGGCAAGATGACGCTCTGCGCGAACAACTTGAGCAGCTCATGAGCCAGCCTGCGTCCAACTTTGTATTTCATACAAATCAAAAGTCTCCCACAGCTTCAGGCAGGCCCATCGGATCACCACCAAACGCGCGTACCAGTTCTGCTCAAACGCTGTCTGACGAGGCCACTCTCCAAGAACAGCGCCTGCTCCAAAGCCTCCAGAATGCCCGTGGGGGGTCGCCTGTAAGCCCCAAATAGCTTCCTATCCAAGTCGACACTCTGCTGCGCAAGCATCCCTGACGCCTCATTGGGAGCTTATCAGTACATCCGAAAGGATTGGACTCCATCTAGGACATTCTCGTATTCTACTCTGTAACAGGAAGCTCTGTTCCTTTTAACAGAAAGTTCTCTTCCATGTGTGCAATCCTTATACGTTCACTAGTCGCGTTTATTGTGACCTACGCGTAGAGTGACGCGTGACCTTGTTGTGTTACTTCTCTCTTCCACAGTCAACAGTCGTCATGGAAGCACTCCTGGCGGCGGAAATCAAGTCGTTTCGGAAGCAATTCCGTCGTGAGGTAAGAAAAATGTCATTCATATCCTCCAAGTCTAACTTTGTCTCAGAATGGCCGCGATCCCTCTCGCAAAGACATGGCGAAACAGCCTGGAATATCGGCGACGTACGATGCCTGGCTTGCATACAAGAGTACAGCGGCGGAAAGTGGCCATCGTCCACCTCTGAAACAAGATCGCCGGCAAACGTCTCGGAGCGAGAGTAGTGTTGGTGGATCGACGTCGCACAATAGACGCAACAAGCCCAAACTTGACCAAGATGCGAACAGCGATAGAGATCATAGACAAAATTTAAAGCAGAACAAGGAAGACAAGAATGAGCAGCAAGTCCGGGATGACTGTAAGGAACTTGGCTACCAGAGCACCACCACACAAGTTCCCGCACCGCCTTCAACGCCAAGGCGTGACAAAAAGACAGTAGATGTGTTCAAAACGCCCACGCAAAGGCCACATCGCAACGATCTAGACGCAAATATCCATAGTAGCGGAGGCTCCATCGTCGATGTTCCACTCACTCCGCAGCGATCCACAATGAAACACAAGAATCAAAAGGGCGTACGTCCACACCATCCGCAGCATGAAACGTCTCCTGCGAAAATAGCGTCAAAGAAAGGGTTCGACGATGGAACAAGCCCGACGAAATTGCACGCTCTGATTGCCTCCTTCGCTGCGACGAGGGAGCAACTGACTCCCTCCAAGATGGAAGGGCTACATTCATACGTAGACAGTGATGATGACGACACAGAGCTGAGAAGGCAACTACGGACATCCATGCATACGCAACAGCACACGTTCACGCCCCGCACAAAGGCACGAAAGAGACTTCGCGGAGAGATCATCGTCACGCCAAGCAAAGGAGTAAATGTCGAGCAAGGAGGCACTCCCAGCAAAGTGCGGACAGACGCGCAACCGCTTCGGAAGAAGAGAAGAGGAATGGGAACACTTGCCGACTTTGGCATCATTCCTGTTACTGGTCCGCGTAACAAACAGAATATGGCATTTGCTTCACAGAAGAGTATGGAGGCTGAGGCGTTGGAAGAATCCGATGACGATGAGGTGATTGGTCCCTCCCCAAGTGCCAATAAAATAGCAGACATCTCCCTTCGTGCCTTTCAGCCGCTGTTTGGAACAGCGTGTGACTCGGATGAGGAAGCAGACGATACCGACATGGAGGAGGGTGGAAGCGCCTCCTTTGAGGAGCCGTCGCTGGACACGACACCTACTTCAGACGATGACCTCCGCGACGTTCGTGCATACAGTATGTACAGAAGCAAGCCCGGAAAGAGTGTTGTATCACTGGAAGATTCTGACGACGAGACGCCGGATATTTGGAGCGGCCGCAAAAGCCATGTTGATGAACTTCCGATATCCAGCAACGATTCCCCAAAGACATCCTACCACGAGGAACAACAACAGACCCTCTTCCACAATCTCAGCCTAGAGTCACCACAACGCAAGAAAGTCTTGCGCCATCAGAAGCGCAGGCAAGCAGACGATCTGCGTACACTCCTTGAGGCTGATTTTCAGTACGATGCGAGTGATTTGTCAGACGACAAAGGCGCACGTCAAGGTGTGTCTGCGAAGCACGGACGCAATGCCCAGCAGACCAAAAACATTGTGAAAGGCAAGCAAGGCTCCACCGATATGCAAGTAGACCAGCATACGTCACTGTTCCTCAAGAGGGGCCGTGATGAAGTCGATGAGCTGGACCAGGAGGAGCCATCCATCGGAGAAGGAGACGACATAGATACACGGAGCATCCTAGACGAGTCTGCAGACGAAGATTGGGCCAGTGACGTGGGAAGCGAAGATTACGGTGTCGGTGATGGGATGATGGACGATTATGATGTTGCCTAATTAAGCACACTCCCTTTATATGTCTGGTTGGCTTAGATCACCAAGACAACCTTTTCAAGTTTGGTCCCATGTAGTATGGGGCTGGTCAAAGCCCGTGCATTCTACCCTTCATTGTACAGTATACATACATTTGAAACACAGCCAATAACATCCCTCACGAATCTTTTGGTGTGATCAGATCGCTTAGCTCCCGCGGAAGGTATTTACGCGCTGCGCTTAGCAGAGGTTCCCTAGGAGAAATGTGGCCCTGTCTAAAGAATGGTGGTGAGCATGCTGCTGTCTAGTGGCGTGGCGCACTCACGCTTTGAGAAGGGCAACGACATCAGCTTCGGTAATGCGTGTGGATGACTTTGCCCGCTGCTCTGCTTGGAGCAGGAGGTTTTGTGCAAAGTGGGAAAAGAAGTGGTGAGATCTAGACATGAGGATTAGTATCTGGGTTTGACATTGCTTTGACAGCCTCACAGGTCCTCTACTGCATCCTGCGCCAATCTGTCGACCTTGGCACGCTTTGGAGGCTTTCCGATGGATGCCTGAGCTATACCAGATTTCGGCGTAGCAAAGGTACAGAAAAGATCTTTGACAAGCGCACTGGGAAGCGTGGCGACTGGTTTTCCCGTGATAGAAGAGAGCCTACCGCGGGCTGTGAGAAGAGAGAGACTATGCTTGGAAATGACTCACCGTTCTTTCTGTCGCTTGCTCCGTCGCCGACGCAGCAGCGCCTTTCGTGCGGCATTCAAAGCCACCTTGTCGACGACACCATCATCGTCCTCTTCCTCGTCTTGAAGTAAGTCTCTACGCGAGACCAGCGTACTGGTTTGTTGATCCACATCCAGTCCTGACGCAGGCTCCCCCATTGCAAGGCCAGGACTCTGATTCCAGGGCTGAGTTTGCCCTGGCTCGCCGTACGCGTAATTGGGATCCAACGTTTGGCCCTGCCCATCGCTCGCTAGTTCATAAGATATCTCTGGTTGATCATCCATGTACGTTGCAAAAGGAATTGCTGCATGTTGCGTGCTCGATTCGTTGGGAACGCTAGCCTCATCGTCCACATCCTCTTCCGACACTCTATGCTCGTCGTCCTCTGCCTCACCGCTCTGCAATGATATCTCGTCCTCCTGCGAGAGATTCTCAAAGATATTACTGAAATTTCCAGATGTCAGAGCACTAGTCGACATGCGTACATATACTTACTTGCGTAACCTATCCTCGCCAGTCGCGCCAACGTACGATGTCTGATCGATTGGCAAGCCGTCGCGAGTCAGTTCGCCCGCCAAAATTCTCTCTAACTCCCATTCGCGATCTTTTCGCCCATCGCCCCAAGTGATATCATGCTCCCTCTGGAGTAGCTCGGATAGCTCGTACTCTTGTTCCTGTAGCTCGGATAGCTCGTACTCTTGCTCCTGGATACTCCGAAATTGCGGACTAGGCTTATCTATTGCAAATGTATCCGTTGGTCTGAAAGAGCTCCTTCCCAGCACAGACACACTGGAGAGACTCATATCTTCGCGGGGATGGAAAATGTTGCTCCCGTCTCGACCTTGTCGTCTTGCTTGGCCTGCTTCTGACATGGGTGCGCTGGTAGCCACACTGACGCGTGGACGAGGTGTAGTTGTTAGATCCGAACCCTGGTGTACTTTGCGCGCTTTTTGCCTACTTCTGGACGATCCTGTCTTGTCGAAGGATTGAGACTGCTCGGAACTTATGCTGCGTGATCGAGAAGACGATCCACTCGACGTCGGCTCGAAGCCTGGCGCTGCACAATGGAGCTTTGTTCAGTTTTTATTCACATCTCACTATTTACTTACCCTGTGCAAGCCTGCGAAGAAGGTCCATCGGACTTTCATCCCTCACACCACCCCACGTTGCTAAGATTCGTCTCCTCTGCAGCTCGGCATCGACACTGTCAGACAAAAGAGAGTCTGAATCTATTTGCTTCTTCCGCCTCGATCCAGATCCATCTGTACTACTACTGCCGGTCTCGTTCGATGAAAACATACTTTGCATATGTTTTGGCGTCCGAAAGGGAGTCGGTGCGGAAGATTCAGTATTCCGTTTCTGCACAGGTGTCCGAGAGGAACGAACGGGAGCTGATTTGCGGAAGGGGGTGGAGGTCGTAGGAACGGCATTCTTACCAATACGATATGATATGGCAGTACTCTCATTCGGAGCAGGTGGTGGAAGCATGCTGTGGCTTGTCTGATAGGGACTTCTGTCTACGCCATGCAGCCGAGAAGAGCGTCTGGATCGGGAACGTTCTACATCCTGGAAACGAGAAGAAGGGTGATTTCTGGAGGTCGGTGTTAGACCAAGACGTTGTGTCTGCTCAGGGTCTGGGAAGAGTCGGGTTGCAGGAGAGAAGGAGGAATCTACAAAGGAATGGTTGGCTCGGCTTTGACTTTTCGCAAGAGACCGTCGCGAGAGCATGTCTGCGGCCGAGATAGGCGAGTCGGGGGGAATATTCGACATAGTCGACGACCCTGGAGAGCTTCCATGGTCCTCAGCGACCGAGTCCCTATTCTGTGAAGCTCGCCGATGCATCTCAGCACAGCAGTCATCAAGGTGAGAGACCGGCCAAGGTGTGTGTTGTTTCGGAACGCGTGCGTCTGTTGTTTTTCTTGGCGCGTGCTCACGGACCCGGCGGTGTTGTTGGACTGCAATACTGCGAGCCCGGCGGTGCGAATACAAAAATCCTTGTAGTGGCGCCGTGAATTTCACCAGAAAAGCTATTTTGGTGCGGGATCTGCTAGTCCCGAAGAATCAATTCAATTCAATTTGTATAAGCGTGAGATTCAGGCTCATGTATAGAGTGCATCTCAATTGCAATCGCCATCACCAGCCTTCGCAAACTGTGCAAGCCCTATCGGCATGGTTGCTAAATGCCCTGCGTCCAATACGGCCTCCGTCGAACAGGATCGCTTCTGGGACGGGAACTGGGACGCTCATAAGGTAAGCAAGTCTCACCCATGGCCCATTCTGTACTCATGTGCATCCCTAGATCGGCTGGTTGATTTCTGGTGCGGCAGCGGCAGTGACTTGTCTGATATCTTTGATTACGATCCTCGGGCATGCTCGTAACTATAACCGACCTTCTGAGCAGCGTCAGATCATACGCGTGCTACTCTTTCCACCTGTCTACGCCGTCATAAGCTTTTTCAGTTACCGCTTCTTCCGCTCATTTACCTACTATGAGCTCGTTGAGAGCATCTATGAAGCTATTGCCATTGCCGCTTTTTTGCTTCTGCTTCTAGAGGTGTGTCCAATCTCAACTTTTCTCTCGATGCTGAAATATGCTTTCTCTTGAAGTACATTGGGGATAGTGCTGCTGAACAGCGGAAGGTGTTTGTCAAAAAGGACAAGAAGCCGCTTCCGCTTCCTTTTTGCTGCTTTCGGTACCGTCCAAGCAAAGCATACTTTCTGGTACTTTTGAAAGTAAGTGTTACTTTCTTGTCTCAAGCCCGCTCACTGACGCGGAAAAGTGGTCTGTGGTGCAATATTGCGTAGTACGACCGGCCATCAGTGTCGCGGGCATCGTGACAGAGTACTACGAAGTCTATTGCTCGTCCAGCTTGAGTTATAAGTATGCATATGTATACCTAACCAGTGTGGACTTTGTGTCCATATCCGTAGCTCTTTATGGTCTCTTTGTTCTGTACATCCTCATCAAGGATGATCTTCGGGGCCGGCGTCCTTTGGCCAAGTTCATGACCATCAAGCTGGGCATCTTTCTCATTTTCTATCAAGGATTCGTTTTTGACCTTCTAGCCGACCATGGTGCGCTCCATGCAACACAATACTGGACCACCACAAACATCAGCGATGGCCTGAACGCCTTGTGCACCTCCTTGGAGATGGTTCTAATCGCTGCCATGCAAATGTGGGCGTTTAATTGGAGTGAATACTACATTCAACGCTTAGCCAGACCAGCTGGCAAGTCAAATGCCAAGGGCAAGACCAATGTCTTTCTATCGATTCTTCATGCACTCAATTTCACTGATCTCCTCAAAGAGCTGTGGAGAGAAATCGTCTTCTTATTCGACCGAATTCGTGGTAAAGAGTACACAAGGCATGATGCTCGCCTCGATTTCGTACAGGCCTTTGGCGCTGACGACGAAGACGACGACAAGAATGTATCTACCGTGAGTCAGATGGAGCTTCTCGAGACAGCTCGCAAGCCGACTCATCCTAATATAATTCCGGCCGACCAAAACTCTCACTCTGTGTATCCAATCGACAGTGCCCACAGCAGTCCGGGTCGCGGCGCACAAGTTGGACAATCCACATACAAGCATGCGGGTCAATCCACGAACATTCCTAATTACTCTAGTCAATCCAGTGACCACACCAACTACCTAAATCAACCCGGGGAAAACCCCAATTATCCGAAACAGTCAGGCAATCACATTGCCTCTGTAGGACAGAAGCCTGCCCTTCTTAATTCGGGAGATCCTCAAGATGCCATGCTGCATCATTCAGCACAAGCTCCTGCCAATAGACGAGACTCTTCCCAACCACAAAGTTGGGAACCGCAAGCCTTTTGATTTGCTCCATGTATTAGTATTATATTTGTCATCTGATCATTTGCTATTGTGCAATATTGTCTAGCTTCTTTTCCGCAGAAAGTTACAAAAATGTTATACGCGTCGCCTTTGTAGCCCCGGAAGGGAGGGACCCGAATGGGACCCTGTGCCGCTGCAGTGCCTGCCGCTCGGACGTTCGAAAGAACATTGTGAGACACGTAAGGGGCGCCACCGGCCCCCCCCGGTTTCACGTAGAAATTCTATAACCAAAACTGAAGCAGATCTTCAGACTGTTTTGACGTGATCCCCAGATTTCGTTGCGAGCTCTTTGACTCCCTCACTCTTTCGCACTCGACGATCTTTTCTATTTCCTTTCCTTCACGGAGTTTCCCTTCTCCCTCGTACACCACACTCTTTTTCTGGTACGGCTCTTTCCTTCTTTTCCAAACTATGAGGCTGTCTGCTTCTCTTACTCTCTTTGGTGCTCTGGCCATTTCCACGTCGCTGGCCAACTCCCATGCTCTTCCTAAAAATTCAGACATTTCCGCCCGTAGAGTCTCCTATGATTTGCCATTGCAACGGTCGCAAGATGATGCGGCAGTACAAAATCATACAGACCTTGTCAAAAGGGCAGGAACTTCCGAAGGGCAAGCTACGGTGCGTATAAGCTTGTCTTTTATGATCTTTGCCGTGAATCTCACTCTTTCCGTCCTTTTTAGTTTTACGACGTTACAAAGAGCCTCGGTGCATGTGGTGGGAAAAGCACGCCAGACGAGAAAGTCGTGGCACTAAATGTTGCACAGTGTGAGTTTGACGAGAATAAGCAGAAGTAATGTTCCTAATTTTTACTCGCAGATGGTAACGAAGATTCTGTCTCCTCTTACTGTGGCAAAAAAGTTCGCATCTCTTATGCGGGTATCACGCAGGTCGCCACCATCGTTGACTGCTGTCCGACTTGTGGATATGGGAGCCTCGACATGAGTAAAGGATTATTCTCTGAGTTCGCTGCATTTGGCAAGGGTGTATTTCCGATCACTTGGTCTGTCGTTGGTGAAGGTGATGATGGCAACGACAGCAGTAGCCAATCCTCTAGCTCCAGCTCGAGTTCGGACAATATCATTCCAAGCGTCGCTTTGCCCACGAGCACACCCGTCATTTCTATTCCTGCGCCCGACCCTTCCACTTCCACAGTTCTTCTTACTTCCATCGTTAGTGCGCCCACCCCGACAGCCTCACCAGCATCTCCAATTACAGTTGAAGTGAACTCGCTGCTTTCGCTGACCGGTGCCGCACCTGCATCCTCCGCTGCCGCACCGGCGGCGAGCTCATCAGACTCCCCTCAAAACCTATTACAGATGGGCCAAGTGCTTCAAGGGATGATGCAGATTGCTAACGCTGGTCAAGGCTCTTAAGCAAAATGCTGACACTGGGACTCATGCTGGCATAGGGACTCATCAGACCCCTAATTCGTATAACTTCGTACTTGTTTTAAACCCTCTTGGCAGCCTCTTGCGCCTTTTTACCTTTGCACGTTATCTTGGGCTTGTATTAATGCAATTTGCTATTTTCTGCACAATCATTCATCTGGCCTGATATGTGTGACTGATCTTTGATCGTCCAATCATATCATCAGCGCAAGCCTCTAGCGCCAATAAGTTCTTCTCTAAGCGCATGATGATTAGTGCTACACGGAGGTATCACGACTGAATCATTTTATCTGATAAAATGTGAAAGGCACGCGAACAGTCACTTTCACTTGAGCAAAGCCACAGTCCGTTGAATCAGATTCTCAGATTTGTTAGAAGAGTGTGACAACTACCAGAGCAGCCGGTGGCGGCCTCGCCACGATTATCTACCACTACCATCTAGTCTCAGGAGCGGATCGATGGCAGTCAAAACCGCAATAGCTCCCAGCAACATGAGGCCTCTGGCTCCCGCCAAGCCTGGACAATCCTCTGGTCAGAAATTGCAGAAAAATTCGCAGTCAAGTGTAGGATCGACCGGTCACCGTCGCATTGCTCCCGCAAAAAGTAGCCAAGTTTCTATTCAACCAAGACCATTGAAACCGCTTTTGGCCGCCAAAGACACCAAGAACCCGGTATCCATCAAGCCATCGTCTTCCGCCGCGTGGCAACCTCCAAAGACGAATCCTGCACCAAAGCATCCCGCCACTGAGCCCAACAAAGCAGAGAAGCATACAATAAATGAACGTGTTGCAACATCTAGACCTCCTTTGCGTCGCGCTGAAAGCCACTCTAGCGACCTGTCTGACAATAGCAGTGAAGATAGCAGCTTGGGCGATACTTCGCCCACATCTTCGAGCTCAAACCTTTTGCTTGGCGATTCTACATCGCTAAAGGATCCGGATTTGGATCCAACAATAAGCTCTATCATCAGCCACGTCCAGCCAAAGAAGGAATGGATCTTACCAGCCCGAGCCAAACCTGGACGAAAGCCCAGCGACATCGAGCCACCAACAAAAAGAAAGGCACAGAATCGTGCTTCACAAAGAGCTTTCAGGGAAAGGAGACAAAGCTATGTCGCTTCCCTAGAATCCAAAGTGGCCGAATATGAGAGACGAGGTGCAGGTCTTTCACTTGAATTGCAAAGGGCCGCAAGAAGGCTTAAGGAGGAGAATGATATTTTGCGTGGCGAAAATACGAGGCTACGTGCACAAATACATCGTTTGGAAAGAGGGGAAAGCGCTGAATCAAGCAGCCGCATGGCTGCGATTGATGTGGCAACTCTTGCTGGGGGAGGCAGTACTGGCTTCGAACGTAATGCGCTTTTCACAGATACGGGCAGCGGATTACCCATCTCTTCCATCCTTACGGAAAGCAAGAGTAGCACAAACGGGCCTTCATCCGCTTGGAGCCAAGGTGATGAAAAGGACTGCGGCTTTTGTACACGGGAAGAGTGCGTTTGTAGTGGTGATGGGGTTTTGGACTTTACAGCCGGAGAGACACTTGAGGAAACGCAAGTGAAACAGCCGGAGAAAAAGCTGAATGAGAGTGTCAGAAAGCTATCATCAGACACAGGGATTTTGTCTAAACCGAATACCCTAAGCTCACTTTCTCTTCATCGGCCTTCATCCCATAAGCCCAAGTTGTGGTACACCGAGCCAAGCAACAGGTCTCCTACCCATACTGCTATTCGCGCTTCTTATCAGCAAAGTGGGGTCCAAATCTGTCCCACAGTTCGTGATCGTTGGTCAGCACTCCATGCATCATCGAAACGATTGTCTTCTTTGCCTGGCACATCTACCTCGTCGGGAGTTCATGGCTGTCTGCACTCCAGCCCTTCCGCAAATCGATCCCTGGATTCAAGTTCTCTTCGTCCGTTGCAAGGCCACTACCGCATGTCTTCTCGTCAGCAATTCCAGCCTACTGCAATCCGTCCAAAACAAAAGCTTTGGCCTGTGTATTCGGGCAGCGTGACAGCTCCTCAACCCTCACCGAGACGAGCTTCCGATGTTGGAATCCGCTCTGTCTCGTCTGTCAAAGTGTTCCGCATGCGCAAACAGCCCTACGGAGCCGCACCTCCCGTTTGCTCGGGTGATCCTAGCGATTGCCAAGCATGTGCAACGGATCCTGCACTCGCTGCGTTTTGCCGGGCTGTGTCTGCGCATCTAGAAGAGAATCATGGCTCCGAAGGAAAGCACAATGCATCCAACGGTCCTGTCATGCTAGATGCAGGGAATGCCCTCCCGCTCCGTCGGTCAAGGCGTCAAACAATTGATTCAACTGTTTTGCCAGTGCGTCTGCCTTTCAAGAGGACACGCAGTGGCACCATCGTCGAGAGTGAGCATCGGATGAGCGAAATATTGTCCCCCCAGAGCTTATATACAAACGACGGCCCATCAAATCGACCTTCATTGTGGAAAGTATCTCACAGCTACGGTATGCGGCCCTCTATGAGTGCTGAACGCGGGCAAGATGCAACACGTCCACAGCTGCAACATAAGGCTACCGTGGAGAGTATTCCGGAAGCTTGGAAACGTATCAAACAGCACCCCTCCTTTGCACATTGGCAGGAGCAGAAGGGCGGTTTAGACCTTCTTGCAGATGTCGTTGCTAGAAGATCCTCCTCGGATAGTGAAGACGAAGAGGAGGAGAATTCAGAAATCACAAAGAAACAGGAGAATGACGACCAACCAAAAACACAAGTGAAAAGCGAAGATCAGCAACATAGCAATACCACGCCGAAATTGATGCCTCCACTCGAGAGCCCTGTTCAAATTGGTCAGGGCGTAAACAAAGCGCAAGACAAAGGCTCAGACGACGAAGACCTTGCAGCGAATGCCAAACGCCGGAGACTATATGTAGAGCGACAGAGTGTGGACAACGTGCTCGCGCTCATGGATCGTGGTAGCCCGTCAGGTCGAGAGGATGATAGTAGTTGTGCGTGTCCACTGAGCAAGATTCTTTAGAAGATATACGACAATACTGTACACTGAATCATAATGTATTCACGGTGTGAATCGTAATCTAATTGTACATTCATCGCACAATTGCTTTCACTCTAATTTCCTCTGCTTCTTGCATCTCGTCAAAAAGACGACTCTCTTCCTCTCGGCGTTGTTGGTGTTCGATTTGCCGCAAAGACTTGAGCCGTGCCTGCTCTTGTTGCGAAACTTCTTGCTCGAACACTGCTGCCCTACGATTCTCTCTCCGTCGGACCTCACGCGCCCGTCTGCGGGTCGCGAGGGTGTGAATCCGATTGGCAATTTTATCAACGTATGCCATGCTGAGGCTATGCAACTTCTCTCTAATTAATTGCCGTTGTCGCTGCATAGCAAGAACTAGTTCGTGCAATGCTTCGCGGGAAGCCAGATGCGAGGAGGACAAGTCCGGTGACTGACGGCCCTGCTCATCCCAAACACGGATGGCAGCATTCAAGACTTGGAGCTCGGCTACATGCAGAGCAAGGCCATACCGAACCCATGACCCAAGGTGACGCAGCATGGCAACATTACGTTTGCGTGCGGCATAAGCTACGATAGGCTGAATCATCAGATAATTGAAATCAATTCCAGGCGGCATAAACCTTGGTGTTGCGTTAGAAAGGTGTGCATCAACCATTCTTGTAGAAAGACCACTGATTTCAGTCACGAAAGCAGCATTGGAATCATACGTTTCACTGGCTAAGGGATCTTTCCTTTGTATGCGAAGATTCTCTTGAAAAGAGGAGATACGTTGTTGGTCCTGTGCTTCAATTTGTGCAACGAGCTCATCGATTGAAGGCGTCTTCACCCTTAGTTCGGAAGCCAAGCGTTTGATTTCGGCTTCACGCAAGAAAGCAGTCTCTCGAACAAAGTAGATAGCCATATTCACATAGTCTCCATTTCGTCTTGCATCGTGATCTTCTCTTAACTCATTCCGCGCCGACGACGTCGACTCCAGTGGCGCCAGCATTCGTAGTGGGTCTGGTGCAGTGCATGCATGTTTAATCAGGGTGGATAAGGTGGTAGTATTTGGTTGAATGACCAGAGCAGGGTGCGATTCTGTATTGTCATGAACATTCTGTCCGTGCTCCTTGGTGTCTGGGGATTCAATCTGACCTTTCTTCCCGAACAGATCTTTCCAATCGGTAGCAAGATGACTCTGCTCTGGCTTGTCATCCTGCTGTTGCTCAGGATAAAGGCCGGCAGGTATCGGCCTGGTCAGGGCCTCATAGGCTGCAATCATCTGGCTGACAGTTCCTTGCTCTCCCAGCGCCATGACGATGGTATTCAATGTGTGCACATCAGGTGCACCGACTTTGCTCTGTAATGGACCATCTAGCAAAGCTGGTGGCACATCCGGGTTATCCAAGTCCACTCGAAAAGCAAGCTTGGTAAGAAGCTTGAGTGACTTCAGATTCCCAGAAAGACGAAGAATCCTCATTGCCAGATCGCAAGTGATTTTGTCAATGGCCACATGACGACGTAGCATGTCATCAACAAGCGATGCTGTCCGTCTGGAGGCAAGCTCCACTGCTTGGCGAGCACGATCGCTGACCGGTTCACCGTATGCTGCATTTCCTCTTGAGACAGCGACTACATGAGAGTCAACTTTGTGTTTTTGCTTGCGTTGTCGTGTAACTTTAAGCCACTCATTGAGGTCTCGACGATGCACACGTTCGATTTGATCAGTGAGATGCCTCGTGATGCCGACCATCAGGTGCAAGTACGTACGTTGATTGGGTTGATGGGAGGACCGGTGAATTCCAGGCGATGAATATAAAGATGGAATACGAAGCCGATTCATATTTGTTAATTCAGCCCCTTGATCGCCGACCAAGGCACTCCATACCTTGGTAATGGCGGCTATATTGCCTCCAGGGGCAAGCTGCTCCAATACTTCGTTGAAATCTTCAATATCCGGTAGATTGGCAGGATCTTTGGAACTAAGTTGCTCGAATATTACGCCAACCCTCTTTAAGTAGCTTGCGATACCCGATGCTTGTCTCCCTTCCAAACCTGCCTCATAGCGGTACTTGACCAACGAAGATGATTTGCGAATGTTTGCTTGACGTCGTTTCTGTGTGTTTGACGCCTGTGGTGCTATTGCTCTAAGTACACGCCGATGATCACTTCGAGCTAGGACGGGAAGCATGGTAGGTGCGTCCAGACCTGTGGACCCAGCATAGTGGCGTTGAGACTCTTCAACTATTGCCACATAAAGTCGCCAGATCCTCTCAGAAGAACTTGTTACAGAGGTTGCTAATTCATCCTTTAGCTCACGAATTAGAGGGTGCGGAATTTGAAAGAAAGCCTTTTGATGCTTTGTGGACGACGGGCCAGGCTGATGATTCGACTTATTCTTCTCTGTGAGTTTTTTGCTCCATGCTGGCGGCAAAGGAGAAGAGAAAAATTCCGAGCCGAGCGACTTCTTTGATTGATGTGTATGCTGTCCATGGATCCGGACGCCTTTACCTTTTTCCTCTTGCACAGCGGTGGAAGTGGAATAGTAAGAAACGACATTATACTGTGAGGGAAGATGTCCATTTGGAGAATGCGGCCGAGCGCAAACGAGATGCCGACGAGCGAAGCATCTCAGCGCCATGGAGACAACGAACGGCTTTCCAAAGAGAGAAAGTATGACAGGCTTTTGCAACCGAGCTTGATCAGATCTTCGCGCTTATGTAAGCTCACGAAATTTTTCTAAGCGCGAAGAGAAAAAACCAGTGGAAGCAACAGCTAGACATCTGAGCCTCTCGATCTCTCTCGCGGCGATGGTGAGAAGAACTCGGCCAGGTCGGCCCAAGGGCCAGGTCGATTCTGCAACGGATCGTAAGCAAGAGACACATGATTTGCATGCCGTCCCTTCTCAGAAGCAAAAGGAGAAAGCTCCTGTTCGTCATGAGTTCTCGACCTCTCCCCATCTTCAATGGGCGCCAGTTGTACGTCGCAAGGCTACCAACGTTCCTGTGGTATTCAGCCACGACGGCGAGTGAGTTTCCGGTAGTTGTTTAAAAGATTTCTTCTCACACCTTGCTTCTCAGCTTTTTCTTCGTACCTTCGTACTCTTCCATTAAGATATTCTCCACAACTACAGGCCAGCTTGTATCCACACTCTCGTCATTTTCTTCGGCTTCACCAACAAAGGGCACTGCACAAGAAAAGGCAGGGCATTTGCAAGAGATAACGGGACTGTTCCTTAATCCATCCAATGCTCTACAAATTGTCAGTAGCTCTCTAGATGGGACCATCAAGATTTGGGACGTACTTGATGGTATGCTTGTACGTACAATCGACCTTGGATATGCCATCACACACATGGCCACACATAGCTCTATCAAAGGCAAAGTGTGTGTCATTCTTCGTAAGCCCCGTCATTCAGCGGGCAGCAAGCAGAATCACGATGCTACACCGAGTCGCGGTCCGTGCAACTCTATCGCACAGATTGTTTCCTTGGCTACAGTCTCGACAAGAAGTGGTGCCCGTTCGATGGCACCAGCAACAAATATCCGCATTGGCAAAACGAGACATGCATCTGATATGGCGATCTCTGCCGATGGGCAATACATCGTTGTCGTTGGAAAACGCAAGATTCATGTCGCATCTCTGCGTGAACCGAAGAAGGGCTTCACCAAAATCCTCACGGATGCCGCTTTGACCTGCGTCGCTTTTCACCCGAAGGAGAATGCTTTCGCCACAGGAGACGAATCGGGCAAGATCCGACTGTGGTACTTTTTACAAGATCCGTCGCAGCTTTCCCATTCCACTACACAAGAGAGACTCGCTCCAAGCACAGTACTACATTGGCACGCACACGCGGTCAGTAGTCTCCGGTTTACTGATAACGGGGCCAATCTTTTGTCTGGAGGGGAGGAAAGTGTTCTTGTTCTGTGGCAGTTGGCCACGCACGGCCGGGAATTTGTGCCCAGATTGGGCGGCGGAACACTTGTGTCGATCAGCACACTCCCTGGCAAACAAGGCCGACAAGAACAATTCGTTGTCGCTATGGATGATGGTAGTGTATGTTTCATTGGGACAATTAATTTAAAACCCTTGCGTACCATCGCCGGTGTTCTCGCTAGTATGGGTCAAAACAGCTCGAGTGCATATGCATTCCCCATGGCCTCTCAGCCGTCAACAGGTAATCTTGTCCTACCTGCAGGCCATCCTTCCAGTCTCCAATTCGTCGATGCAACTACAGACCAGCAAGTTATGCAATTGGAGGTGATTGCATCCAACCGTGTGTCACGACCGGATGACACCCCTCTGAGTCAGCCCCATGTTGAACACGTCGCCTTCTCATCCGATGCAAACTGGATGGCCACCGTGGACAGGCGTGCTGCGGGAGAAATTGCGTTAAAAGTATGGAGACGGGATTCCACAAGCAACGTGTACACACTCAACACACGTATTGATGAGCCGCATGGCGCTGGTCAAAGTATAACCAGCATCGGATTTAGTCCAAGATCATACAGCACGATAGGGTCTGTGTTGCTGCTTTCGACGGGATCGGATGGAAACTGCAAATTGTGGAGACACGCTTTTCGGAACGGCAAGAAGCAACAGAAACATGTGTTTTGGATCGCACGTAGTGCATTCGAGCATCGTGCTATGCCCGCGTACAGCCATGCATGGAGTGCTGATGGATCACTGCTCGCTATCGCGCATGGCGCTGTTGTCACACTTTGGGAGCCTTTGTCGAATGTATTTCTCCACGCCATCACAAGTTCGTCCACAAGCTCAGACACGGACATGAACACAGGGACTGTTCAGTTCGTGGGCTCAGGCAGTCGATATGTGGCTTCAACGGAAGGTACCTTCCTGTCTGTTTGGGATGTCGTATTGGGCAAGCACGTAGTGGAACGTCCTCTTAGAAACATCGTGGCGATTCTTGACCTGGAAGTATCGACATCGACGTTCGTCGTCATCACGGCGACATCATCTGAGTCGAAAGTAATTCGTCTGCATCTCAATGAAAGCACGTCTTCGATCGTTCAAAGTATTCCTTTCGGCATCAAGCAAATTGCCCTTGGCACAAATAAAGCGCTTGACTTTTACGCATTGACCAATGAGGACAATGTTCTGCGTATCAGTGCCGCCATTGGAGAGAGTGGCCCAGGAGAGGCAGCGCAATCTCTGCGAAGCGTAGTGATAAAGCGTCGGACATTGTACGACGAGCTGTTTGGGACGTCCCACGAACAAGAGACACACGATCAAGATCCTGGTCCAGACGCGCTGCATGTTCCTTCTGTCCCTGCACGGAGCGCCGATATACAATCGCTATTTGATGTTCCAGCACATCTCTTACCTCCAGTCCAGACGCTGTTTGAGCCATTTATGCAGCGACTCCTCCCGCGGCGACCTGATGACGTGGAAGAATTAGCACCGTCGAGTGAAGAGCATGGTAGTGCAGAAGTCACGGAGGCGGATGCCAAGCCGATCATGAACCATGGGCTCTTCACACTGGAGCAACGCATGGCACATGTAGCGGCGTTGGATATGGACAATGTTACGCAGCTATTTTACGAGATGGCCACCGGGCAAGAACCTGAGGATGCTCACGAACCTGCCGCTGAGCATCCACCTATCACTGCAAACGATACGCCGGCGCCTGCGCACGACGAATCAACAAAGCACAAGACACGCCGAGTGTCGAATGGGATGAATCACGTAGATGACCACAAGAGAAGCAAGAAAGCATCCGTCTCACACAATCATTCGTCACCGCATCAGCTCGGTGGAAAGAAGCGGAAAAGCAGTTCGAGCTGATGGAGAGGGATTTGGCGTGCTTCGTAGAGTCATAGACAGGCGGCATTTTGTAAAACAATGATAGTCATGCATGAAAGACGTATAGTGTCATGGTCGCCGTTGCGACCCATGTACAAATGACCGCTACCCACTGAGTAAAAGAACAAGAGTGTGGGATGAGGAGAATAATGAGGGAATGCTGAAGCAGGCACTGCTCGGGGAAAACACGCAACCGGGGATGAAGTACATTCTTAGAAGGGTGAGAATCTGCTGCGACAGAATTTTAGGCAACGTGAGAATCTTCTGTTGACAGAGTCATGTAATGTGAGATCCTTCTGTTCACAGAATCATGCAATTCTTGCGCTTCTTCGACTTGACCGGTGTCGGTGCCACTGCGGGGAACGTCAGTGTAGTCATTTGAGATTGGTGCCGCACTTACACACACTCCGAATCGCTTCATCGAACACGCCCTTGAGCCCCACTTGCGATAAAGCAGAGCATTCCATATACCTAACCGCACCTACATCTCTGGCCATCTGGTTGCCTTGTGCATACGAGATGGGTGCCATGCGTCTTTCCCGTAGTTTTTCCGCCGTGGCCGGGTCGTCGCGTAGATCTAGCTTGGTGCCGACGAGGATGATGGGGATGTTTGGTGCATGATGACTATGATGGTACGGTCAATAAAAGCGCGCCTTGGCAGATCTGATGAACTCACCTAATCTCAGGCCACCACTTTATGTCGAAGAATCATGGTCAGCAGTGCATCTCTTTATTCCCAACCCACACACCTTTGTTCGCACGTTCTCGAAGCTTGGCGGGCTGACAAGAGAGAAACAGATGAGAAAGACGTCTGTTTGCGGGTACGACAGCGGGCGTAGTCGATCGTAGTCCTCTTGTCCCGCTGTATCCCAAAGACCTGTAAAGGATGAGTACGTGTGGACAAGCGAAGTGTCAGTGTGACTCACCCAGGCTGACAGGTTTCCCGTCGACCATCACATTGGCAGAATAATTATCAAATACGGTAGGGATATATTCACCCTGTATTGGTGTGAGATGAGCAGCAACACGTCTGTGTGGTACGCACCGGAAAGGCATTGGTGGTGTAGGAGATTAGGAGGCATGTTTTGCCCACAGCACCGTCTCCAACGACGACGCCTGGAAAGATATGTGAGCATGTGCGAAGCGCGCTGTGTCATTGGGGCTCACATTTGATCGTCTGCATCCTCAACTACACACTGTATGGAAGAAGGACTACCGGAGGAGACAAGGCAAGCAGCAAGTTGTCTCGACGCACGCTCTCCTTACCGCGCGCGCACCCTAGTTTAAATGGGATAGTGCGTTCGTTCTTCTCAATCACATGCGGGACAAAGTGGAAAGAAAATCACGCATCAGAACATGAATTGCATAACGCACGTGACATGCGCCTTACGCTATCGCTCCGAGGATCAGTTGTACGGCCTCCTCAGAGGTGCCTCGGACGGAGAGCTCCATCGTGACACCGTCTTCTTTAGCGGAGCAGGTCATGCGACACCTCGCTAAGATTCGCGCAGGCTCTGGCACCGAGGCTACTGCTCCGGCCAGATTCAATGTATGAACAGTGGTCGACGTGGGCACTTCTGTGCCGCCCAGAGGCTGCATGCCAAACAGATCCACAAGTGTGTCACAGGCGGCTGAAAAAGGCAAGGCAGAACTCCGTTAGAACCAAACCAACAAATACACACACACACTTACACTTGAGACTTTCCAGAGCTGTGAGCGCGAATGTTTCCGTGGCGGCACTGGCCTTGCCCAGCTCTTCCCATTCACGGTTCCAGTCAGCCCATTGTTCAATCACATAGTCCGCAGTACCCAATTCAAGTTCAGACATTTCATACTGGTCATCGTATCCTTCCTCTTCAGCTTCACCTGTGCTGGGATCGACTTCCCGGCTGACGAAGCGCAATGTGTTTGTGAGCGTTCCCTGAGCAAAGTCGCTGCTACCAGCACGGCTGAACGATACGTATACTTTGCCACTGGGCTCCGCTTGGGTGAGGCTGGGAATGGTTACGATAAAGTCCTCCGTCAAACCAATATCGCTTGCACCACCGACAACGACGGCCACCTGATCCAGCACCGTATCCGGCAGGGTATTGGTGACGTTGTATTGTATGACGATGTGGTCCGCAAATAAGTGAGTCACTGCCGAGACAACATACTCTGTCTCGCTTTCTGTGATCTGCGTAGGTCGCTTGGAGCTCTTGAGAAGCGGTCCATACCCTTCGAATTGCGGAATGGCCTTGATCTGCTCTTCATATGCCTGCTGCGAGTCCAGTGCGGCCCCATTGGCAGCCGCAGCGCTCGTACCAGGGCCTGTACTGGTGCCAGCACTTTGGCTGTCTGCTGCCATGGCCACTTTGTTGGCCGCCTCTGTCTTTGCACGAAGTTCTTCCTGCTTCTGCTCCTGCCGAGTGACCCGGGGGATATCGCCAGCATTGAATTTCTTGCTCAGTGCCGAGGGGTCTTCCAGATAGCTTTGTAGCGAGGACTCCAAAGCAGAAAGCTTGAACATGCTTTCACTTTGCGACAGACGTGAAGCGAGCTGTGTCTCACGCAAAACACGCAGATTCATTGCTGCACGGTCCCGGACCTCATCGTCAATATCGTCAAGACAGCGCTCGAGAAGGATGGTGATTCTTGCCGTCAGAGACTTGTCTCCCAGCCCGAATTTAGCCAAACTGTTGACAGCTGCCGCACGCACAATGGCATTCTCCAGGATGACCCGATTGTAAATGTACCGGATGTACTTGTGAGGTTCCGACATCTTGGGGCCTTCGACACCCAGGAGATGCAGGATGCGAACGCTGAGCTTTGTGAACTCACAGTCCTCGATGAATTCACACAGGTGTGCCAAGGCAGCCTCCTTGCAATCTCCAATGAAGGAAACCATGTCGAAGATAGCATCCACGACGGCGCGCTTGAATTCATACCCGCCTTCGTCACGCAGCACGCCAGAGAGGAAGTTGAGCATAGCATTTTGCTTGGTTGGGAATTTCAGGCACAGGCTCCGAATGGCATCGACGACAATGATCTTGAATTCGTCACTGATTTCGTTCATGAATCCGGTGATCTGTTTCATCAACCGGTCCACAGACGCCTCGTTCCCAGTCTTGAGCAACGTAGTAATTGCATACGTCGCTACGCTTCGGTTCGGATCCGTGATCAAGTTCTCCATGTCGACATTGCAACTTTGCACGGCTTCTGGTTGTGTTTGCGCCAACTTGGCCAGCGTTCGGATGGCGGCAAACTTCAACGTGGACTTCGATGAGGACAAGAATAGCTGCAACACAGCAATCGGTCGGGACAGCTCGGCAGTCGTCAGACCGCGCATCTCACACAAGACACGCGCAGCTTCATAGTTGACCATGTCTGACTTGTGTCGGAGCCAGCCCTCAATAAGGTCCATCATACTTCCACGCAGGTTTGGGTCCTCTTCAGCCACCCTGGCAGCATACCTGACAAGCATACACACAGCGTAGGGACTTCGCACAACGTTCTTGTTTGTCGAGCCGAGTTGCTGGACAAGCTTCGTGACAGCCATTCGATCAGCAGCGCGGATCAGGTACACGAGACCTAGTGCATGGTACTGTGTAATGTACGTGCTGCTCGGGATCGCAGAAAAGGCACTCTGCGGCGGCTGATTACCTCCGCCCCAGCCAAGATAGCTGCCAGCGCCGCCGAAACCCGCACCAAACCCACCGCCCGGCCCTTTGGTGTTGATTGCTTCCTGTGCTTCGTTGCCCCAACGACGCACAATGTCGCGCGCAGCGATATGTAACTGGTACGCAGACACCAGTGCAGCCGAAGCGATCGACGAATTGCGGTCTACGATGGCAGACTTGAAGAAGCGCTCAAGGCCTTGCACCATGGACGGATCCACCACGCGGCTTAGAGCGCGGATGGCGTTGGGGCGGTAGATGACTTCCATATTTGGCTGCATGTCCTTCATAATGGATGCTGTCACCATAATGACGTCGTCTGCCAATGGACAAAGTTCTTTAATGGCTAAGTACACCATCTGACGCAGCGCGGGGTCCTTGTGCTGGAAGAGCTTCGTTGCACCAAAGAAGAGTGCTGTGGCCTCTTGACGACTGAACGTCTCGCCCGAATAGAGCAGATAGACGACCTTTGTGAGAAGAATGCGACATTTTCGTGGGCTGATGGGAGATTCGTGAAAAACTCGTGCCTCCTGGATGACGGAGGTCTACAGGAATGAGGTCAGTGTTGTTGTCGAGTATCTCGAACGGCTCGACGCACCTTGTCTTGGTAAAAGGAAGAGACACCTGTCTCTTCATCTTTCTTGAAAGACATGCTGACCAGTCGAGAGGATCACGTATCTCGACTATACAGCTGATATCCACAGAGCTGCACAACCACTGTGAAGGTATGATGCTCTCCTGGCCAAAGCTTCTCTGAGGGATGGCGCGTAGCACCGTACGTGGCATGCGGTCACGTGTGCACAAATGGACCGTGTGCATGTCGTAAAGTGGAAGGACTAATGGCCGTGGGGAATTTCTTTCGAACATGTACAGAGGGACGAAGGAGCAGCAGTAGACGATTGGCAAGAATGTGGGAAGAGAGTAAAACTATGATTTGAATCAATCTACGAAAGCGTTACTTGTTTGAATTTTCGAGCATTCTCCACGAGTGCCACTTCCACAGGCAACCGCTCGGCACTGCTGGCACCGTAAAAGCCTTGAACGCCTTTGCATCTCGAAAGAACATATTGAGCATCTTCTGGAGCAGCCACAGGACCACCATGCACCAGAACAATAATGTCGGGCTTGATTGACCTCGCTCGATCGGCGACTGTGCAGGATACGGGGTAAGAGTGTATCGAGCAAAGAAATAGTCAACACATACTTTTCTGGGTGATCGCAACGCAGTCATCGAGAGACTTCGACGAATGTGCACCGATGGATCCGCTCGTCGTTAACCCCATGTGAGCTAGGTTGATATGTGTGAGACGAAGCGAGTGTGTGAATTCTGAGTGACCCACCAACAACGATATCCGCACCCACTCGTGCCATCTGCTCTGCATCGTCCTCGTCGAACACGTAAGGCGTGGTCAGAAGTCCAAGTCGGACGGCTTCCGCGATCATATCTATTTCTTTGTCATATCCCATCCCAGTCTCCTCCAGATTTTGACGATACAAACTGTCACGGTCGATGAGACCCACCGTGGGGAAGTTCTGTACTCCGACAAAGCCTACATCGATCAATTGCCGAAGGAATTTCGGAATGGAACGGCGAGGATCAGACGACATGACTCCTGCTAGAACTGGTGTATGCTGAACGACAGGAAGAATCTCATCCGCCTACACAACTTATGAGTCCCCTTCGAAACACTGACACTCGACTTACAAGTTCAAGCACAATGCTGTTCGCGTCGCCCTACGATCCCATGACTGTCAATTGTCATCTTAAGAAGAGCGCAAGCACTACTTACATAAGGCATCATACCCGCCAAACTACCCCGTCCTTGCATGCGAAATCGCCCAGAGTTGTATGTACTGAGAAAATGAGAATCAGCAAGTACAGCACTGTGAGATGGAAACATACATGAGAAGATCTGTCTAACAGCGACGTCTGATTAGTATTGCTCCTGAGACTCCTTTCCAAACTCACCCCACCCTTTTCAAGAAATTTGGCCGAGAGGCCAATTCCTGCTCCACCGCCGACAATCGGTTTACCAGAAGCAATAGTCTACTCTTATCAGCTGAAACTTCATGCGCTGCACAGGCACCGCAACTCACTTCCTTGAGACGTGCCAAGGCTTCTCTTCCATCCTTCGGTGGAGCGAGATGTTGACATGACATGGTATTTGCTTACCGCTGTAGCAGAAACGAGGAAAGATGATTAATACCCTGCAACTTGTACTGAATCATTTTATTTAGCCTTGTCGGCTTCTCGACCTCCACCCACGGACTCCGTGCATAGGTGATCCTGCATAGAGTTTGGTAGCTTTGTAAGTGGGCACTAACATCGTATGCTGAAAGATCATACATAACGATGCCCAACAATCCACGTATAGGGCTCGTTGGGCCCCTGGATAATAAGAGCGCAGAATATTTTTTGGCCAGAGATGTACTGCAGAAGGCAGGGTGTGATGTCTTGATTGTTGATGTTTGCACACAAGACATAGACACACTTGAAAACACCTCTACTGATGAACAGGTGATCCTCCCCATGCAACTTCTTTCCAAATATGACGATGTTCGGGGTACACACACTGACAGAAGTACTTACAATGCCATGGATAGGAGTACAAGAAATGATGTACTCCGTACGGGCTCCCTTGCAATTTTGTCAGAAGAGAGGAAAGCACTGAGATTACATGGGTTGGCCTCCTTTGGAGGGAGTCAAACGACCGCCTTAGCCGCTTCTATAATGCGAGATGCGATCTTTGAAATTGGTTTCCCCAAGGTTGCTGTGACTACAATGATCGCAGGCGATGTATCCGGTTATGTTGGGGAAAGCGACATTGTGTTATGGCCAAGCGTTGTCGATATCTCTGGAAGGCTCAATTCTATCTCTACAAGTATCATAACAAACGCAGCTTGTGCTCTATCTGCTATGGCTAAGAGCTATCTTGAACGCTCCAGTGCTGGAGGAAGACAGTCGAGTAGACCTCAAGTAGCATTGAGCATGTTCGGTCTGACAACCCCTTGCGTCAACGAAGCAAGTCGACTATTGACGCAAAAGGGCTTTGAACCGGTTGTCTTCCATTCCAGTGGTACTGGAGGACGAAGCATGGAGCGGCTCATCGGAGAGCACCAGTTTGATGCTGTCCTAGATTTCACTACCACTGAGCTAGCTGATGAACTATTGGGGGGAATCCTATCCGCTGGTCCGGAAAGGTTAGAAGCAGCTGCTTCCACCCAAGTTCCTCAAATCATCTCCGTCGGTGCACTTGATATGGCAAATTTCGGTCCAAAAGCTTCGGTCCCTTCTAAATTCCTTGAGGATAAAAGCAGGAAGATCCATGTTCATAACTCGAGTATAACTCTTGTTCGGACGAACGTAGAGGAGAATAGAGAGCTCGGAAAACTCTTAGGAGAAAAGGCCATGAAATCGAGATCCTTCAAAATACTCTTTCCTGAGAAAGGCATAAGTGGGATTGATTGTTCTGGTGGCCCTTTCGAGGATATAGCGGCACGCATGGCTTTATTGGAAGGAATCAAAAATGTCGTAGATGACACACACATCGAGAATATCCCGTGCCATATCAATGATCCGCAATTTGCTCTCAAAGCCGTAGAAGATCTTTTGGCGTTGTACTATAACGAGAAGCACTAAAGACTGTTACGATGAGCTAGTCATTCCTTATCTCTCGCGTACATCAATCAGTCCCTCATCTTCTAATCATACGATAAACGATATGTTCAATCTAAACAAATAGGACACTCGCATACCCTCATATTGATTTCAAAGCACTCATTTTTGTCATAGTGACACCTTGTTATTACTGATTTTGTAGAGTTCGACTTTACTGATACACTATTGTGTTGAAAGAATGATACGATATACGAGGGTGCTCAAGGCTGTCTATTACACATGTCTCAGTCTTATCAGAGTCGATCCAGAAATATTCGGGTTGAGCACCTATGTCACTTGACTTCATCTCGATGATGTAGATATGTTTTTCGACGTTGTCACCGGTTATGATGAAATTCTCTTTTGAATTATCTGAAAATTTGACAGCTGTCCAGAATGGTTCTGTGGAGGGATACTTCCAATACATGTGACCCATTGATGGATCAGCTACCATTTCCAGACGTGCTTTAGAGATCTGTTCTCCGCATGGTGTACACCTGACACATGAAGGAAAATCATCATCTGCATTTGAGAAAGCTATGAGGGTGAGCAACGAAACGACCAACAACAGATTCATATTGTACTTTTCGTCTTGCTGAAAGTAATGCTGTTTTTCCGTGAGTGATAGCGATGCTTTGATAGTTGCTTCCTACATGAGGGTCCCCGTTAAGTATTTGCTGCCGTATATACTTTTGGAGAATTTGAGAAGGGAAATTTTAGGCAAATGAATGGGTAATAGGCGGGCTTTGGATTTGTAAGGGTTCTATCCCAGTAAATCTTTATTATACTCTCTCAATCATACTCACGATTGGTACTCAGCGTTCTTGTTATTCATCATAGCAATCTCAAATGCTAAATTTGTCCGATTGCCAGAGTTCATGATTGGCGGAAGTACCGGAGTTTCGGAAAGGTCCTATATGAAATGTAAATGAAATGCATGTGGGCCACAATAATACGGCATCAAATTTTGAGTATTAGAGAAAAATTCAGTTTAAATTCAAGAGAACATGTCATTGATATAGTCTACTAGAACAGTTTGACGAGTGAATTTGACACTTTTAGCTGGGTTGATGAGATAGTTGCGTTGCTTGTTTTGATTTATTATTTGTGCTGTATTATGCTCGTGCTGCATAATCATTGGTAAATGATAATATTAAATCTGTGATATGAACGTCGCGGGTGATTCAGGCTCTCGATAGAACAGACGTCCGTCTCACTCGTGTCGATCCAGAAGTATTCGGGCTGTGCACCGATATCACTCGATACCATTTCTATAATGTATATATGCTTGGGCCCATAATCACCTCGCATAATGTAATTTCCGCTCGTATCGGTATCGAATTCCACAGCTGCCCACATAGGATCGCCAGAGGGATATCTCCAGTACGTGTTGCTGATTGAATGGTCTATCTCCATCGAAAGACGATGCTTGTTCTCTTGTTCGCCACATGGTGTGCATCTCACGCACGACGGGAAGTCGTCAGCACGAACGCAGCTTAGAATCAAGAGGAGAGCAAAATAGTAAAAGCACGACATTTAGAGATGACAAACGACACAGATCTGACGTTTTCTCTTACTTATACTATATGGTACCTTCATCTTCATAAATTTCAAGAAGCACCGCACTTAGCAAACATTCTGTAGTCAATTTTCGAACAAGAAAGCTGAGAGCGGTGCCTGGAAAATGTCTATAAATACAGCTTCATCTTCATAATGCCGCGCGCTAGCATTATTGTTTCAAACAGCGCGGGGGACGACGCTACTTCACAATTCCTAAGTAACAGTCGGGGTGGGTAAATAACACTTCAACCTTCAAGCGCTAAATCCTTATGGCGACCACCAGCCCGCGGGGAATTAGTTAAAGACGTCCATATTGTTCATGACAATGGCTGACAATACAAAGGGATCGTCTGCGGAGCATGGAGAAGTGTTGGAAGCTCCCAATGCCGAATATGCTCTGAGAGAGTTCGAACGCTCCGAATTGTGGTGGACCGAAGAGGAGGAGAAGAGGATCAGATGGAAGCTTGACTGCCACATTGTGCCCTTGTACGTATTTACGTAGGCGGGCATCGAAGAGTTACTGACCCAAAAGTTGTCAGTCTTTTTCTGACTTACCTCTTTGGTATGTGTACCATGTATTAAAAGAATTGGGACTGACGAACCTCGAACGAAGCATTCCTTGATCGGTCCAACATAGGCAATGCCAAAACTGCTGGTATGAATTCGTCTTTAAAAATAGGCGACAAAAAGTACCAGTGGCTATTGACCATATTGTACGTACTTTTCCTCCATCATAGAGAAGAAGCTAAGAGATTTCCCTTCCAGCTACATCTCCTATATTCTATTTCAGTGTCTTCTTATTGGTTACAAGCTTGTTCCTCCAAGTAAATTTATGGGAACTTGTGTTACACTCTGGGGCATAGCAGCTATCTTACAGGGAGCTGCGTACAACTGGAGCGGAATGATGGCGGCACGCTTTTTCATCGGGCTGTCAGAAGCCGGCTACGGGACAGGCGTTGCTTTATATCTCAGCTTTTTCTACCCACGCCAAGAGATTGGCGCTCGTTTTGCAGGATTTGTCGTTGGATCTGCGATTGCCTCAGCCATTGCGGGTAGTGTGGCGTATGGTCTGCAGTCCGCGAAAACATCTGTTGAAAGTTGGAGATTGATTTGTAAGTTGATGGCGCAGACAGTAGCTTTTCGTTCACACTTCTTGCTTCAGTCATTGTCGAAGCTGCACCTACCGGTATGTCGCTAGTACTCTCCACAAATCTTTGCTTAACAATCTTAACATAGTCATCCTCGGTCTTGTTCTATTTGTGGCGCTTCCTGACCGTCTTTCTACTTGCAATTTCCTCAACGAACGCGAACGAAGGGTCGCTGAGGCACGTCTCTATCGTGCGCTGATCGACCGTGACGAAGCGAAAGATCATACACTCAAACACCAGGGGAGCGAAGGCAAGTTTGGCTCCATTATGAATTATCTTCGATATTCGTTAAATTTTCGCAACGGGGCAGCTGCCTTTAAGGATCCATTGAGCTATATGAACGCGGCCCTTCTGTTCATCATCAATGTCGGATTTTCCTCAATTCCTGTCTATTTACCTACTATCCTAGAAGGAATGGGCTATGAAAGGTGAGTATCTACCTATCTTCCTCCCTGACCGCCACTAATTTTTGTAGTATCCGCGCCCAAGCCTTCTCCGCACCGCCTTACGTCGGAGCGTTTGTCGTAGCGTTGCTTTCCTCCTATTTGGCAGACAAGACTCAAATAAGGGGAATTTTGGTTGCCATCATGGTGTGTAGCAAAAAGTGATCCTGATCCGTATACTAAGCTTTGAAAAGACTTCTATTGGGATTGTAGGGTATTTCATGCTGGCGACTCTCTCAAACGACCACACTCGGTACGGAGCTGTGTGGCTTGTCGTCATAGGATTGTTCAGCTTCATACCTCTATGCTACATGTGGCTCATCTCCAACTCCTCTGGGGAGACAAAAAGGGGGGTTGCTTTGATAATCTTTGGCACTATTGGACAATGTGGACCAGTACTTGGTACGGTAAGTTGTAAGAGGTGATGTTCCCGTTAGCTTGTTCCTAAAATATAACAGAGACTTTTCCCTTCTGAGGAGGGTCCTTATTATAGGAAAGGAATGTTCATTAACGGTGGCCTTTTACTAGGCTCTCTTCTCATTACACTTGTCGGCCTTGTGTACCTCACGATGCAAAACCGGGAAAAGGACCGTTTGATGGATAAGATGCATTCAGAAAGCATCTCAGGCATTTCAAACAGCTCCGAAAAACAAGTCAACGGTGATTTATCGCAATATGCAGCCACGGAAGCTCTTCAATATAAACGTAAACTTGATACCAAAAATGCGGATGAGCGCAACGAGCTGCACCGTCGCAGAATTCAAATTGCCATCCATGGAGAAAAGTCTGTCTATTTTCGCTACTGCTTGTAGATCGGACACAAATGTAGTCACTTTGTATGTATACAAAATATCATGCGTGTCACATGAGTCTATGAAGGTCTTGCACGGATTTCACATTCGTTCCAAAGGTAGGATAGACGAAAGCGCGTTTGATATGTTTAAAACAATGCCCGAAGCTAATGTTTGGACACTCGCACAAAGATGCGAAAGAGCGAGAGCTATCGTGATGATACGGTAAGTAAATGATGCACAAAGTCCTTTCCACTTACAGCGAAAACTATTACGTATGCCAGCAAGCTCGTGAAACAAAGACCAATTAATGCGCCCTGCAGACGACATATTGCTGGCTTTTTGGCAGGGTCATTGAGGCGCTGTGGACCAACAATGCCGGACTTGTCATGGGGATTGGCGTAGGGAGAATTGAATGTTGTACAGACAAGAGTAGAAGTGAAGTAGTTGTCGAACGAGAGGGAGAGTTCAGCAGACCAAAGGCAGATGAAGATTAACTGTGCAAGTATCAGTCGTATTCCGTGCACATACCGCATAGAACATACCTCGATCAACGTATAGAAGAGTTTATTTCCCACGCGCCAAAGACCAATCGGTCGGCTGAAATACTCAATGTATATCTGGACTGCGACGTGTGTGAGCGTCAAAGGTGAGAAAATGATGGCGACCACAGGGCTACTGCCTACTGAATCCTCCGCACCCTCCTGACGTAAAAGTCGATAGAGCCTGATGGCGATCGCTAGCGTGCTCGTCGTAAAAGCAATATTGAGCAGTCGAAAAAGAAGCGGGACGAAAGCATTGTGGAGCAGAAAGTACCTCCACCAAGCCACTGTGAAGATTGCTAACACTCCACCGTTCGCTCGTCCGTCCGTTGCAGAGAGCTTCATTCGTCTGCGAGACCCTGATCCGGTGTCTGTGCGGGGGAAATACCCTGCGCCGCCATGGTCAGTAAACCGATAGTTGCCGAAACGAATAGAGTGGCTTCTGCGCGACTCTGGCCTCCATGGGGACTCCCACCCTGGTGTGAGTGGCTGATGCCTCGAGAAACTATTGTCTTGTGCGATACCTGGTTGCACCAACCTTCTGCGATATTCCTGCTCGGCGTCATGAGAAGGATCATGGGACCAGTCGCGCGTCTCATCATGCGCACTTGTCATTTGTTTCTCTTCATCATCAGCTTGTCTCACAGCCTTGTCTCGGTTCTCGTCATGGGACGAACGTGCTGATTTGGTGGCCTTGCGATTCGACTGACTTCCCATATATGTCCCGGCCGCCAGGCTGGCCAATGCGTCGCTCAGTGCACTGTGATACGTGTGACCGAAGCTGGAACGCCGTTGCCCATCATGATGCACGGGCTCGTCTATACTGGATGAGGAGTCTTTATCATTGGATTGCTGTGCACCGCGTCGGAAGACGGTGTCTCGCGAGAGGCCTTGTTCTGTCTTTGCCGCTGGTTTCTGCATACGCGGAAGAGTAAAAGCCCAGAAACGGCCCAACCCATGGGCTTGATGCGGGTTGGAGGATGAAGAGGACGTGCGTGAGAGGGGAGGATGCTCTTCTTGGGCGGGTGATTGTTGTGCCAAAGCAAGTGAAGAGGGTTGTGGCAGGCACTTGTCATCTGCACCTCCACTGGCTTTCGGCCAAGTCTCTGCCTGTTGCTGAGGTTTGAGCTCGGGAGACTGCCAGGGACTAGGGTCATGATGACGGGCCCAGACTGAAGGGAAGTACAAGTGAGCACGATTATTGCGCACGGTCACTGCCATGTTCTACATACCGGGTATAGTATTCAAGGTCTTGGGGCTCTTCGAGCTGGTGAGAGTACTGTTATTGTTTGAATCCGCATGGCTTGCCTGGATCCCTGTGGAAGTCGATAGCGTTGTCGTGTCCTGCTTGGTCGACGAAGAGCTTTCGGCTGAGGCGGCTTCTGGCATGCTCGAAGGTGGAGCCTGGTGTCAACTATGAAAGCCAGAAATGGACATCGGATCCGTGTGTACTTGTGCCTTCATTTCAGTCGCCAAGGGAACATCTAACGCGTGGTTTTGTGCCTAGCGTGTGGGAGCCACTTGTGCGTTACGAGAAGATAGCCAGACGTCCACAGTGCATGGTCCTAGAGGTAGATCCATCTGAGCAGGATACCAGTGAATGGGTCAAACAGGGTCTATGTGCATATTTGTGGAGCTCCCATCTCTGAACAAGTCTCTTCTTCTCTCTATTTTAGCCTAAAGTCGGACTTGATACCTAGTCTATGCTTACCTGAGCATCGTTGTCCAAAATTCGCGCTCCAAAAAGTGGCGAAGTCTGCGATTGTTTCGACCACCAGTCGCGCCCGCACACTCGTTGGGATGAGCGCAGTCCCTACCCACCTCTAAGCTTAACTTTGTCGGCGTCCTTCCTTCGAGCTCTTGCCATATCCTGGCGTGCGAGAAACGGACGTATTTCCTTGGTTTGATGCAATAGGCCCTTAGCAGTAACTTTCTCAATGTATCACCCATTCTCTTCCACAGCATCGCCATCCTGTTACTCATCTCTACATTAGCATTTGTACAGTCAGTATGGCTAGGCCTCCTCCCGATATCCACTCCCCCTCTTCTATAAGCAATGCATCATCCACACACGGACATAGCCTTGGTGGGTCGCCCTCTGTGCCTTCGATACCGATCGTTAGTGGAAGTGGTGCCCGTGTGCCAACACAGTTTCTGGATAGAAATGGAACATTTGGTGGTAGGATAGAGAATGGACAGACAAGCAGGCCGTCCCCTGTTGCGATTGACCTGACCGAGGATGATGGAGAAGACTTTACAATGATAGAAGCGAAAGGACCAGGCGTTCAGCACGATATGGATGCGCCTGTGTGTATCGGATTGATCAATGCCGTAGTGTTAACGATGTTTGGACTACCGGAATCATTCATTAATCCGACTCCCAACATTCGACTCGAGGAATTGAATTCCCATCCGAGGTGGAACAAGTCCGACTGGCCGCCTGGTGCAGACTTCTTCCTCCAGCCAGGATACAGACCAGTGGAGCTGATAGCAATAGAAAGACCTAGGGCGCAAATTGGGGCTTACGGAGTCGTAGCACCCTTCGATGTGCGCTTGCAAGCGCAAAATGCAGGCAGTTCTGTTCAAGTGCGACCACAGCTCAAGAGTTCGCCTTTCGGGTCATTGGCTGAAAAGTACCAGCGTGTTCTTTTCCCTCTCATGTCGCGGAAGATGATGAGCTTTAGTGCAAGGTGCCGAATTGTTTCTCCAAATTCTGGACAGAGCTATCTCCATGCCATAGAGCTACTGTGCTTTGCGGCTCGGCGCCATGTCAGCTCCGTGTCCGATTTTTTATTCAGGGAGAATGTCAACTTGGAATTTCCGCCGTCTTACGAACCATCCCAGTTTCCAGGCATGCCGCCTCTAGAAGTGCCCTCACATAATGTTCCTACACATGGGCGCGGATCGCAATTTGCCATGCCATCTCGAGGCACGCTTGTTCCCACTAAGGAGTCGACCGAGAGCGAGAAGCGCAAACAGGTGGATTCAGTCTATGCCAGTCTTCCAGACGGAGAGAACCTTCAACACTCGGAGCCAGGCCCTTGCATTGGTACTCCGTTGCTGCCACATCAGAAACAAGCCCTTACATTCCTTTTCGACCGCGAAAAGGAACGCAGCTTTGAAGAGGATGGAAAGAACGATGGGATCGTTTCATTGTGGAAGACGGTATGGCGACGTGGTAAAATTGCGTCGTATGAAAATGTAGTGACGCAAGGCCAGCAAATGCGTGCTCCTTCCATATGTAGAGGGGCCATTATAGCCGATGATATGGGATTGGGCAAGACACTCGTGGCAATTGCTTTAATAGCAAGCACAAGGCAGGAGGCTGTTCAGTTCGAAAAGGGGACCGACTCTGCCACACCAAAATCGCAATCCAAGTCGGTTACTGGCACAGCAATACAAACGGAAGAAGAGGATTCTGACGACGAAGTTACCATAGAAGACTTCACAATCAATGTGTACGGTGCTCCTATGCCGAGCAAAAAACAGCGACTTGCCAAAGGCAGTAAGAAGAAAGGCAAAAAAGAACTTAAGAAGGACGAGGCTCTCCAAGCAAGACTTGAGCAAATCGTTACACGGAGTCGAGCCACTCTTGTTGTCTTGCCTCTAACACTAGTTTCAGCTTGGGAATCGCAAATTCAAGAACATTGGGCAGCCGATTTGTATCCCAGCGTCTATATCTATCACGGCGCAGGACGTCTTTCGGATGCTAAACAAATTGCTGACCACGACATTGTCATGACAACATATAGCACACTGGCTGGCGAGTATAGTCTTTTGACAGCAGAAGATGAAGAGAGCGACGAGGAAGAAGATCATGAAGGAGATATATACGAGGTTGATGATCTGGGCAACGATATCCAAGTGCTCACAGCAGCCGAAAAAGCTGTCCAGTTGAAAAAGGAAGAGAAAGGCCGCAAGAAAAGAGACAGATTGGCCAAACGCAAGAGGAAGGGAGAGAATCGCGTTGCTCCGCTGCAGCAAATTGAGTGGTTTCGCATCCTTCTCGATGAAGCGCACACTATCAAGGAAGCCAGGACACTGCAAGCGCGTGCCGTATGCCATTTAGTGGGTGCACGACGTCTGTGTTTGACGGGTACTCCCGTGCAGAATCGGATCGACGATCTGTTTTCCTTGATCCGTTTTTTAGGCCTCGATCCTTTTGATGACCGTGGTGTATGGAATCAGTTTTGCGGCGCTAGAGAGAAGTTCGCATCCTTACGAATGGCCCGTCGGGAATCCATGGACACCAAGAATTCGGAGCCCATAGATAGCATGGCGCTGGCTCGCGTACAGACAATCATGAAATTTGTCACCTTACGGCGCACCAAAGACACACCAGCTCCCAATGGTCAAGGAAAGCTGCTCGATCTACCTGCTAAATTTACACGCGTACTCAAGTTGGAGTTTGATCGCCGAGAGATGGCTACATACAACGCAATGCGGCAGAGGTACAAAGACGACTTCGAGCAAATGAAAGCAAGTGACACGCTCAAGTACAATTATGCTACTATTCTGCATGAAATTTCTAATCTGCGTATGACGTGTGATCATATGGAGCTTGTCGATGCTAGCGTCGATGCCAAGCGCCGCAAGGACTATGCGACGCAAGGCGCAGAAGACGATCCTTGGGCCGCGATTCAACGGGATGGCCTCTCGCGCGAGCGTGCCGTGCGCTTCTTTGAATTGCTTTGTAGTTCAGACGAGGCACGGTGTCGGGTATGCGACCATGATTTAGCTGACTTCGTCGATAGCGTTCCTTCCTCGCCTATCACCACTTCTGTCGATGAAGGCGCTCGTCGGTGGCCCGTACTGACTCGGTGTGCTCACTTGTTCTGCTCTGTTTGTCTCCGTAAGGCATTTGGAACTATGGCCTTTGACGATCCGACAGATGATACAAGGGCGGCATGTCCGGAATGTGGCGTGTCTGTGTCACCGCTGACAGACCTGCTTCAGCTCCAGCCATCGGATGTCGAGCACGCTTCAGGAGAAATACTATCTGCAGACAAATTCGCCAGCGAATCCAGCAGGCCAATTGACCAGCGCTCAGGATACAGCAGTAAAGTCAAGGCGCTGGTGGAGGAGCTGGAGTACTTCAGTAAAAGCAACCCGGCGTCATACATATATGACCCGCTGGCGCCGTCTCTAGAACAAGTGGCGCAAAAGGTAGAAGATGGTGACGCAGTTGTAGTCAAGTTTGCTCCCAAAGATCATTCGGAAATTGTTCCCATCAAGTCTGTCGTCTTTTCTCAGTGGACAAAGATGCTCGACCGAGTGGCCACTGCCATTCATCGTGCCGGCATCAAGGCCACAAAACTAGATGGGCGCATGCGGCGACAAGATCGGAGCGATAGCCTGGAACACTTTCGTAACGATCCATCTGTGGAGGTGCTGCTTATCAGTCTCAAAGCAGGGGGAATTGGGTTGAATCTTGTAAGCGCGTGCCGTGCGTATCTGTTGGAGCCTTACTGGAACCCAGCCACGGAGAATCAAGGATTAGACCGTATTCATCGCATGGGACAAACGCGACCGGTGGTCATGACAAAATACATCATGGCCAATAGCATTGAGGAGAACATGCTTGAACTTCAAAAGCGGAAACTACAGCTGGCCGAGAGTGTGGGAGGGAAGCGCCGCTCTGCCATGGAGCGCGACGAAGAACTCGGTATCTTGTTTGGCTCATGATTGCTTTGCCATGCGAGGCAGAGGAATGCACTTAATTCAGGGTACGGGTGCTGCGACTCACAAAGGCCTCTGTGAAATCTCTTTTGCAGTTCCTTTTGGCGGTGACCTTCCTTCTCATATGTAATTATATAGAATTGTAAGCTTAGAGTCCTATTACAAGTGAATAGTTAGCTTTATTTGACAAAGCGTTAACCTGCAAGATTACTTCAGTGTATCGGGCATTCGAAGCCTTAAACGCTTCGTAGATTATTTTGAAGTGGAGGCATATGCGAAATACCCGATCCTAATGCGTAAAGTAAGCATCCGCCGAAACAAAATGCACCCGTGCCCCGGGAACTAGTCAAATTTCGTCCGGCAACAAGGGAAAGCGCCGCCGTGTCTCTTACTGACAGTATCTCGCCATGGCCATTAGCAAAACAGCACCTATTCTTGTCACTGGAGTGAACGGCTTCGTAGCCGCTTGGGTGGCGTTGACACTGCTTCGTAAAGGCTACTCCGTGCGTGGTACTAGCCGCTCACAGACGAAATTTGATGCACTTGTTTCCAACAATACCGAATTCCAAAAGTATGCCAAGGAAGGCAAGTTGACCGTGGAAATTATCGAGGATGTAGCGACGAGCGACTTCACAAAAGCTATGCAAGGTGTCGAGGTGGTCTTGCATACCGCCAGCCCATTCCATCTGGGTGGAGGCGATGCAGAGGCTGTCTACTTGGTACCTGCCATTCGAGGTACATTAAATGTTCTGCAGGCAGCTCACAAGGCAGGCACCGTGAAAAATTTTGTGCTGACTAGCTCCTTCGCTGCTGTGATCAATCTTGGTGACACCAATTTGCCATTCAACGGTCAAAAGTACACTGAGCAGGATTGGAATCCAGCTACATATGAAGAATCCAAGAATAGCCAAAATGCTCGCTTCAACTACTGCGCTTCTAAGAAGCTTGCTGAGAAAGCTGCGTATGACTATCAGAAGGAGCACGACCTGGAGAGCAAGATCCGCATTGCCTCGTTGAACCCCCCGATGATTTTTGGACCATTTGTGCATCCTGTGGCTGACCTTGACCAGCTCAACGAGAGCGTCGGACAGGCATACACGATCTTCTCTGGAAAGTGTGGAGATTCCATCCCACCATCTGGGTTTCCCGCGCTCGCTGATGTCCGCGATGTAGCCGAAGCGCACATTGCTGCCGCGGAGACGAACGCACAGGGACGCTTTTTGCTCTATGGAGGCAAGTATGACAATATTGTCATTGCCAACATCGCAAAGAAGGATTTCCCTCAGCTATACAAAGGACCTGAACCAGACGCTAGTCAATCTGTTTCGCAGAACCCCAAACTCTTCACACTCGATAACTCCAAGGCACGTACGGAGCTCGGAATTCAATTCAAGGCTCCTGAGCAGACAATTCACGATATGCTCGAATCGTTTGTCAATTGGAAACCCAAGGTTTGATTGCTTGTCGGTTAAAAGCTCAAAGGCTTGCTTTTTTGTTAAAAGACCAACGCTTAGCGTATGTCTTCCTCCTCAGCTTCTCCTACCGCAAATGATGTACATACATTCGATTCTCCGAAATCCATACCTGACAAAAGCCATGCAACGGCCCGTGCCGCTCGTTCTACAGTGTCAATTTTCTCTCGCGCGTGTTGGGCACCCAAGAGATGGGAACACACGTGCGCGCAACACATCGAGAAGAACTTCCGCGTGTCGGCCGAGGCCGCAGTGTAGGGCGTCTTGTATTTGACCGCACTTGCTATTTGATTCGCGTGGGTGATTTGTAGGCGGAATTTTGTATTGGTAGCACGCGGGCAGAAAGACGTCAGAGTCCTCTTTTGCATCTCTTTTATCACGATCATTCCTATAGTCAAGGTGAGTAACTTGTCGTGGTGAAGGATAGCATGGTATATGGGCTGGTAAACCGATGTGTACACATTCTTTCGTCACTTTATGACGGCCTAAGAACAACACTTGAAGGAAAAGCTGGGGACTGAGGAGGTAGACGTCCTTAACTGTCTTGAGGATCGCTGCTCTTTCTCTGCCCAACTGCTCTTGATCTTTTCGCTACGATTAGATACACAGTACTGGGAGACATGGAGTTGCGGGTCAAGTCTGTTCAGGTACATTCCTCGGATGGCTTTTGGAGTCCAAGGGTCTTGTTCTTGTTGTCTCTAGGGACAATGTTCCTTTCCCTTCTCCTTGGTCGTCATTTGGGGACGTTCGTCTCGAACACGACAACCATCCTGCCTCTGTCTCTGGCAAAATGGCCATCTGCCTATGTCTCAGACATCGTGGTCATCAGCCTTGAGTGCTCCCATACCGTGCACCTAAGTTATTCCATTCTGCAATCCCTCGTACTTTGCATTCTGACACGTCGTCCTTGTAGCCAGCCCAGCATGGCCCACTCAAACGTCTGGTTCAGCCACCCTCGCAAGTACGGTAAAGGTTCCCGCACATGGTAAGCACTCGTCACGCTTCGTAACCACAAGCTAACGTGTCTTTTCCAGCCGTGTCTGCGGCAACTACGGAGGTATCATTCGCAAATACGGTCTCGACATCTGCCGTCAATGCTTCCGTGAGAAGGCCGATGCCATTGGTTTTGCCAAGGTGCGTATATGTTTGTGTCGGTATGGCCTCAGCTGATGTCACCTTCCTCAGTACCGTTAAAATCCTTCCAAACTCTCATGACAGCAACATGTCTTGAGTCATCTATGACCTCTCAGCATTGTAGAGATACTGTGTCTCAATCATATTGATCGAAAACTACAGCATGTGTGGAATGGAAGCAGTGGCGAGGATGGCACACACTGAGCGTGGAAGATGTTCCATTGGTATGCAAAGATGGAGAAATGGCGCCTACATGTTCATTGTGGACCGTGGTATACCTCTTGAGATGCACAAAGATACGGTGCTGTTCATATATGTGTCTTTCCTTTGGCTTCTGCCTTCACTTTGAACGATGACCGCGTTTGGGTGGGAAGATGCGAAGGATTCTTACTTGTCGTCCCGTCGTGTTGCTGAAGTATGAGCCTTCGGATGGCTTCCTTGTGTCCTCGGAAGGTGCCTTGTGTTCCGCAATAGAAGCCCTCTCATTCCATTACTAACCTTCTTTCGTCCATTATTATTCTCCCTCTTTCTTCCTCTATTCTCTTTCCCTTCACTATTCTCTCATTCACTATTCTCTCATTACCTATTCTCCCCTCATTACCTATTTTCCCCTCATTACCTATTTTCCCCTCATTACCATTATCCCCGATCCCTGCTCGTTCCTCACTCTCACATATCTCTGTACATATTGTTTCCTCATTTGGGCCATCGAGGTTTGCTCAGGCTGCTTCCTTTAGTCCGTCCGCAATACAGAGATATATCCAAGGACAGCAGCAACAAAAAGCGCGTTCCAATAAGACAGTGGCGCCTCCGCCCCATCTAAGGTCCGGGCTAACACGACAGCTACCCTGCACACGATAGCAATCGCACCATGTCGGACGAAGAAGTCAGTAAGAGTGCGCTGGGGTAGAGTTGTTCCATCTGAACTTGTTTTACAGTTTCTCATGGATGATGCGGCCGATGAGGACTACGACTTTGACTATGAAGAGGACGATGATGAAGATGTCGACGCAGATATCGAGAACATGTACTACAATGCAAAGGCGAAGCGGTCTGAGGACATAGATGGTGCCATTGCCGACCTGGAAAAGGTGGTAGAGAAAGAAGACCAAATGGGCGACTGGGGCTTCAAAGCACTCAAGCAGATGACAAAGGCAAACTTCCGCCGTGGACGCCACGCGGACGCACTCAACAGTTACACTCGCTTGCTCAAATACACGAAGTCTGCTGTGACACGCAACTATAGCGAGAAGTCCATCAATAGTATTCTGGACTATGTTTCGGCAGACATCAGCACACACAATGGCGAGCAACATACAGTGGATCTAGCAATTATGGAACAGTTCTACGACGTCACAAAGCACGCACTGGAAGAATCCAAGAACGAACGATTGAGTGTCAAGACAGACTTGAAGCTCGCACGTCTATGGCTCGCACGAAACGAGTTTGGGCGCTTGAGTAAGGTAAGTGGAGCTGTTGAGCACAGGACAGAGCTGGTGTTCATAATGTCCATCTGGTCTTGTAGATTCTCAAGGATCTTCGCAGCCACTGTACCACGGCCGATGGGAGTGATGACCAGTCCAAAGGGACGAGCCTACTAGAGATATTCGCACTGGAAATTCAGATGTATGGACAGACGGGCAACTACAACAAGCTCAAGGAAACATACGATGCAACACTGCAAGTCAAGAGTGCCATCCCGCATCCGCGAATCATGGGCGTGATTCGGGAGTGTGGAGGCAAGATGCACATGTCAGAAAAGAAATGGGAAGCAGCCCAGATTGACTTTTTCCAAGCATTCCTTAGCTATGACGAAGCAGGCAGTCCTCAACGGATCCAGGTGCTCAAGTACCTTGTCCTGGCGCACATGCTGATGGGGAGCGACATCAATCCTTTTGATAGCCAGGAGACAAAGCCGTGAGTGGAAATGGAACGATGAGATATGGTGTTTGACTTTCGTTTGCAGCTACAAGAATGACCCACAGATCGTCGCCATGACAGATCTCGTAGGTGCATACCAAAGACGCGAGGTACATGAGGCAGAAAAGATCTTGGCCAACAATCATGCCACCATCATGGATGACAATTTCATCCGCACGTACATTCAGGACGTTTTGCGAAGCCTCCGCACACAGTATCTCATTGACCTTGTGCAGTCGTATCAACGAGTGGAGTTGTCCTTCCTCGCTAGCCATCTGAACATCTCTGTGCCTGACGTGGAGGAACTGATTATGATTCTCATCCTCGATGGCCGGATCGCAGGCAAGATCGACCAAGTGCAACAGCAACTCCATTTGTCACATACACGTAACTCCCTTGTCGACCGCCGATACACCGCTCTGCACCGATGGAGCGAACAGGTATCGAATGTTGGTAAGCTCATCCAAGACAAGCATAGTACGAGCAGTCATGGCTCCACTTCCGGCCTTTCACGACTTCCGCTTGGCATGTCATCCATGGCCATGTAGCTGTGGTGCTTGTGCAGCTCTTTCCCAACCATGCTGTATTGTAATATCATTTGAACCTATCATTTTGTGTCTTGAATGCATCTCCTCATGTCTATTTTTCAAGCACCTTCCACGTTCTCATCTGTCTCACGGGGGAATCCAGCTCTTTAACACAGTCTTTTTTGCAGCCAATTTTGCCCCCTAATCCACCACCTAACCCTTACTTGTTCCCTATCCATCCTCTCAGGTCTTTACCAAGCCACCTATTTCTCGTATCACCAGCTCTCTTGCCGTACCTCCAGCTTTTGCTTCCATCTCTTCACCGTGCCCCAATCTGTGTTCTCAGTTCCCTTTCAAGCCAACACGGGGACGCGTGGAGGGCCGCGCGGCTTACAGGCACTTTAGCTTACAAAAAGCCCGATCTCTTTGGTCAACCGTGCTCCCTTCCACCGAGACACTGAGATGAACGACGATGATATTCTCGAAATCGATTCGCCTCTCGAACAAGCGGTAGACGCCGACGACGACGAGGTAGATGAAATCACACTACAGCAATGGAGCGATGACAGACAGCCAAGCGCTCTGAATCCCGTAGCCAACATCGCCATGGACATGCCAATCCATTACCAAGCCAAAATTAAGCCTCGATCGAGCTTGCTTCACTATCCAGAGAGCTTACCATACGAATGTGAGAGCCTATCGCAATTCGATGCGCGACTCCACTCGATATGCTGGCGACTTGTGGTATGTGTCCAGACCCGCGATTTCGATATTGGCTTTGTGCAGTGGAATCACAGGCTCCAATGTCTTCTGTCCCTCAAGTACCCTATCGAGCAAAAGACGCTCGCCAGACTTGCTCGTCTGTACTATCACGTCGCCCTTCTTCCTGGTCTCGAACCTAGATTGGTAGACCTGGCGGCCAAGACGTGTATGACCTTGCTTGGGGGACGCAAAAAGCTGACAATTGCGCACCTTATACTTCCTTGGCGACCACTGTATGACTTGCTGTACTATGAGTTGACCTACAAGACTAGGGAGCCTACGTCTTCTGTCATCACAGATACACTCTTGGACCTGGCAGAAGATGCACAGCGATTCTTTGATCCTGACGAAGCAGAAGCCATGCTTCAAGAGCTCATGCCCAGTATTGACGGAATCAGCAAGGACAGCCTTATCGGTGCGACGGGGCTGCTTGTGCACATGCTCCCCATAACCCATCCGCAAAGGTGGCTTCCGACCATGTTCCGTCTTTGGGAGTCCTTCTCCTCGACAGTATTTGATGAACAGATGCTCGACCTATGTGCTCGAGTGGCTGAGATGCATGTCGAAGACCCAAGAATGTCCAGCCAGAAATCCAAGGATGAGATGGGCATGTTTGCCGACAAACAGCGAGAACAACACGAATCACAAGCACCCATTTCGGAGAGCGGGCTGTGGAACGACGTAGGCGTTTTTACGGAACATCAGTTTGCTCTGATCATGACAAAATGTCTTCGGTCTGCTGGGCTTCCCATTGGCGCCACCAATTCTCAAGAGAAGAAATCGGCAATAGAGGCCATGTCTTCATCACACCCTCTCAAAAAGCCTGCCGAAAAGTCGCAGTCGTTCGCCACCATTCTGGTCTATTCCATGTACAAAGATTCGGACTCCCCAAGTGCTACGCCTGCTGGTGTAGCATCACCCAACGGCTCGTCTACACCAACGTCACGAACCACCTATCTTGCTGGATCCAAAGCCCTGGATGCACTCGGCCGATTCATCCAAGCAACCGAAAGCTATTTTCATCCGTCCAATTGGGGATTCTGGGCGTGGCCTTTGTCTGGATTCGTCAAGAGCTTGACATGGGAGTTTGCCAAGCGTTGGCACGAAGAGGAAAAACCCGAGTGCAGAACGCCCAAAGCATTTCGCCTCACACCAGCTATCCGGCATGAATTCTGTACTGCACTTCGCACGGTGTGTCTGCTGACCATGTTTTCCAAAGACCCTTTGACCATCTCCGCCGCACAATCGAGCCTCAAACGACTGGCACTACTTGAACCGCAAGTGATCTTACCGCCTGTTTTGGACAGAGCTTACTCGAGTCTGGAAGCGCTTGAGACAACTCATCGTACATCTTCCATCATTATGACTCTCAGTGCCCTCTCTTTGCCACTGGTGTCTCATGATCACTATAAGGAAGGCGCCAAGCATCTTGTACCTCTTCTCCATCTGTGCATTCCAGGTATCGACCTCAACGATAGCGTTAAAACAATGTCCACGGCGATGTTTATATTGACCGCCTGTACGACGATCAAGGTTGATGACATGACGAGGCCGGAAATTTCGACTACACCTGACAGCGACGGAGAAGACGAGGAATCGGAAGCCGTGCGTCTTAGCACAGCAGGTTTTGAAGACTGGACTACGAGCTTCTTCCACCGCGTTCTTGCTCTCTTCGAGGCATTGCCAGAAGAAGGCAAGGGTGGTCGTGCTGGTGGCAAACTCGAAGAGCAAGTGATCAGTACTGTGTTAGCTGCGTGTGATGCTGTGTGCAGTTCCATGTCCGACCACCTATTCGACATCAATTTGAAAATCGTGACCAACTTCTGTCTCAATTCAGTCGTTGCACAAGCTGTCCGCGTCACTGGATCACTGGTCTCGTGTTTCGCCAGACACCGACCGGAGCGAGTGTTGAAGGCACTCGTACGACCATGCTCGCAAAACATTCGTTTAGAGCTACAACAGGGTGCATCATCCACACGAACAACGAGTACCAGCACGCCTGTGGCTAGTGATGTTGCTCTGCATTGGAATTCTTCCGTTCTGCTCGGCTCTTTGACATTTGCAGGCCCACACTTACTAGAGTACAAGGACGATCTTCTTCAGTTGATGGACGTGATGTGCAAAAAGACGTACACAGAAAGAGGCTATACATTTGCAGCTATGCTTGTACAGAGAGTGCTTCTGGTCCTTGTTGGCATTTATGTGAACGACCAGCGCTTCCTCAATCCAGATGAATGGCAACAGTCAGAAAAGAACAGCAATAGTCATCTACTGTGGGGCAAGACATACGCTGTCAAGGACGTCAAAATGCAATGGCACGTTCCCTCGGATGACGAGATCGCCTTCGCTCTCGAAATCCTGAAAACGATTGTAGTTCCACGACTGGATGAAGTGGAACGCCTTCAGAACGATGACCTCCCGCGCGATAAGGTCTGGTCCAATGAGTTTTGTCGTAATCTAGTTGTGGCACGCTTGGCTTTTATTGCCACCAACAACATGGTAAAAGAAGACGAAGCTGGCGGTGGGGTGCCTCTTTTGGATGCAGGTGACGATGTACCAAACTTCCTCAAAGTCGGTCCCCGATTTGAATCAGGCTTTTTATTCACCGACCCAAGTGAGGAGCGATACCAGGAGGTCAAGGCATTCAAGCTTCGTTTCGGGAACGTGTTGCACCTGGCCTCAAAGAAAACCCAAGACTCCGGGGCCGAGGACCAAATCGATTGCGTGAAACTTTTACTGCGCTCCATTCGTTCGTATATGATATCGTACAGCTTCAACGTGGAGGACTATAATGCCTTCTCCCGTGCCGTGACGCTGTTTCGCAGCCTTGCGACCATCCATCCTCGACAGAAGAAGTATCCTCGTGTCTTTTGGGTGCGTCGTGCTGCCTATTATCATGCCAGCCGCGGGCGTCTGAACTCCTTCCACCGTCAACGTAGCCCATTGGACGATAAACTCATTGCCCAAGTGCTGGAGTTCACCATGAGCAACTATGTAGCTATCCGTCGTGTGGCTCAGAACGCTCTAGAGTCTATCTCGCAACACTACGACGGTACACGGTTGCTGTGTCTGAATACGCTTCTACAGACAGTGCAAATGTCTACAAGCGATGATCGTATCAAAGGGGCTCTATACGTGCTTGGCTCCAAACATATGTCTTCTCTCGGACTACTTGACGCTCGTTACTCCACTGAGTACATAGTCACCCTCCTTCGGGCGCAGCACCACAGTAAACCGTCTATTCAAAAGCTACTTCGTGGCGTGATTCATGACTTTTACATTCGCTTCTCTGAGCCTTGCACCATCCGCGACACTATTCGATATCCCGACCTGGACGAAGCAGCACATTTATTGGTGTCGGACTTGGATCCTAAGAATTCAGTGCCCAAAACATTAGTCGACTTGGTAGCTTCCAAGCGTGCACAGCGTCTTCAGCGTATCGACAGCACTACTATAGAGCTCACATCTGCATTGTACTCCTTTGTACAGGCTACCGACACCCATTGGACGTTTTCCATCTTTGCAGCGCAGCTGCTCCGCACACTTGTTCGACGTGACAAGCCTATCGACCCGAAGATTGCGGCGTTCTTCACTCGCCAACTTACCAGCGAGAATCCGTCAATGCGTCGTGTTTGTCAAAAGGCCGTCACCCGCATTTTATATTTTGTGAAGTTACAGACCCTGTGCAAGTCGGCAAAAGAGCTTCTTCGAGGCAAATGCAAGGTAGAAAACCATCCGTGCAAACAAAGAGAGGCTATGAAGCCTCCATCTGAAGCGTGGAAAGTCCACCATTTTGCTGCCTTCCGCGATCCAGACGTGACGGACAACACAAGGTTGTATGATAAAGATGCTCCAGGCTGGCTTGTGTGGGGGCGGAAAGAGACATATTACCTTGCGCCGCCTGCTCAAGGACAAATTTTTGACTGGGTATGCAAAGACGCTCTCGCAGCTATTCAAGCTGAGCTCACATCATCGCATTGGAGCGGGATTATGCACCACTTTGCGCAAGAGAAAGATCGAGAAACTCTATTAGACGAATCGATGATTTTTGTCAAATCTATCTTCCAAGTTTTTGGGATCTCTCAGCTAGAAAATATCAAAGAGACTGTTCTCGAGCTCGTCAGTCAACGTGATCGTCACAAACAACGCGCCGCTGCCGAAGTCATCGCAGGGTTGTACCGAGGCAGCAAACATTGGTCTCGTGCCCACGCCGATGAAATGTGGGGCTGGTTGGGTGACATTCTTCCAAAGATCTTCCAGGAATGTACGCCAGACAGTCAGCAAGCATGGCAAGACAGTATTGAATACATGCTGATTCGTAGAGATCCTCGACGTGCACTGACGATGGTGGAGATGATCGTCAAGGCAGCTCGAGAGGTGTTTACCTCCAGCTCGAGTCCCTATGAGCAAGTCAAGGTCCACAGCCTGCTGCGAACATTGTTCTTGTCTTTGTATGTCAAGTTCACGCCATGGACTGACGAGATCCTCAATCTTTACGTCGAGCATTTCGATACGGACTTCAACGAGGTCCGTAGCCTTGTCGGCGCAAATGTGACCGATCTCGAGCTGCAGCGCGTAGGCCCGTCGTTCTCTTCTATGGACACTCTTTTAACAATCTGTGCGCAAGACCCGGATGCGGGAAGCTTACTGGCTGGGCACGAGCGTGGGCAAGCATTGCAGGAGCGTTTCGCTTCCCTGGACGCACGCTTACGTGTACTGAAGAAAGAGCGTACGCCGAAGGCACAAGGCATCTCCAAGTACGACTTGTTCGCGCTCACCACGCTTCGTTGGATCGACGAGACATTATCGGACCACCGCAATACAGCCATGGCGGGTAGTGTAATTGACTTCATCCCTACTATCTTTGACTTTGCAACCATCCACGACCACACTGAGCTAAGTAGTCGTGCACGAACACTGCTCTTGTCAAAGATCTCGACGCACCTATACACGAACGTGAACGACGTGTGTCGTCTTGTTGGCAAGCTTTTGGAGATCATTGTTGATAGCAAGAGTACTTGGCGCACTCAATTTGATGCACTACGGGTTCTACAAGTTGTATACTTCCACAATATTTTCTACTTGGATGCCGAGCTCGTGTCGCATGTTATCAAAACACTGGTCGACCTTTTATCCAACAGCCATCTGGAGGTCCGCAATTCTGCCAGTGCTACGTTGAGTGGTATCGTACTGTGTTCGCAGCGAAACATGATCCAGAGCCTTCGCCAACAATTTACTGGGGTGGTCAGCAAACATCATCGTCTTCCAAAACGGGGGACTCCGGACTTCCCTGCCGCTCTCACAGAACTCCATGCTGGTGTCCTTGGTGCGACAGCGCTAATCGGTGCCTTTCCTTACTCTGTGCCGAAATGGATGCCTTCGTTTATTTGTGACACTGTGGCACGACACCAAGACAGTCCCGATCCGGTCGGGCAGACATGCAAGAAGATGGCAGCAGATTTCAAGCGGACTCACCAGGACACATGGCAGGAGGACAAAGAGCTGTTTACCAGTGAGCAACTTTTAGAATACAATGAATGGGGAGGTCGAAGTGGTAAGTGTGAAAAGCTTGTAGCGTTTGAAAGAGCTTGTACTGACATTGTGTATAGACTACTATGCATAATAATCTCCAACACGACCGGCATTTGTATCATTACGACATAATTTGCGAAATACAAAAAGTGATTGCTATCGTACATGGGTGGGAAATGTATGAAGAGTGTATAATGATTCGATCGCTGCAGAGAATCTGGATAGCTGTCATGGCAGCAGAAATTCTTCTAAAGTCAAAACAGCTCGCATTAAAGCGACACAAATGCCTCGTTGGGCCTCACAGTCGAGTTCCCATGCGCTGCGGCTTGCTTGAATTGCGCTCTGCGGTGCGCCTTTTCCACGCGACGCTCTTGCTTTTCCTGCTTGGCCGCCTTCTTGCGCTCTCTCTTCTCCTCTTTACTCTCATTGCGATCGCGGCGGACTGTCGTGGGGCGCTCTGCCATGGCTGTGTGATCACTAGAGACGCTTGCATCGTCTGCATCGTCATCTTGGCCCTCATCGTCAGATTGGGCGCTAGGCTCTTGCGTGGTATTGCCCGTTTGCTCTACGTTTTGTGGCCTGAGCTTGATGTATCCTTTGATGCTTGTGGCACCTGTTCGTGGATCGATCTTGACTCGAGGCATCATGTCGGTGCCCTCTCCTTGACCCTTGAAGATGTGGTGCGACACGCGTGATGGAGCAACACTCTGTGTAGCAGGGATAGTCCGAGGACGATGGGCGACATTGGTCCGTGTAGTTTGAATAGTCTCCACATCGTGGTCGCGTCGAGTCTGTGCTCTCTGAGCGAGATCTCGGGAGATGAGTTCTTCCACAGTTTCCTGAGGTCCAAGCCCTGCAGCTTCCGCCTCTTCCCAAGTTTGTCTATCTATGAGGCGGAGTGCTCCCAACTCTTCTCGAAGAAGATTCACTTTGTCAATTGGGGTGGAGTCTAATTCGCCCAGGCGTTCGCGCATCCGATTTCCGATGATTTCGTTCTTTGATAGGAAATCATCAAAGATCGCGTCCACATTTCGCGGATCTTCTGGTGCTGCACCGTCCTCTCGGGCGCTGACGTCGTCATCGGAATCCTCTTCGTCTTCATAGATTTTCTCCATGCGGGCAAATTGATCATCAAGGTCCGTCAGACCTCGATTACGCTCCATAGCACTGGAGCTCATGCTGAATGCTGTGCTACCACCCGCTGAGCTAGGCGCATAGAAACTTCCGGCCAATCGTGCTTTGGCACCAGGATGACGACTCTTTCTCGTTGCCCCCTTTTCACCAAAAATCGACTTTGACCCCGTGGAAGACGGTGCTTTGCCTTGCAAAGGCCTTGAGTCGTCGTCATCATCTCTCTGTTTGGCATCTCGTTCGGCTGCTGCCTTCTTGAAGAGTGCAACTCGACTCTCAAGACTGAGCTCTTCCACACCCTTGCCTTGCTCTTTGAGCGTGAGAAGTTCCCGTGCGGCCCGTGCACTTGGATCCATCCAGAGACTCTCTTCACCTTCGGGAGGTAAGTCCCGCCATTCAGGAAGCTTTGAATCGGCGCTCAGTTCGCCTCCCTTGATAATATCATCAAAGAAGTCGTCGATATTTTCGTCTGCATCCTCCTGGTCCATGTCGCTTTCTTGTTCCTTGGAATGAATCAGCTGTCTGTCCGAGTTCCCTCCGGCAGTTCTCATAAGAAACGCATCATCATCAAGTGCTTCCAATGCTTGTCGCAGGTGAGGATCCATGTCTGGCTGGATCCCTCCCTGACGATCTTGCTCAAAGGCTCGAGGCAGAACATCTTTGGATGGCAGGAGCTCAGGTGGCAATTCTATGTCATTTTCCTTCATCTCCGCTTTGAGACCAAAAGACTCGGATGCTTTTCCTTTAGGCTTGGTTGATTGCTTTTTCTGAGGTGCTTCAAGCAAGATGACGTCTGTGTCTCGCTCTTCATCTTGTCCTCCTCTGCGGCTATTGTCATTTCCTCCTACAGCCCTCAAATGCTGCATGTAGTCGTACTGAGTGTCGTCGAAATAGATACCGTACTGTGCTGCCTCGCCTACGTTAGAACGCTCTTGCTTTGCTATGTTGCCCAGTTGCTCCTCGAGCTGGGCTCGGTTCTGACCCTGCCGGGCAACGGGCTGCAGCACTCCTTGCGACGCTTCTGCATCATAAGCCAGGGGATCTTGTTGTGACCTATACACAAGGTTGAAATGCTTGGCATTAGGACCACGCCACACAGACTTTGGCGCCATGGTCACTGCACAATACAGACACGACGAAAAAGTGGTTGTAACGCATGAAGAAGGTGTTGGCTAGGTCCTTAAATTTTTCTGCACGTGATATAGGACGCGACGGTCATCGAATTCTATTGAGGGGTTTGGACCGAGAGAAGCAAAATTGCTTCGTGAATGAAGTGTTCCTTGTCGGGATGAGTGGAAAGAGTGCACAAATGGTACAAAAATGATGATTATGAGAGCTAATGTTTATTACATTCGTAAAAAGGGGAGAATGTTGAAGGGAGAGTGTGTAGGGGAGATTCACATACAAGCAAGACTCTGATACATCTCACACTGAATAGAAATGCAACAAGCGTGCAGCACGGACAACAGCCTACCAATGGTTCGATGGAATACCTGTGAATGTAGATAGATTCATTGGTACATTGACGGATAATTACCATCAGAGATAACGTCGGAATGTGGTAAGCAGATTCGTTCTCAGATAAGAAATGGCGCTAGCGCACAAACGGTGTCCAAAACTCCGGAGACACAATGTAGAGGTTTCCAGCATATCAATCTGCAATTTTGGACGCTACAATGTCTTGGCAAACTCCGTAGACTCTCACATCCCTGAAGTGCAAGTTCACAAGCTTCTCTGCCGCCAAAGAAAGGACTCCTTGCTTTCACGGCGGTTGTACAAAAATAGTAAGCCTGCTACGGTCGTTTATTGGTGCCACTCGCGTTGATAGCATTCGAATGTTAAGATTCCATTTTCAAAACAACAAAGCACACCTGCTTACAACATCACGATACTATGCGGGTATGCAAAACCCCTGTATGTTCTCTGCATGATACCTACACAGGAGTGATGCTACAGTGTACTTTGTTCATTAAGGATCAATTTTACTTGCTTCGAGAAGATTGCCACATATGATGTGCAGTATAATACCATTCATGACATGCGTCTGTTTAGTGTCTTATTTGTTTCCATCGATTGATCCGGGAATCAAGAAGTCTGAACGGAAAAGGCTTATCTCTGTCATACATGCAAGGAAACGTAAGGAGCATTGCAAGGGGAACTTCCGGGTATAATTGGTCCGGAGGGTGCCTGACATTAGCCAAGAACAAGAGAAGTAGTTTGCTGCACCGAGAATGCCTTCGTACGACTGTTATCTCGCGCGATGGCCGCGACAAGTCACACGAAGAGCTCAGAGATAAGGATTCTGAACTTTTCACGCTAAATTTTAGTTTCTTTCGACCGGAAGCGCCAGTGCAGATCCTTGCTTACAAGAACCTCTCCATGTCCTAGAATAGTTGCAAATTTGAAGACCGAGAGCTATTGTGCCTAGCTACACACTTTGGTAATTCTGTTGATCATGATGCTTCGAAGTTCGACGAACACACATTGAGGTGGTTTCTTGCGCTAATTGAAGACAATCTGAAACTTGTTGAGGGTCAGTCATTGCATTTGGTATCTAAGCCAATAGAGAGACAGGCATCAACACCAAGATTGTTTACGATAAAAATATAAATAAAGCAGATTTGTTGCTCTGCTCTGCACCCCATCCAATTCTCTTTTGCTTTCCCCCTCTTACTCCCTTCCTCTACTTACCTACATCCATCACTATGCGTTTCTCATTCGCTTTCGTTGCGCTCGCCCTAGCTGCTGCATCTTGCACCGTTGCTGCCCCTCTTGGTAAGTTACTTTTAGTCACGATTGCATCTACCTAATTTGCGTCCCTGTCAGAACCACGTTCGCTTTTGACAGAAGTCACGTCCGCCATTGCCAAACTTGAAGACGGCCTTGGCGTTACTAAGCTTGAGGACGAACTCGACAAACTCCTCGGCGGTTCTCTTTCCAAGTTGGAAAAACAACTTGGTGTTACATTTGCCGAAAAATTGCTGCAGCTTTCAGACAAAGGCGCTTCTAAGGGCGACCTTCAAGCCATTGGCAAAGGAGTTTATTACCTTGAGAAAGGTCTTGGTATTATAGCCGTCGACGAACTTCTCGATGATCTCACTGGAGGCGCTGTAACTTCCCTCGAGAAGGCTTTGGGGTAGGTGTACTTTGAGACAAGCTAGATTAGGCACTTACTTTTAATTCTATTTTAGTGTCACAGACCTTGAAGCTGCCCTTGGCATTGAGCCATAAGTGCATGGACAAATTGAACCCCAGAAGAGTCTTTCAAGGTAAAGCCGCAGAAATGCAGAGCTTCACCAAGTATTTGTCATCCCTGCCATGTTGTATAACCCACACCATTGATTCCCTTATTAATAGACCTATTTAACGTTCTGAAAATTGCTTGTGCAAGTCACAGTTATATTTAGTAAATGTTGCTCCACAGTATGAAAAATTTGTGAGCAGGCTTCAACTAAGATGCAAACATTAGAGCGTACACATGGTCTGTATATCAATAGTATGGATAGCTTGCAAAGCCTTAAAGTGGTGTTGCCGCCTCAGAAGACATGACAATCCACGACAACTCCTGCCATCCGTAACTTCACAGGATATTCGTTATTTCGTGATATTCCAAGAGAAATCAAGAATGAGTGTACATCATACAAACAGAGAGAGACCTAACTAGCTAACCCATGCCCAAAACTTTTCCCATAAATTTCTTGGTTCTGGTTCCTCGACCTCGTTGTCTATGATAGTTTGAAGACCGGTAATGAGGTCAATGTCTTCAGCTCGACGCCACTTTCCACCATAAAGGTAAGAGCCGAAGGCATAAAGAAGAAATGCAAATGGAATGGGGAAATAATTTGTGATAAATGTCGAGGTATCCCAGTTTCCTTTCAAAAAGACATCCCATGCAGCAAAGAGCATGATGATGGTGGTCGCGATAATGCTATAGTAAGAGAAGAAGACTCCTCCAAGCCAACTTGCAAGAGGTGCTCGATAGGGGAGGACATCGTCGCTTATTTCTTGTACTTTCAAAGCCTTGCGGAAGCGTAAATGTAGAATCCCAATGAAGAACCAGGTCATTAACCCACAAACGCTTGTGAGATTTGCAAGATATCCGAATGCAGTGCCACTGCCAGTCTGAACACACATGTATGCAAGGAATCCAAAGGCGATGGAAACTGAAATTGAGAAGTAAGGCAGTCCCCATGACGTGGTTCGGGCAAAGAATCGCGGTGCTTGACGGTTCAATGCGAGAGCATATAGAGCACGAGACGACGTGTACATGTCCGATGAAGCAGCTGAAGTGGCCGAGGTTAACAACGCAGCATTGACAACAGAAGGAAGACCTTTGATGCCGGCGGCTTTGATGGCAATGACAAATGGAGATTTGGCTGCTGTTTTGGATTTCAAACTGAGATCTTCTGCATTTGACGGGGTGATAACAGAAATAGCTAGGGTTCCTAAGATGTAGAAGATAAGAATGCGGTAAAACACCTTGCGTACAGCTGAGGGAATGCTCTTGCGAGGGTTGCGAGCTTCACCAGCAGCAATTCCCACGATCTCCGTACCGATGAAGCTAAACGCTGCATTGATCAATACCGACCAGAAGCCCAGGAAGCGACCAAATGCTCCTTTAATATCGTTGAATTGCACAAAAGGTCCAGGATTTTTCCAGTAGCGGAAGCCAAGTCTACCTTGGTCGCCTACTCCGACATCGATAAGGAATGACAGTATGATGAGACCTACGATGGTAATAATCTTGATAGAGCAAAACCAAAATTCTGCTTCACCATATACTCGCGGCCCAGCAAGATTTATGAGCACCACCACAACGAAGCATGCTGTAATGAATATGGCAGGATTAGCATCGCTCCAGTACGAGCAAAGAACGGCAGCGGCGGACAATTCAGCGGGGAGAATAATTAGCCAGTTGAACAAATAATTGTATGACATGGTGAAAGAAAGTGCTGGCGAGACGAATCGATCGGCCAGCCGCAGATGACCACCAGGGATGGGCAAATAAGAGACAGCTTCCCCCATACACTGCATCACTGCATAGCAGACTGTGCCCATAATAATATACCCTAGCCATAATCCAAGGGGGCCACCGTTTTTGAGAGAATTTGCCGTGCCTAAAAAGAGACCTGTACCGATAACTCCACCGACGGAGATCATGGCAATATGCCTAGGTTTCAGGGCATGTTGCAGGATTTCATTGGACTTTTGACCAAGGTCATTGGTCTCAGGGACCTGATTCTCCAATGTCCCCACGTATACATTCTTTTCCTCAATAGGCGAAGAACTCTTGAAATCTTCTTTGAAGTCCATCAGGAGAAATTGCGATTTTCAAGCAGAGTGGATAAAATTGCGTAGAGTTGTCATGTATTTATATGAAGATATACATTTAAGGAACGCTCACAGCGAGTGAAATGAAGTAAGATAAACCTAACTGATTGTCTGCCCGGAAGCCACAATCCGACATAAGGTGCCTATGTTGTTATCTAATGCCCACATCGACTGTTTATGATGGTGTGCATGCCGTGCATACAATGACAGAGCTGTTATCGCACTGCATACTCCTCTAGTGGCCATCACGACATCAGAACGACATCCAGAGACTTAAAGCTCCAGGGCAGCACTAAATTATGCACTGCAGACACTGGCTTCCCTACATGCAGGTTACAAGGTATCTGAAGAATATCCGACGCCTTCCAAAATGCTCAATTCCGGCGGACAGTGGTGAAATTCAGAGTTCCAAAGATAGACACCTGCGGAGAAGCCTAGGCTCATGCGGGTTTGTAACTAACATACTTGGCGCCTGCCACTGTTCCTGATACGCGTCAGACGGAAAAGCCTCCGTTGGTGACCCAAGGCTTGCAGTATATTGCCATTTTGGGCCGAGGCTGAAATACTTTAGCAATCAGGATGAACAGCCAGCCACAAAGGACAGCAATGCCTTCAAAGTGGCTGCAGTTGATTGGTCATCATGTTCCTATGTGTAAGGGGTCCCAGTGTGGAAGGGTGCTGGAGAGCTCGTTGTGAGAATCAGACATGATGGATGCTCCTCTTTAGATCCTAATGAGAAAACAGTGGCTCTCTGTTGCGCAAAGTGTCACTCTTGTGTATGCTCAAACATAGGAGTACCAACCATCTATAGCCAATGAGTGTTCTTCCGAGGACGTTTTAGGGCTTCGCAGTCCTCTAACCTTAGTACTCGCCTTGAAATTACCTCAAACGCACAGACCAAATGACACGTGTGCGTCCATGACGTGCGAGATAGGGCTTCGTGAAGAGCCAAGCAAGTCTTCCACTTCAGACTGTAGCTCAACGTAAGATGCACCGCTTATTGCAGTATCTTCCTGCAGTTCTGTTGGCGATCGCGCTATCAGGGAGGGTAGCAGCAGCCTCACAGAGGGGTGTTGCGCCCGAAGATGCCCATTTATACGAAGTCGATGGGGACAAGACATGGACATGTCTACGATCAGGACAGAAGATCCCCATTTCCGCAATCAATGATGATTACTGCGATTGCGATGATGGCAGTGACGAGCCCGGAACATCAGCTTGTGACAACTCGATCTTTTACTGTCACAATGAGGGACACATCCCTTCGCGAATCCTGTCCAATCGGGTCAATGATGGTATCTGCGACACAGAGTGTTGTGATGGCTCTGACGAGTATGATGGGAAAGTGCATTGTCCCAATGTGTGTGGACCGCTGGGCAAAGCATACCGAAAAGAGCAGCAAGAACTTGCCAATACACGGCGTGCAGGCAGCAAGATTCGAGACAAATATATTACAGATCGGAGCAAGGCATTGGTGACATTGAAGATCGATGTGGCCCGTCTAGAGACAGAATTGGAGAGTGCACGTCTAAGAGAAGAGAAAGCTAAAGCCTCGCTGGAGTCTGCAGAAAGTATGGACAAACATGTCACGCAACAGAAGAAGGCCTCACCCTTATACGGTACGCTGCAGGGTCATCAGAATGCGCTTCAAGCTCTTCTAGACAAACAAGCCACACTGAAGAGGGAACTTGTAAGACTAACGGAGCTTCTGGATGATTTGGCCAAAGGGTACAATCCCAACTATCAAGATATGGCTGTCAAAGGTGCAGTTGTGGCCTACCGAGACTGGAGAAGAGGCGGAGACGGCGGAGGGGAAGCGGACGCAAAAGCAAATGAGGTTAGTATCGACGAAGAAGAACCAATAAAGCTGCGTCAGCTACAAGCCGAGCTCGACACATTCTCGCAAGCCAGTCTCGAAGACATGATAGAACGTGATCCCCTGATCCTAATGGACGACGATAAGTACAAAGTAGGGCATTCGGATGAGGCGGGCATCCTATTCCGCATTCATGAGTATCTTCCGGACGCCATTGTGCCGTATTTCGAAGCAGCTGTCGATACGATTCTGGATCTATTCTTGAAAGCAAACATCATCACTGAGGTCAAGCGTCGGTCCCGCCGCTCAGTCGAAGGGGCCGAGGCGGAAAACGTCTCAGCTGCACGCGTCGCATACCGTAGTTCGCAAGATGCACTGCGTAGAATCGAGTCGGAACTGCAATCCAAAAAGCAGGAGCTGGAGCCTTCTGCAGAGAAATGGGGCCGCCAGGGCGAATTCAAAGCGCTCGACAAGGAGTGTGTGAGTAAGAATATGGGCGAGTACACGTACGAGTTTTGTTTCTTTGGGACGGCTGTCCAGATCCCGAACCGTGGACACGGACGGGTGACTCTGGGTCGATGGGGACACTTTGCACCCCTCAACGCATCCCTCACACCACAGGATGACGACTACTATACGCGGCAAATCTACGACAACGGTCAGAGGTGTTGGAACGGCCCGGACCGGAGTCTGATCGTATACCTTTCCTGTGCACCGCAAAATGCCCTACTGGACGTTTTTGAGGGCGAAAAGTGTATTTATGAAGCCAAAGTTACGACACCAGCAGTGTGCCTCCCATTGCCCAGTCAATCATCTGCCGCTGGTACCACCAAGGATGAGCTATGAGAGGGCCGGGCACATTTCTCACACGTGCGTTACCGAGTAGCACGGTGGTAGAAGGGTGTCATTTGCCAATGCACGATTCTAGAATTCCGCAACGTCTCTGTTGTACAATTATCTATTTCAGACGTGTGAAGCTCTGAAGAATGTGACAGCACCCATTTGCAGGGCACCTCTGAGACGCATATCAATTCATTACATTCATTCGTGTCCATGTGTGTGAGCCCATTATACAGTTCGTGCTTCTGTTTGGCGATCCAAATGCATCTCTTTTCCATGCGAGTTCCATGCCTGAACAGTGTGAAACTGGATGTCCCATTCTTACGGTGGCGGTTGCCATTAAAAGCCAGGTAAAATTTTGCTCGCTCTCTGACCATACAAGGGAGAGCATTGGCTTCCTCGACCGTCCCATCTCAGATACTATTTCGTGTGAAAGGTCATCCAGAATTCACACTGTCAATGCTGCATTGCGTTCTGCACGAGCTGTTTCCACGGCTGTGCTGTTCGAAAGAGTATAGCTGACTCTCGGACGGGCGGTGTTCCGTATGCCAACCAAAGCGCCATTCCTATGGCACCTACAGCACCCATCCAAACCAAAGAGAGTGCAGGTGGAGAGGAATGTCCTGCTGTGCGTTTACGATGAGCAAGAAGCTTCTCGTCGTCCACATACGCATCTGCGTGTAAAGGCGGCGTGGGTGGAGGAGATGGCTGAGCATTGATCACGATATTTGTCTGACTTCCCTGTAAGGTGTTTCGAGCCTCTTTGTCGGCGTATTCCCAATCATAGGAATGATGGTGCGGAGGAAGCGACTTCCACGTGAACAGAGTGCTGTGCGGTCCCATGATGGGCCGAAGCAAGGTACCTTGATCGATGTTGTTTCTTTCTCCAATCGCATCTGCGGCCGTCATCTGCTTTGGCAGGGATGTTGCGGTAATTGTCGTAGGCGATTGCGCCAATGTGTGGTGGACCTCGGCTGCATCGCTACAGGAATCCAGTTGGCTCTGCGTGGCTTGCTCACTGATAATCGAAGCTGCCAAGAGTATCACGCTTGTAGGACCACGAAGCAGGACGAAGTCGAGAACATGCTGAGACAAATCTATGTCCAGATCATGGCAGAACACTGAGAGAATCCATGGAAGAGCGAAATACGGTAACGGTGCGGCCATATCGATGCGTTCAAAAGAATTCTCATCACACTCCTTTTGCAGGATGGAGCGGAGTACTTTGAGATGGCCTAGAATGGGTATCATGTCGGCGGTCATGGCATCGCGAAGATAATGTAAACTAAATCGAGTGGTCACGGTGAGCACAGCATGCAGCAGAAAGCGGCTATTCTCTGTGAGGGTCTCTGCATCGCCCAAGGTGGCATCGGCACTTGGCATGGAACTCTTATCTTGATGAACGATGCTTGTTGTGGGAACAACATCTTGATGAGCGTTTGCGTCTGTGTTGGTAGTTCCGTCTGATTCTACGCTAGGTCCGAGGTGAACAGAATGCGGGTCGGGGATGAGAGTTACCAACAGCACAGAGACCACATCATGATACCCCTGGTAGTAGTGGAGCATGGGATGTGCTCGTAACACATGCTGGATGATGTACAAAAGCTGCTCACGTCGTTTCCTGCGCTCGGATGTATCTCCAAGATGCAAGAAGGATCTTTGAACGTCCAGTTCGACTTGCGGCTCATCACGATGTGGTATATTTGTGTTGCTTTGCTGAGTCTGGTTAGCATGTGTATCTACTTTTCCTTTTCCTTTCGCCTTCTTCTTCTTTCTGTTGTTGCGGCGTCTCTCCTTCTTGCCATCACTGGTCGAGTGGTCTCCCACAGAATTCAAACCATTGTGTGTCTGATGATGTATTATATGGCCACCTTTGCTTCTTTTGAGCTTCTTTCGTAAGGCATGCTTGCTTGTTGCTACAGTCCACTCTTGTGTGGAGAAATTCTCGGCCACACTGCTGCCATCGGAAATCTGCCATCCTTCCTGGTCCAATGGGATGTGAGACTCAACTTCACCGGCGGCTACAAGCTGGTTCTCGTCTGTTTTCCCCGACGAAAACACTATCTTGCTCCATGTAGAACCAAGGTGTTCAAGGTCCAAGATAGAGAACCTGAAACAATGTCAAGAAAGTCGGCGGGGCACGCATGACAACACATACCAAGCTCTTCCGCGAACGACAGCTGCGTCTTTGCTGCCGAATCCGCCCACCTGCAAGGACTGCCGCCATAAGTCGTGCCGAGCTGTGCGGGCGCCTTTTGCACTGTAACTACCTGCCAATGGGTGCTTGTCTTCGCCTTGGGGTGCAGAATGATCGGCTACTTCGCCTTCGCTCTGGCGTGCTGAAGGATCGGCTATCATGGTAGCATGAGTGAGTTTTGCTTTTGAGCATCTCCACAAAACGCGTTTCACAAAATCTCGCTGCGTGGAGAAAAGCTTTCCAAGCCACACAAGTTCGGACAACAGTCCTCGACAGCAGTCTGCAAATCCAATTCTCAAGCTCGTCTGAAAGCACACACATGCGCATTCTGTGGCCTCTACTCCCATTTCGGCACCTATGGCCTCAAAAGTGCGGATGCCTCACACGCGAAATAATTCTAGACATTGGAAGTCATTCTTCAGAAACATTATATGACATATCATTGCACATTGATACACCCACGACCCTTCTAGGCAACGCGCAAGCTCGATAGACCTTTGGTCAGGGAACCAACAAGTCCGCCACCAGAGATGGGAAAAGTGCACAACCGGCCATCCACACCGCTCGTGCTGACGCTCTGCAGATTGTCCCGTGGGCCCGCAAAGGGCTGAACGCTGGTGATCGTCGATTGGTGCGTTGCTTGTACGGCACCATCACTGCCAACATTGGCACCAGCAACTGCACCCAGATGTTCGGCAACGCTGCCGCCCGGCGACGAGGGAGTAGTGAGGGCAGAAGGCGATGCCGACGTTCCGCGCGAGTCAGCACTTTTGAAGGCATTGAGCGCCTCAGATTTTAAACGACCCTTGGGAGGCGGCGGCGGCGGAGCTTTGCCTGCAGCTGCACCGCCAACATCAAGAGATTTAGTCAAAGTCCAGCCGGAAGACAGATCCCCGGAAAACAGGTACGGCTGACAGTCATGGCCGGCGGCGACAAGACCACTTTCCGACGTCCATTGGAGAGCAACATACGGCAGTGTAGGCGAACGGATGACGTACATTGCCTGCGGAGGCTGCTCAGGACCCGATGGATAGGCCACAGTGAGAGAAGAGTCATGCCCAACAAACGCGAGTGCGTCACCACTCGGACTGAATCCTACGCCGTGCACCCATCCACTGGCGGGAGTCTTGAATTCTGCGCAGATTGTCCCAAACGGCAGACGTTCGCCCCATACGCTGGGAGGAGGACGTTCGTCCACACCTTTTATGAAGGCAGAGAAGACGCGTGCTCGGTAGTCTGCCGATCCTGCCGCGAGCAGAACGTTGTTGGGGTGCCAGTCGAGGGAGAGAACGGTAGAGCGCAGCGGGCGCTTGATATGCTTGGCGACCCACCAGTCGTTGTCGGATTCGAAAGAACAGATGGAGATCAGCCGAGCACCACTGGCTACGGCGAATTTATCCTCGTTCGGACTCCACCGGACGAAAGTCGCTGCACGATTCAAGCGAAGCAGGACCAGCGTAGGCTTCCATACCTCGGCGCCGGTGGCCGGGTCGGCGGCGAGTGACCATACATATGCATTGCGGTCCTGACTGCATGTCACGATGCGATTGCTGTTTGGTGCCCAGTCAATGGACGTGACGAGCTTGTCGTGCTCCGAAAGTGTGTGCAGGAGCACCCATGTGGGTCCGTTGGTCGAGTATATCTGTACTTCGTTTGTATTGGGACAGACAGCGACCTGGGAGCGATCCGCATTGAACGAATGTGCAGTAAGAGGGCTCAGAGATAATTGATGGACCTGGGCTGCCATTGTTGATCCGAGGACGATAGCAGTCTACTCTGGACACGGCGGTAGTGGAGGGAGAAAGAGTGGGGAGTGGTGAGTAGGAGCTCCCCCGCTGGCAGAGCTTACACACGTGACGCGGTCGTGCTTCCTGCAACAAAGTACGCTCCGACCACGTCTCCCACCCACGTCGTCCATACAACAGTGCCAGCATGGATGTCGATACAAGGGAAACGGCAATGGACCAGAGTGCCGATGCAGACGATGATCTGTCTCAGCAGCTCCCTCCTGATGCCAACGAAACCATATACGTCAAGAATCTGAACGAAAGAGTGAAAATCCCAAGTACGTGTTGTGTTGGAATTTCCTGTCGAAGTGCTGACCTGCTCTCTGCAGTTCTCAAGCAGTCTCTGGAGGCCCTTTTTTCCACGTATGGAACAGTCGTCTCTGTGACCGCACATGGTAATCTGCGGATGCGAGGGCAAGCCTTCATCTCATTTGAAAGCAAGGAGCCGGCTGCCAAGGCTGTCAAAGAAGTCGTTGGATTTCCCTTGTACGGAAAGCCCATGGTGAGTGAAATTTGGTCGTTGATAGCATGTGCTCATGGTTTGTGTAGCAATTGTTCTTTGCCAAATCCAATTCAGATTCCGTTGTGCGAAAGAAGGACGGTCAGGAATCTCTGGAGAAATTCAAAAAAGAGCGGCTAGAACACAAGAAGCATTCCCGAACGACATGGCGACGACGACAAATGGCCGCCAAATTGGCTGCAGAGAAAGGTGTGTGCTGGTAGGAGCCGCTGGGGAAGATGCTGACTGTTTTCAGGTGAACAAGACGAAGGTCACACAAAGAGACAAGGGTTGGAAATGCCCGACGAATACTTGCCTCCCAACAAGATTCTCTTCATTCACAACGTTCCCGAGAACGCTGGCAAACAGGAGATCGATGCGCTCTTCCGGCCGTACCCTGGGCTGGTGGATGTGCGTCTCATTCCGGGGAGAGGTGTGGCCTTTATCGAGTTTGGAGACTCTATGCAAAGCGGTGTGGCACGCGATGCGTTGAACGGACATGTTTGGGGCTCAGATCACAAGCTGCGGGTCACATTTGCGAAATAGTGCTGTCGGATGTATTATAGCTAAAGTACAATGGTATTCAGTACACTTCTAGAGTACAATGATGGGGAACCACATCTCGCGGTCGACTTTGTACCACCACTAATCCACGCTCTGATCAGCCTTTCCCTCACCCCGGACTACAGCAAGCTCCTGATCACCATCAGCTGCTTTTCGGCGCGCAGATGCTGCATTGGCTTTTTTGAGCAGCTGTGCTCGCCTTGAAGCGGGAAGAGTCGCACTACTGTTGGGTGGAGACATGGATCCGCCCGAACCGGCACGCATGGCAGACAAGAAGTCAAAGTGTGACGTAGTTGTAGCGCGTCGATGGTGGCCCGGTCGAAGAGGACTATGGGAGGACTGAGGCGGAGATGCAGATTTGTCATGCGAGGATTGAGGTGGAGATGCAGTATCACCGTGCGAGTCTTGCTCGTGTTCCTCTTCTGTGGCAGAGAGCGACAGTGTCGGCAGCGGAGGTGCGAGAGAACTCTTGGCCTGATGATCTCCTTCCTCTTCCTTCGGCTGAAGACTAGAACGGGGAGAGCGTGATTGTGTCGGAGAGAGATACTCATCAATGGAGCTGGGTGGCGGAGGGGCGAGTCGCCGCGCAACCGCAACGAGATCTTCCTCCAGCTCAGCGATCTTTCTCGCACTCTTCTGCACACGGTCGGTCTCTTCAAACAGTCGAGATTCCAGGTTGCGGATTTGACTACGCGCCTGTGACATGTCCAAATCATGTTGTTGAGCCAATCCATCCACAAATTCCTGGTCAAATGTTGTCTTGTTGTCCACCGAGACTGGCTGCGCTGCGTTTGCCGAAACCTCCTCTCGAGCCTCATCACGCTCAGCGCGTAATGCATCGATTTCGCGTTGTAAGATCTCGCGTTCCTTGGCAAAGCGTGCTTGAACGGTACTGGCATTGCTGTTGGCTTCGTCCTTTTGCCGTTGTGCTTCGTACTCGGACTCCCTTAGTTTGGTTTGCAGAGCAGATATCTCACGTCGCGTAGCCTCGCTTTCCTGCTTCCATCCACCTTCTCGCTCTTGAAGCTTCGTCTGCCCCTGCTGAATATCCCACTCATTCAGTTCCACCTGTCTCTGTAATGCTGACAATTTCTCTGTATGATCAACTTCCTGCCGATGCATATGCTTCTGAAGACTGTCTATCTCTATTCTGTCTTCTTCTTTCCGTTGCATACTCTCCTGTTGGGAAACCTCATATTTCTGCTCTGCTTCCTTGAGATCGGCCGTAAACTTCTCTTGTTGCTTAGCAGCATCTTCTTGCAAAGTCTTATATGCTTCAAAGAGCTCAGTGTGCTTCTCTTCAGATTCATATAACTTGCTCGACGTCTCTTGCAATGATGTCTTCAGTCTGTCGAGTTCCCTCCTTGTGTCCTCCTTTTCACTTAAAGCTCCCCGTAATTTCTGCTCGTAGTCTGCTATTGCCTTCTCATGATTGCTTTCTAAGAGCGAATGCTTGTCCTGCCACTCACTGACAACTTTTGCGTGTTCTGTCAGCGCATCTTTCATTTCTTGGGCAGCTCGCGAAAGCGCCTGCTCATTTTCAGCTCTCTGTGCCGAACTCTCTGCCTGCAATTCAGAATGATTCTTGTCCAACTTGTCCTTCTGCTGACGGAGCTCATTGTGTTTGTCGCCAAGCTGCTTATAATTGGCATCCAAATCGTCATGTGAGCCTTGCAGTCTATTCATATCGCTTTGAATAGAATTCAACGCAGTCTCCAGCTGCGCCTTAGCGTCGCTTGTCATATTGACTTTTTCTTGCAACTCCTTGACAAGTGTATCTTTTTCCGTGTGTAATTGGGCTAGTCTGTTTTTCCATTCAATCACGGCAGCTTCGTGAGTGCTCAAGTCATTATCATGACTCTCTCTGCTTTTGAGATGCTCGGACTTTTCGCGCTCCAGCTCTTCACGTAAGGATTGATGCGAGTTTTCTAGCTCAACGTGGTCTTTCTCCTTTTGCATTAGTGAAGTTGTTTTGAGATCTAAGGTCGATTGTGTGTCTTGCAATGTACGCTCAAGTTCATCATGTCGCTGCTCTTTCGCCAGAACATCATCAGAAAGCTGGCGCTTCTGCTGTTCTAGTGTCACAATACGGGTTTGCAGCTCTGCTTTTTCGCGCTCTTTGCTTTCCCTTAGCTCTGCATGTTGAGACTCCCATCTGGCTACACTAGCTTTGTGTGCTTCTTTTTCGTTAGAAAAATCTGATTGCAATGCCTTGTGAGTGTCATTGAGGCTTTCATGAATACTCAGCAGGTCTGCGTGCTTCTGGGACGAGTCCCGGAGATCTACCTGCAGAGAAGAGACATCGGTTTGTGTCTTGAGGAGGTTGTCTATCACTTCTGCTTTCTCCTTTTTCAAAGCATCAGCTTCACTTTGTAGTACTTCAAGGCTCTTCTCCTTTTCTTTAAGCAAGTTCCTATACTTTGATTCTGTTTCGGCTATAGACAAAGCGTTCGCCTTCTGCTGTTCTTCTGATTTGTCATTGAGCTCTTTGGCATGCGCCTCCGCTTCTAGAATGGCCTGGTGATGTTTTTGTTTCAAGCCTGCCACCGCATCATCATGAAGTGAGATTTTCTGTTGCACTTCTTCTTTCAATGATTGATTGGCTTTAGACAATCCATCAATCTTGCTATTTTGCTCTTCCAACGTTCCAGTGTGCATTTTGTTCAAGTCTTGTTGCTCACGCAAAGAGGTTTGTAGCTGCTGTACCTCTGTCTGGAGCGAAAACAGTATCTCATCTTTCTTGGCTTCCAGAGACTTCAGCTTTTCCTCCCAAGTGGTGATCGCTGATGTGTGTGCTTCTTCTTTGTCCTGAAGTTCTTTGGATGCTTTCTCCAGCGCCTCTTTGCTTTTAGCACGCTCTCGAGAAGAGACACTCTGTAGTGATCGTAGACGACTTTCCACAGCTGCTATGGCAACATTCTTCTCCTCATGTAATGTGTTGTATTTACTTTCCCATTCTGCAATTTTCTGCCGATGCTCATCTTCCTTTGACTCCAAAGTTTTCTTGGATGCCTCTAAAGACGTGTCGTGTTGCTCTTTGAGCTTCTCCAGGGCCAAAGAAAGCTCATTGTGATGAGTGGTGAGTGAGGTGAACTTAGTTTCAAGATTAGAAAAGTTTGCATGAACTTCATTTTTCTCTTCCGTTGATTGACTCAAAGAGGCACGAACTTGAGAGATTTCGGATTTGGACGTTTCCAGCTCCTTCAGCTGTGTTTCGAGTTCACTCTGTCTCTCTGAAAGATGGTCTTGCAGCTCACTTATCTCTTTGTCCTTGGTTGACGAGAGAGACTCATACTTGGTTTCCCATTCAGCAAGTGCTTCAGAGTGTTGTTGCTCTTTCACACGTGCTGACTGCAAGGCTTTGTCTTGTTTTACTTGACTTTCTGTTTTCAATTGCTCGAGGCTGCTCTTCAATTCATTGAAGCTTTTGATATGTTCTTGTTGTTGTTGTTTCTTTTCTTCGAGCACTTTCTCTAAAGTCGAAGCGTGCTCGGCACGAACGTCATCTAGAGCGCCAGAGTGCTTGTCTTGTAAGGCATTGATTTGGCCCATTGCTTCTTCTCTCGAAAGACGATGGGCACCTTCTTCTTCTTTGAGCTTTGACAAGGCCTCCTCGAGTGCGTTAGTATGAGCTACCTTACTCTCCTGAATTTGACCTGTGAGACGCTCAATTTCTCTAGTAGCAGAAGAATGTTTTTGATCATATTCTTCCTGTCTCGCTTCAAGTTCTTTTTTCAAGTTGGAGATGGCGGTGTCGCTGCTTGATTGTAACTCGTTGAGTTTCCCTTTCCATTCAGCTAGTATGGTGGAATGCGACGTAAGCCGCTCATCCATCTCCTCCAAAGTACTATCTAACTTCTTTTGCAACTCTTCTCTACTAGAGGTTTCCGCTTTTAGAGTCTGCTTAGTGGTACTGAGATCGACATTGAGACTGGCACTCTTTTCTTCCAACATTGCGTGTTTGCTTTTCCATTCACGCTCATTTCTGCTATAATGTTCTTCCGCCACTTTGGCCCGTTGAAGAGCATCTTCCAGAGATTTTTTGGCTTGGTCCTTTTGCTCTTCTAATTCCCGTTCCATGGCGTGTACTGACTCTGCGAGCGTCGTCTTCTCTTTGTCTGTGTCCTGTTGAAGCTTCTCAAGCTTAGATTGCCACGAGTTAATGGCCTGCTGGTGTGCTTTCTTGCATTCGTCTGCATCTTTCAAAGCTCTATTAACGGATGACTGATGGAGATTCCTCTCATTTTTTAGGTCATCTTCGGCCTTCGCCATCCTCATTTGCGTATCGGATTGCAAGCTCTGAAGCTGCCCTTGAAGTTCAGTAATTCTCGCGGCTGCTTTCTCCAGAGCACTTGCGCTTTCTGCCCGTTCATCGACCAAGCGCTTCTCGTATCCATCAATCTGCGCCTTTGTCGAATTGTTAGTTTCCTCGTGGCTCTTCTGCGCATCAGTGTATTTTCTTTCCCACCCAGCAATAGCTTTTTGGTGAGCCACAGAAGCTGATTGACTCTCTGAGATATTTCGAGTGTTTTCTTCCCTCAACTTTGAGATATTCTCTTGAAGCTTTGCGACCTTATTCTCGCGATCTGCCTCCAGAGCTTCGTATTTGTTATCCCAATCTGTTAGAGCGTCTGCATGAGCCTGAGCCTTGCCATCCAGCTCCTTCGACAAGGCGGCAAGTGACGACTTGCTGGAGTCCTTTTCACTGGTTACTTCATCACGAAGACGTTGAATGGTCATCTCCAAAGCCGAGGTTTTTTGTTGATATTCCGCATGAGCGCTCTCATGCCCTTTCCGCAGAGCAACAAGCTCATCCTCATGCATCTTGGCTCGCGATTCTGCCTCTTTCTTGTTTTGGACAACCTCACTCTGAGCACTCTGGTGCTTGTCTTGCAGATCTTTGTGCGAGGCTTCTAGTGTAGAATGCACGCCTTTCAATTCTTTATGTTGCGTTTGTAGCTCTGACAGATCTTTCTGCATTAGGATATGATGCTGGTTACCCTCTTTAAGTTTCCCTTCAAGCTCGGCAATAGCCTTCTCTTTGTCTGATTGCAGCTGTTTGTTGGCACGAATCAACTCTTCAACTTGCGAAGTATCTGCAGAAGCTTTGTTTTCGAGTTGTTCGATCTGTTTTGATTTTCCTGAGACTTGCTCTTCTAATGTCTTCACTCGTGATTGTAAATTGGTCGACCTTGTTAAAGACTCATCAAACTTTATCTGCATCTGTTGACGCTGCTCATCACCATTAGCACCAGATTTTAAAAGGTTGGCATTGTCAGCAGTGAGCTTTTCAACTTGACTTTGCAATTCCGATTGACGCTCGCCGCTGTCTTTCTCAGTAGTCTGAAGTTTGTCTTCGAGCGCCTTTATAGTCTTCATCATCTCCTGCCGGGATGCATTGTGGGCCTTCTGCGCCTCTGCAACTTCACGCTGCGCTGCACTTGATGCTTCTTGTAGCGCAGTTTTGTGATCTTCTGTCTGTGACCGCGAGCTTTCGAGTATTTCTGTGTGTTTATTTCGAAGCGAGTCAAGCTCCTCTTTCAGCCGTGAAAAGTTGCTTTCAGCTTCCCTTGCCTTCGCATTGCTTTGCTTGAGAATATTGTCTTTCTCCTCGCTCTGTTGGAGCAGTTTGGTCTTCTCTTCCTTGTCGCTGGTCAATTGTTTTGTTTTAGACTGCAGCTCTTTCACTTCGTGTAGTGCTTTGTTGAGCTGTTCTCTTGTCTCTTTCAATACATTTGCACTTTCAGTAGCCTCTTTTTGTGACTGATCTCGCTTCTCATTTACATCACGCAACGTCTGCGTGGCATCATCGAGCTTCTTCGATAGACTTTCAAGCTCTGTCGAATATCGCTGTTTGCCCTCATCTCGTTCTTCTAGGAGTGTTTGCAACTGCTTCTCTAGCTTTTCCACGGAAGATCTCTTGCCAGCTTCTGCCTCTTTTAGCTTTGTCTCGAGTGCCTCTTTTGACTGTTTCACGGAAGAAAGTTCGTCATTGCATTTCTTCAACACCTTTTTCAAGTCTTCTTGCTCTGTCCGTGTTTTCTGCTCTCTCGTGCGTCCATCCGTTTCTAAATTCGACACCTTGGTTTCAAGATTGGCAACAAGTGCCTCATTGTTCTTCTGTTCCTGGGTTTGCTGCTTCTCTAAATCCGATATACGACTCTCTAAAGATGACTTCTCCGAAGTCAGATTGTTGATTGTTGTTTGCTGAGCGGTCAGCTGGATACGAAGCGGTGTTATGTCGAGGTTTTCGTGGCTAGGAGCTCTGCTGTGAGACATTGTACCACTGTTTCTCTTGTGATTTGTCTTTGTGGGAGATGTGGGAATGCTTTGTCTTTTGGGCGATTTGCTGTGTCCAGAAGCATGGATGTCCTCTGCGGGAAGTGCTTGATGTACTGATGGTGGAGATAGGTACACATCGGAATGGTTGGGTGCGGAAATGGTGGTGTCGGTCGAAAGGGTTCCATCGTTTGCTTCCGCTGCGTTATTTTTCTGCTCTTGAATGACTTCTTCTCCATCAGCTGGTCCATCCTCATCTACAACGGCGGCGGCGGCGGCAGCAGCAGCTTTACGCTTCTCCTGTAATCGCTTGAGCTGCTTGCGTGCTCGGGCCGCCTTGGCAGCACGATCCTCAGCGTCCGCCATGCCAATATTGTTGGATTCGGAAGTTTATTCACAGATGTTGTTTCTCCAGCTGGTCGGTGCGTCTTCGCATGCCACGTCGACCTAGTCGGTGCTGATTGCAGGCTCGGCCGACGTAGTGACTAGTTCCTCCACTCGCCTAGGAATGCTCATGCAGAATTAAGAAGAACGTCAGGAACAAGGCGGTTTGTCAATCGCTTGCGTTCCGCTGTTACAATTCATCATGAAAGGCAAGCTTTTATTTCTTAACGGACCTAATTTAAATCTTTTGGGGCAGAGGGAACCAGATAAGTGAGTGACAAACGTGCAACTTGGTGATTTGCGAATGCTTTCTGCTCCTTAAAGGTATGGGACAGAGACACTTCAAGACATAACTAGTCGAGCTGCTGAACAATGCAAACAAAAGGACCTCCAATTCGAGTCTCTGCAGACTAACCATGAAGGCGTGATGCTCGACCGTATCCATGCCGCACGTACGGATGGTACGTCGTTCATTGTTATCAATGCGGGAGCCTGGACACACACATCTGTAGCTCTTGTGGATGCTTTGAGCGGCGCCGAAGTTCCCTTTGTAGAGGTACATGTGAGTAGAAGACAAGAGTAACACCCAACCACCGACAATTTTTTTGACTTGCTTCAGATATCTAACACGCACAAGAGAGAAGAGTTCCGTCACCATTCGTACCTCTCTGCGAAAGCAGTAGGAGTAATTCTGGGACTTGGAACCTAGTGAGTACATAAAGCTATGCATAGCCAGGCAGAAGGACAAGCACTCATTAGGCCTTATCCTAGCTCGTATACAGCAGCGATAGACTTTGCCGCTCATCACCTAGGCGCAAGATCGTAGGCAAAGTTGTGGAACGAAGTGTACAAGACAGAACCCTTAATCGTCGATATTTGTGACTATATTATTTGCTATACATGGACTTATAAAGTTAAGACTCAGCTGGAATGATCGCACCGCCCCACTCGTAAAAGTCTCTCAGCTAGAAATCATCGATGGACGAGTGACGCTGACGACGGAAATGTCTCTGCATCATGACCCATGTCAGTTTTTGTGTTGTACTGGATGACTGTCTCACATTACATTGGTAAGATGGTTGGAGAAAAGTGATGCCGCAAGGCTGTCCCTGTAGATAGTCAATAGACCGTGCGTCTCAAAGGCTTACCTACCAGCACGTTGGCTACTGCATGCCTCCTTTCTATTTCACTATGAAAGAACGCACTCGCAGAGCTACAAAGTATGGCGAAACACCACAACCCCTTGGTAAAGTGTGAAGGCCGTGTTTTCTGTCTCATCATCGTATAAATTATAAAACAAGGTAAAGATTGCCGCCGCTCGAGTAACTTGTAGTGTGCATCTCATATTTCCCTGAGCACTAACGTTAATATCACTTTCAAGCACAGGCTTTCAGCAGCAAAAACAAGGGTGCGGTGTCTTATGACTCGACAGATACGCTGGGAAACTTCTAATTTGCAGATGTATGCCGGGGCTTCTACACCTGCGGTCGTTGCAAACCGATCGACTGTGTGTTTGATTCCTCTTGGCGTTGTAGACAATAAAAGCCGAACTAGAATGCGAAAGCATATTGCAAAAGGCACGGCTCCATAATGGCACTCCAGGTCATTATTAGCGCTTTGGCACTGTTCCTTCTCGCTTCTCTCACGACACACACCAGTGCTCAGTCAGGACTAAAGATCACGTTTGGGCAACCAAAAGCGTACGATGTGCAATTTCAAGGAAAGGACAATATGCGCCTACCAGACAGTAAGTTCAACGGGAAATGAAGATTGTCTGTTCATTTGAACTTTCCTGCTTCAAAAGCAACAGGCATTGTTCATCTGAGGTCTGAAGAAAGGTATCCGCCTCGTTCGAAGTTAGATGAAAAGATATTCAATATAGATGCGTACCTTGCTGATACTATTGTCCCACCATCTCCGCTTCAAATTCGGTCACAAGAACACCAATCCCGCTCAAGACCATGTGTTAAGATCTTGTTTATACGGCATGGAGACACAGAGTGGTCAGATAGACGTCTTATTCAAGGCCATCAAGATGTACCACTAAATTCACGTGGTCTTGAGCAAGCGGAGCAAACTGCCCAGCACTTGGCGCATAGAACATTTGACCGTATCTACCTTTCGCCCATGAGAAGGGTGGGACAGACTGTGGAAAAAATTCTTGAAAAACAAAAATCCTATCGGGTGGGACATGGGCTTGGCGTATATCCTACGCAAATAATAGAAGACCGCCGCCTATTGGGGCAGAAAATGGGCTCTCTCACGGGACAGCCTTATGATCGGGTGGATTTTGTCCACGATCCATCCTCAGCCGATCGCTTCGAGGGTGTTGAAAAGTACTCCGAATTTGAAAGAAGAGTTATGAACTTTGGTGCCAGCATGCTAGGTACGGAAGTACATGCAGCGCGAATGTCGTACTCTTGTAGCTCTCACACATTGATCGCTGGTCACGGTGTGCCATTGAGAATATTGCTCGCCAATATATTACAAGCGGGAGGGTGGAGCCGAGCTCGTGTGGACACTGTTCTACCCCTCTTCTATCCCGTAAATCGTGTTTCCGAACTTGTCATCCACGACGTCTATCGTCTGCCTTTAGAAGATGGGGCAATGGATTGGGATGCTACACAAAGCAATCCCATTCATCTCTCTTTCTCATTTATTTGACACACCCTCTCTGAAACGGTTGTCGTCATCCATTATTAACATCATCAGATTATGAAAGATCATGGGTAGAAGAGTGGCGATGGTATTTCTCATAAGTATACCTAGATGTTGACTACTTGCCTACTTTGTATCGAGAACATCGGCAATCGTCATAGCAGATGAGATAGTGGCCATCTTTTCACTGTTCTCCAAAACGAAAGCGTGTGGCATTCCTAGCTTGCATACGATAGATGCGCGGTCTGGCATTTGCAAAGTCGACTGTCCATTCAGTGTCTCTAGATGCCCTGAAGCTGTGATTTTTGCATTGTCGATCGAGGGACTTCCCATAACTTCGTCGTATGTTGGCTCTATAGCTGCAGGGCTGAACACCACTCCATTGATGATGTCGTCGGGATCTTTCGCTAGCAGGTCGAGGTCCTCACCGTTACTGTCCTGCGACGCGGCAGGCTCAATGACAATACTACCATCGAATCTTCTTGAGGCTCGGGCCGCAATAAGGCTCGGTCTACGACGCAAGGTCTTGGGAGACGTCGATGGTGTACGACCGAGTGATGCAGGGCCAGCAAGAGATGCACCGGAAGACGGTGCAGGTGGTGGTCCACCTTGTCTATTCCTGTACCCCAGCTGTCCAATGCTGCTTGCAAGGCCATAACTAGCACTAGCCCCCGCTCTTACCATTCCGGCAAGCGCACGTCGCTTGCTACTTCTGCGTACTTTTCGAATCTCATCGATGGTGAAAGACCTTTTCTTAGGCAGCGACGATAATGGCTTCCCGGTGACCGAAGTAGTCTTGTCGAGAATATCGGCAGGTAGCTCAAAGCCTTTCAACCCAAGAATGTCTTCCACGGCCAGCCTCGTGGATTCTGGGGCCCAATGGTCGAGGTCCCCGGAAGCCCAATACGCTCGCAACTTGGTATTTGGAATGTCTTTGCCGTCCATTTCCTCGTCATCAAACTTCTGTACTTGTCGGACGAGCCGCATCTCGTCACGGGCCATGTGTAGAGCTTGTTGTACACAAGAGGCCCGTAGGACAAAGGCTGCTGTTATCCGTACCATCTCTAGAGACTGTGCTGGTGCTGCAATAAGCACGAGAAAATGGATGATGGGAATAGGAAGGATCTGCACAATGCGAAGAACGACAGAGATAAAGTAAGTGACGAAGACGAGCAGATTAGGTGTCCATGGTGCCACTTGTGATCGGTCATTGGCTTGCAAAAGCCACGAGAGCTTGCGCGCATTTGGACTTTGTCCAATGTGATGAAGCGTAGGAAATAAAAGATGAACAGAGGCGACCGGTACTGGACTCAAGCGACGTCGAACGATCTCTAGTGCCATATAAGCACCAATACTATGCCCTCCAAGAATGAGCTTTGGCTGCTTGCCATGAGGGCTACTTTGTGCACCATCCCATCGTGCAAGTGTACTTTTGAGAATGTCGCCTTTCACAGCAATTTGTTCATCCAAAGAGACCAGCGACGCCGGATGATCATAGGCAAGAGGATCGTGTCCTTTCTGAGAGGGACAAAAGATTTCCAGGGTCAACCGACCATCACTATGTACCAGATGGTATAACTCTGTTCTACAATCGAAGAGTAGAGTTGAGTATTTGTCAACACATTACCTTTTATACTCACAAATATCCAATGTAGTAGTCGGACAATCCTGGGTTTCCTGGAATAAAAAAGAGCGTCGCAGATGGTTGGGAAACTGGACTGGGCCAGTGCAGTACACGACAGCCATGTATGTTTACTGCAATGGGAGATTTGCACTGCTGATAGAAGACATCTGTCGGCATAACGAAGCAGTGTCTTAGGTGCTTTGGTAGTATCCCAGTTGAGTGAAAGATGAACGTATGTGAAGTGTATGTTGTCTGTCTCCACACGTTCAGCGACCGTGCGCTGCTGACATAAGCTTTTCTTGCGTGCATTCGCGGCGACCTTCATGGCTGAATGGGTGTTTGCTACTACTAGCTAGAACACAATCTCTCCGCTCAAAAAGGGCTCATGGGACGGAGATCAGGATTACATCTTTCCGATATCGACTGTAATATATCGATCAAAGATGTATAGAACTCCCACATCGAATGGTGGGCCGCGTTCCGGAGAATCGTCTCAATTTGCAGCCTCTTCGCGTCCAAATGCTTCCTCCTTATACCATGGGTCACCATCCGCCATCTCTGCGTACAACCGTCCAACTTATCTCACACATCCGGATGTTTCTACGCCAACGCAACGAACTCCTTCTGGATCATCTGTCGCATCTGTCGCGAAAAAGCACATATCTAAATCGAGGAAAAGTGCTTACGATGCCTTTGACGAAGTTAGTTTCTGCCACGATTTAGCTTCACGTATTGCTGTGGAACTATCCGCTGCACATCAGAAGAGTCCTACACCACCTCTACCAACAGAGGACAGAGGATGGAGAGGATCTGGAAAAGCTTCAGAAACGATCGACCAATCCTCAAAATTACTTGTGGATTCTCAAGTGCAGACAGAAAAGTGGAAAGAAAGAGAGGATCAAATCTCGTTGTCGAATGTTTTCTCCAACGAGGATATGTCCGTCAGTGACGAGAATGACTCTCCCGATCAAGAGCTGGTGGTAGAGCGAACAGAGAAAACAAAGCAAGCCGCCGAAGCTTTCTTGAAGCGATTGTCTGAACGTGCTGAAGGGACTGACGATAAATCCGAGATGGATTTGGAGAAGCAAGTATTTTCTCTTTTTGGAGGCACACGGGAAGGTCTAGAGAACTTTGAGGAGGATGAAGGAGAAGAAATAGAATACGAGGAAGACGAAAAGGGGCACATTGCGTCTCACTTACAAAGCATGCTCCGCTCTCGAGACGATCGTCAACCAACTCGAAGACCAATGATCGAAGAAATGCAAACAGCATCCGAAGAAAGGCTTTCCAGTAGAAGTAACAGCACTGAACGGTCAGATGAAGATATCTCGGAAGGAATTGATGGAGAAATTTCGTCTGATGAGGGTTCTTTCGACGATGCAAGTATGTCAGAGGCGGAGAAAACGCTGAACAATAATGAGGATCAGGTATCTGATATGTCAAGTGAACATCATAGCAGTTCTCCTTTCCTACATGTCGATTCAGAAGAGGGGGATGAATTAGACGGGGAGCCCGAGGACCGAGTGGACGGTATGCTTTCTGATACAGGAGATCTCAAGGATGCTGACCTCAGCGAGAAAGAAGCCTCTGCCATTAGTCTTTCTGATAGCCAAGAAGAGGGGATGCATTCTGAAGCAGACCTACCATATATAAACGAACAGCCATTCGGCAACGAGCACCGAGAACACCAGCCTCATACTTACCCGGACCCAATTCAAAGCTCTTTTGTTCGAATAAATGATGAACTAGCGTCTCCCACTGACAATGCAAATACACCAATGGAGTCCTACATGAGCGAACCAGTTATTCCCCAATCCCTCATCAGTGATGAGAATCCCATAGGGCTGCCGAACTGGAGCAATAATGCCACTGCGCAGATTCCGGAGGGGACAAATCTTGTTTCTGCATTAAATGCAGGCGATCTGGAGTCTACGTTCGATTCTTCCATTGTGGCTTCTGCTGACCCTCAAGATGATGCCGCGACAGACAGGTTTTCATCGCCTCAGAATCTAGTCACAACGGTCCCGCCGATATCAAGTGGGGGTGACTTCGACTTACTCCACAGACCTGAAAGTCCGGACAGACTAAGTTCCTCGACAACTTTGTCCGCCCAGCAAACTGCTGCAGAAGTGCCTCAAGATTCGAATTCTTTTCATGATTCAGGAAAGCTCCCTCCTATTCAGCATTCGGGTGATCTAATGAAGCTCAAAACAATTGCAGGGAGAGCAGGTAAAGACGAAGAAGCTATCTCATCTGTCCCTAGTCACGCTGGAAGTATTCAAGATCCACAGTCTTTGACAGCCGAAAAGGACATGGAGGAAGGGGCACTCGAAGAACAGCAAAGGAATGACGTGCAAGAACAGCAATCAAAGGAATCGGCAGAGAAGCATGAGGAGCCAATCAACACTGGTGGCAATTATGAGAGTAGCGAGACTGGATTAGATGGAGTTTTGCATGAAGCGCCTTTGGTTAGTCACAGTCATACTCCGTCTCAAAGTAATACAGGCCTTCTGAAGACAGATAGCGTCCCCGCTCCAATAGAAGTGGAGCAGCAGGAGCAGACAAAATACGAAACAACAGAACAGTCGAATACTGAGCTGAACAACACAATAATGTCGGATCTCGACTCTCAAGCCTCCAGCAAGCTTATATCTGGCGAAGATGAGGAGGATAGCAAAGGAGATACGAACCTGGTGTTCGCTGAGATCTCTTCTAGCCAAAAGTATGATGACCTCAATGGTAAAGAACAGAGACCGGGTAGCAGCGCCTCAAGCAAAAAGGTGGAAAGACAATACACACCTCCTCATAATTTGAGAAGGTCGACGCGCAGGTCAACGTCTCGAGCTCCATCTGAAACGTCCACAATGATTACCCCAGCCAGTCGCTCGAAAGCCGATGACAGTCGAGGGGATACCAGTACGCGCTCAAGAAAGCACCGGCCTCGGCGGTCTGACCCCAATGGTGATCTAGCTGACTACATCCCGGAAGGGGACGTCTCTCCTAGTATCCATAGACGTCGTTTGAGAAGTGCAAGCGTCCAGTCAGTATTAGGCGAGGGGGAAGAAAGCTTTGTCTCAGAGGGGCTTGGCGATACGGATGGGAAACTTTTGGATACCTCTATCTTGGAAGAAGATGAAGACGCGGTAGATAGTGCAAAAACACAACCTTCCCAGAATGAAAGCCAGGAACCGAAGAGGAAACGAAAAGCACCACGAAAGTCCGATGAGCCTGTTATGCTCTCACAAGTCCCTTCTAATGGCAAAGCGGATCGTAACTCCGAACAGCAGCAAATCCGACGAGCAGAATCGCGAAAACGTCACAAGCGAGATTATGATCGTCGTAGGAAACGGCAAAAGCGTAACAACACTCAATTAGAAGACCTCAAAAGCGTTGAAGATTCCTCTCCCTTGCCTGAAGACCGAAACGAAGAAGACGATCGAGTGTTAGATGAACCTTCGCAGGATCCGGATCATGCCTACCCCGACACAGGCGGTATGGAACTCAAGGAAGAGAGTGGCCCAGAAGACGGAAATGAAGACGAGATTAAGCTATCTGCACGAGCAAAGCGTGCTGCACGGAGACAGAAGCACAGTGAAGAACCATCAGCATTTCCTGCTGATGAGACCACAAACGATCCAAAGTCAGACGATAAAGAAAGTGTTCACCAGCGCCCGTCACCTAGGCGTCCGCGCCGAACGAGAAACCGAGGGCGAAAAGCGTAATCTCTGGTTGCGAAATGTATAGTATTATAGCTACAATGATGCATATCTAATGTACATTCGTGTTATGCTTGAGGCTCTGGTACGGGCGTCTCAATACTGGATTTTGTTCTATACAAGCCACAGGAAGGCAGTACACGGGATCCACCTCGTCTAGTTGAGAGGCAGCTGGTGAAGCTTGAAGCACGCTGAGTCCTGCCACGCCGAAAAGCGTATGAAACACATCGGCAACGTTATCAGGCCGATCGGCGATGCCGCCGTGGTCCGGATCCTTAGAAAATACAATCGTTAGCTTCTGTGCTTGTGTGTATGCAAAGACTTTTTACCTGACAACTTAGAATGAAATTCGATAATTTTTCACCATTGATCCAGCGTAATTTCCCGAGCATCGATAAGGCGGACAAAATCCACCACGAGTAACACACCTATGACCATGTGAGTTTACTCGCCGTACACCTATTTCGCACTTACGTCTTCAAGTTTCTGCGGTCGCCCATTCAAGCCACCGTTCGGAAGCTGACGCTCACTGAGCCAGCTTTCTAACCTCAATCTTTTGTCTTGGCTGAACATATGTACTGCTTGCAGAATGCGAAGTGACCCGATACAAACAAAAGCTTGTGATCCGTGGGATTCAGCGCCTTGTCCTCTTCCAAAACCACCATCAAAATTCTGACAAGCCAGTACAGCATTCACAGTGACTTTCCAATCGACCCTTGTAAGTGGGTCTCGAAGAGGCTGTTCCCTCCCATTGGCCTCAGCTGGAGTGTGATGTTTCTCTTCAGTTGTACTCAACAGCGCCAGCGAACACACTGCGCAGTAGAGGAAACGAGAGTCGTATTCAATTTGTGTCGAGTCACCTGCAAATGCACCGCTTGTCTTGTCTTGAAGAGACAATATATCTGTGGGGACGATCGCCCTCTCAGATGGCTTTAACAACATGCAACAAGCAACTCACAAGAAATAAGCTTTTCTCTCCTGTCATGATTTTCATGATCTCCAAAGTACGTGCGTAATTCGCCATACATGAGAAGTATTTGCAGCCCACTGAGAGTAGCATGGATGTGGCAATCATGACCCGGATGACTCCCGAATCCGCCATGCACGTCATCCCAACATTCCATCACATATCGGATGATGTCATCTTTAGGGAGGCTGTTAGGGGAACGTAAGAGGTGCAAGGCTGCCAATGCCCAATAAATTGCGTTCAATCTCAAATGCGTGGTCAGATGATACGTTAAAGAGCTCTTGTGAGACGCAAGGGCAACAATGTAGCGAACGTGCGTGTCTACAAGGAGGGCTGTTCCCATGGTTCAGTTCAAGTGATGGCGAGCTGGTAGATCTTCGCGTCCGAAATGGCTAAGATGCAGTAGTATTAAGTCATGTTTACACGTGTTTGTGGAGACCCTCATTGGGTGATGATGTGTCTGTCAGATGAAATTGCAGCATAGCTACTCAAGCCTTCTCACTACCGCATTCTTCAAAATTCATACGTTTCGCATTTGCTGAATTCTCGGAGAGATACTTTGTTGGGGACACGAATGCCAAAATGATAACTAGAAATGTGATAAGAGCGGCAGCGGCTCTGCATTCCTCAACATACCAGCCAGAACCACGAAGGTAGAGTCAAATGCAAGGATGTACCTTAAGTTCTGGTTCGTCAGAAGAAAAAACTAGGTTCACTCCCCGTACCATTCTTGGGTGGATATTTCGCCAATCCAGCCCTACAAAACCATAAGCAATGAGAGCAACGTGTATCAATTTATTTACCTCTGCCATCTCAACCGTTCGAAATATGCTTCGAGCAAGAATCAATAGTGAACTTAGCCATGTGGCTATAAGAAACTTTTTCATATGGATATCAATTTGTGGTATGGCACTGAAAGAGTCAGTGCACTTTTGTATTTTCCATGCTCGATAACTGAAAAGCATGAAAAAGAAATTGAATAATCCATAGCCAAATAATTGGATACAAAGCCCTATGACTATTTTATGTCATTATAATAATGCCAACAAGGACAGTGTGTACTCACCCACAATGTCGCCTTGTTCGTTTACCGTGACTGCATCTTTATTTGAAGTTTCTGAATCAGCAGCAAGAGCACTGCCGATCGCTTGCACGACCATGGACGTCAAATCTACTGTTACAAAAACGGGAAGAAGCCACTCCCGGCGGAACGGCGAAAGAAGGCTTGCACCATAAATGCGACAAATCTTCGTCAAGATGCTGAATTGAGCTGCCGCTAAGCAGATGTTAATTCTACGGAGTCACTTCAAGTTTTCTTACCAAAAAGAGCTTGTGGAATAATAAGCTTTGTACAAGGTATCTTCGTTAGCACCAGGAATACTTGTTGAGCTATATAAGGATCTACCGACGCTGTATAGTAATGTCCATATATCCTCGTAAAAATATATCTTCGGAAGTTATGTGACAAAAAGGCTACTTACAGTGAATACCCTGCTGTTTCACATAGAGCTCCTAATGCTAATGTATACAGTGTCCACCACATTCTCGACCTATAGCCTTGCCAAAGCAGAACAACAGATAGCTCGATCCATACTTCTTTTCTGTGAGGATAGAGAACGTCCTTACAAGTAAACTTACAGATGGTGAAAACAATGTTACCTGGGATACTAGGACGATACCCATAAGGCCCCCATTTACGAATCTTTTCAAAGGCCTTTTCTAGGGTTATATTACTTTGGGTTGTGGTGCTCATTGCCGGAAGCTTACTAATGATCGATATCTGGATTGAAACTCTTATATATATCCCTCAGAGGCTCGAACAGTCTTCAAAACCGTGTGCTTCAACGTTTTCGGACACTAGTACCGACATTAGAAGTAGTCTTATTGTTACAGCTTGTAGAAGAGGTGATTTTTTTCGACTTGTACTATGATGATGATTTATTGCCTATATGTCTCCGCTCCGAACCAATGTGGCGCCACAGGAAGTGGCTTGCACAAATGATGATTGTTATTTGGAAGTATAGCTTTCCGCTTTCCGTATTCCTATTACTAGTGCAGTATCAGAAAGATCTTACTGACAAACTCATAAGCTGCGATCAAGGAAAAGTGGCTTACGACTGATGCTCTTAAATCATCCTATGGGCCTACTCAATTGAGCGCAAGGCATTTTTATCACATGGTTAGTAGACATTTCCCATTTTGCTGTAATTCTACATGCATTACAATTTCGGATCTATTTCAAGCTTGAAGAAAGCCCACTGAGGTTTTCTGCCGTCCCAGAAAAATCATCAGCCAATGTAAGGAACAAGAGAAGAAGCCAGCATCAAGACCAATCGGCCACCGTATGCTGTCTTTGGTGGTCCATACTTTGTTGTTGTGTAGAACATTAAAGAAACAGTATCTATTATTACTAGCAGCCAAAAAGCGAGCTTGTCCAACCTATCGTGAACTCCATTTTTAGACCATCGGAGTAATTGGAGACCTGGATCATCAAAATACTTCAGCCTAGATTACGGGTAAAATATTGCGGTACCTACTTGTGAACAAAAACCATCCGGAGCTTTGATACCAAATCGCTCTTAAAGCTCTTAAGTTCTCATCACTCTGTGAGATACGAGGAATGATATCGAAACCCATCCTACGTCATTATCAGAACAAGTCAGGGCACCGTTTGATTATCAAATAGCTCACTTTGTATGCCCCACAACAGAAACCATTGAAATTAAAGCTGCACAAAGGCGCAAGGTCGACTGCACTTGAACTGCATCAAAAGATGTCATGATGGTTCAATGTGTAGCTTGCGTTACCTTTGAGATTAGTGTCTCGGAGGTTCCTTGTCGGTTATTTGTCCAGAAAAAATTGGCACGCTAGTACTTTCCTTGCACAAAACAAAGATAGAATCTGAGCGTTCTTGTAAATCGTGAAAAAGTACTTGCATGAGTTGCTCTACTACCCCACATACGGAAACCTTCGGTGAAGCACATCCTCTTCTTGCCAACCATGACGATGTCCAGAGTACTTACACTGGGCTACGTTCTTTTTTGTGCTTTCATTTCTGTTGTGCAAGCTCTAATCAGCTCTCCAGAGTCGAACAACGCAGCCTGCTCAAGTTTAAAAAACAACCTCGGAAGTAACAAGGTTACTTTTCCTGGTTTGGCACCATCATGGGTGGATTCAACGACGCATTATTACTCTCAAGAACAAGTAGCTAACAAACCTGCTTGCGTTGTGACTCCTACAGATGCATCTGATGTACAAGCTGCAGTACGAGCTATTCGTGCTGGAAATGCGAGCTTAGCTGTTAAGGCGGGCGGCCATAACACCAACAATGAATGGAACTCGGTTCCTGGAGGCGTCTTGATTGATCTCAAAAATCTTAATGATAAGTCTTTCGATGAAGGTTCACAAGAAGCATTCTATCAACCAGGAAACCGATGGGGGGATCTTTACGATTTCTATTCCAAGTACAACCGAACGGTAGTGGGAGGTAGACTTGCAAGCGTCGGGTCTGGTCTTGCACTCGGTGGTGGATTGTCTTTTCTATCAGCAGAGTATGGGTAGGTAGAGCTAGTGATTAATACTTCAACGGTGCTCTAATGTTTTTCTAGACTTGCTTGTGACAGCTTTAAACAACTTGATGTTGTTCTTGCTAACGGCGATTTAGTGCAAGCCCGAGCAGATAATGAGTACCAAGATCTATTTTTGAGTCTGAAAGGAGGCGGCAATCAATTCGGCATAGTTGTCGGATACCATGTAAGTTGAACAGCAATCGACATTATGGCTTGATTTATTGTCACTCCAGTCGCAAGTATACGAAATTGGTGACTTCTGGGGCGGTACGTTAATCTTCGGAGCAGACCAGATTGAGGCTGTATATGATGCTGCTCTCAATTTTACAAATCAGAACACTGATACCAAAGCAGGTAAGTATGATGCAGTAGTGTTTAAATGTTCTCACCACATGGACTAATAGCGGTCATTGGAACACTCAATGTGTTAGGCACACCTAGCGGAATTGATCTCAGTGTCTTAGGACTGAACCTGACTGGACTAGATACCTTCTTGATTCTGTTCAACGTTTACGATGGACCAGATGGGTCAGCGGTCTTTGAGCAATTTACTAAGATACCGCATATTGCCGACACTCGGAAAAAGCAAACGTATACCAGCATCGCCGACATGTTGGACATCGGTACTTTATCTTCAGGAGTCGTCAGCTATCGTGCCGGTAGCCATCATAGTATTAGCAATAATGCTAAAAGTACTTTGAAAGAGGCCATCAAGAACTTTAGAGAGTTTGCTAAGGAGTACAAAGGAGTCTATGACATTCTCTCGTTCGATTTTCAACCTGTTCCCAAGACATTAGTCGAAGCTAGCCGCAGAAATGGAGGAAATGCTCAAGATAGTGTCGATGGACCTTATGTACGCATAGAAAGAACTGACAGAGCATAAGCTGACTCCGATCCCTGCAGTACTGGATTAATTACCTCTTTTCCTACATACCTGGTACACCTAATGCACAAAAGGCACTTGCTTCTCTCAAGACAGCCGTTGAGAAGACCCCGAATGATGCAGATCTTCCTATATTCGTGAGCAGAGATGTTGAACTTTCGTTCCTATACTTATCTTTTCAGCTCAATGACGCAAATGCGGACCAACCGATTTTGCAGTCGTACCGAGCCTACGACAAGCTAAAGAGTGCTAAAGCAAAGTATGATCCAGATAAGTGCGTTAGTATCTCAATCTGGATTCTGAGCTGATCATTTCATGAAGTTATCTGTCAACACACATGCAAGGACCTAGCATTGATTAATTAATGCAACAATGTTTCTACTATGTATCCACTAGAACTTTAGATGCCACGATAATATTCAAGGCTTTTGATGCAAAGCATGCAAAATACACAGTTTCCGGATTCCAAGTCGTGCTTGTGTCACTTCTTCCTGTCTAAGTGCTCCATAGGTATATCATTTAGGCTATTTTGTTCTGTACTTCTTCGCGGAGTTGCGTTGAGGGAAGTACCATTAAGTTGTCGGGTTGAGTCACTCAGGGTAGGTCTTGGGGAAGTGTCGCGAGTCTGCTCATCAGTCTTCCCAACAACGCCCATTTTCCCTAGAAATAGAAAAGATAGAATGATGGAGAAAGCGGAGCATCCTGTACAGAACCATCCCGCTGCTCTGTAGCCAGCCAGCAAAGCTTCCGTGTGACGCGCAGTTGGGTGAGCAGAAGAAAATTGCTGTGTAACGCTGCTTGCAATGGATCCTGTAGCGGCTAAACCAATAGAAGTGGCAAGACGAATGGCTTCAACAAGAAATTTGTGAGCGTCGCGGCGATGACAGAGTCCTTTCAAACTCACTGATGTTGAACAAACTTCCCGCGAGGGCTGCTCTCCGAGGACCGACACTGAGAAGTGTGAAAAACGCATAAAGTATCAGCAACACACTCACGTCTGGCATGCAAAGAGTTGGGAAGCCGAAAAGAACATGTCAGGAGAAACGATCAAAATCATGACGAAAAGCATGCTCTTTCCATATGCCCACTCTGGGGAAGTAAGGCTGAAGAGTATACTTGCTCCGAGACCACCGATACTGCCTGACACAATAAGCCAAAGGGCATCTACTCTGGCAACCAAGATACCGCCAAGGACGTTGAGCGAGATTCCCATTCCAACCATGGGCAAAAAGCGAATGGATGACTGGATCGGTTCGACCTTTTGTACTTCTTGGTAGAAAAGAGTGCAGAAATATGTCAAAGCACTGAAAGGCGGTCAATACAATGTAAAAGGGAGAGTGACCGTTACTTACTTGAAAGAGAGCCAACTGAAGAAAACAACCACAAGCGTCATGGTAAAACGAGGAGCGCGCCAAAGACCAGGTGGGATGAGTGGCGCCTTCAGCGCTCTGTCTGGCTCCGATTGGCCCTGCTCATACGAGGAGGATTGCCGTTGCTGATGCATTTCCCATACAAAGAATAGGATTAAAAGGATAACTGCTATAGGCAACATCACAAGTACAGGAATACTTGCCCAACCGCGTTTGTCTGTCCCTGCAAAAGCAACTCCAAGTGTCAACAGGATTAGACCCACTGTACTGAGGACTGCCCCTGTCCAATCAAACGCCATCAATGGAGCAGCTCTCCGTGGTACTCCTATGTGCTCATGGTCTTCATTGGAAAAAGCTGTGCTCAAAATGACCATTTCACCATCGCGAGGGAGACAAGTTGATGCAAGGGCACCGAATAGAGCTGCTGCCGCTGCATTGATACAATAGATAACCTCATACTTGTGACCGAAGAGACCACCAAAGATCAACCCAATAATAAAACCCAAGGGCTGACCAGCGCCAAGGGTTGCAAAAGCGCCGTTGCGAAACTTGCTTTGCGGAAGAGACTCGCCCAGAATGCCTGTACCAGCCGGCGTCAAAAGCGCAGGTCCAAGACCCATGACTGCTGAAAGGGCAATGAAAGCAGTACTGTCCCGTATAAAGGCCAGAAAGAGGGAGAAGACCAGAAGCCAAGCTGTGCCGCCAAAAAATGCATAGCGGCGACCAAAAGAGTCTGCAATGCCTCCCGTTACAAGAAGGAAAGCACCATTGACCAATGATAGAACGGTCAAGGGCCACTGTAACATATGTGTCAGCCGATTTTCTAGTTTTTCAAGTCTCTTACCTGCAGTTCCGCAGGCTCCAATCCTATCTCACTGCCAATGGATGGTAGCGCAACAGTAAGTGCACCGGTCAGGTACGACGGCAGGATTGTGGCGCCAGCTACCGAAAGCACCATGAGCCATGGCCGGAGCGTGGCTGAAGCTTGCAACATGGTTGAATGGCAAGGGATTGGCTATGTGGGGCGGATGTGCTCAGATCGGAGTACATAAGCGGAGGTCCGAAGATCATCCGGACGTGCATCTACCACGTTGGGCATTTAAGCTACGTGTGCAGAATCGAACGGGGCTACCTGGAGCCGTCATGCTCAAAAGCTATCTGCCGCATTTGCTTCTCTGCTCACTAGTTTTTCCTTTCCTCTCATTCAGCATGTCAGCGCAAAATGTCCTGACGCCCGAAAAGATGCATGAAGCACACCAGCTGGTCAGCTTGTCTGCAAGTCCTTCGGGGTCCAGATCACTGGTGGGCGTGGATCGATTTTCTTTCGACAAGAATGGCAAAAATCACGCTTTGTTCCTGATAGATTTGGTATCTGACTTGCGCACAAACGAGGGCGAAGCATCGAGGGAGCTTTTGACCAGTCGGACAAGCACTGGCCTGTGGCTTTCCGACGAAGAAGTGCTCTTTGTTGACGACAAAACTCTATACGTCAAGGACGTTTCCAAGGCAGTGAAAAGCGGTAATGGGCTCAAACATCACGTCCCGTATCATGCAGATCTCGACCAAGATAAGGCAAGATCGCATGCGAAGCATTCCGACAAGCATGTCGGTATCTTTCCTTCCGCACCTGGTCCTATGCGCCTTGCACCGAAGAGCGATGCCTCACAAGCCACTCTAGTCTTTGCTGCGCAGGTGTATAGCGATGGCGACCTTACTCGTGTAGCTGAGCATGACAAGAGCGAGGAAGTGAAGAATTGGGAGGATGTGAAAGCATACGACTCGCTTTTTGTGCGGCACTGGGACAAGTGGCTCTATCCCGGAAAACGATGGCAGTTATTTGCCATTGACATAAAGAAACATGGACATGGTCCATGGGCAGCATGGGCATTCTCCAGCCCTTTTCGCAATTTATTCAACGGATCACAGCTCGAATGTCCAGTGCAGCCGTTTGGTGACGAAAGTGACTTCACTTTGAGTAAGACACACGTTGCTTGGACCGCCAAAGATCCGAGTGTGAACGCTGCCGTACACACCAGACAGAATGTGAGGTGAGATAGAAAAGTGAAGCACATATTACTGACATGCTTTGAAAGATCTATATTGCACCACTTGATAGCAGTGGACCGACGAAGCAGCTCACATCCGGAAAACAAGGTGCTACATCTTCTCCGTCCTTTTCGCCGAACGGAGCACACATAGTTTGGTTGCAAATGGACGTCGATGGATTCGAGGCGGACCGAAATCGGATTGTTCTGCAACATATTCCTACTGGAACGACAAAAACAATCTTATCCGAATGGGATTTGTCGCCGTCCAGTATCAGCTTCTCCCATGATGGCAAGTCTCTCGTGGGCGTGGTGGAGAAGCAGGGTCACAAAGTAGCGTTTACGGTTGCCCTGCATCGCCCCGCAGGGTCCAATGAACACGATTGGCTTGACAAGCATGACGTCGTTTTTGTGACAGACAGTGCGTCAGTGAACATCATACAGTCACTCCCTTCCAGTCAGATGCTTCTCGCTGTAGGATCGATGCGCAATCCCGGCGAAGTGCTTATCACAAAGGCAGACGCGAAAACTTTACCTCTGACACGGTTTGCAGATGCAAACCAATCTCCTTTACGAGATCTCGACTGGGGCTCTCCCGCCAAACACTTTTCCTATAAGGGATCTAAAGGACGTGAAGCGTATGGATGGCTTTTGACGCCTCCAGGATACAGTGATGATGCAGCAAAACACAAATATCCACTTCTCGTCCTCGTTCATGGAGGGCCCGAATCTGCTTGGACAGACTCTTGGAGTAAACGCTGGAACATGGCGGCTTTTGCTGCGCAAGGATATGTAACTGTTGCATTAAATCCGGCAGGCAGCACAGGGTACGGGCAAGCGTATCAAGAGGAAATCCTTGGCCAACTGGGGGGAGCACCATTCGAAGACATCATCGAAGGAACTCGATACATATTAGACACGATGCCCAGTGTGGACGCACAGCGTGTCGTCGCTGCCGGTGCATCGTATGGAGGATACATGATGAACTGGATAAATGGACACAATGACGAAAATTTGTTCAAAGGTCTTGTGTGCCACGACGGAATATTCAGCATGCAGGGTATGCATGCCACAGAAGAACTCTATTTTCCGGAGTATGAGGTGGGGGGAATGATGATCGGGACGGGGAAATCCAGGGAGAATTTTCTTCGATGGAGTCCCGAGGCATTCGCGCATAAATGGCGTACCCCTATGCTGGTCATTCACGGTGGGCAAGACTTCCGTCTGACCGAAAGTGAGGGGCTGTCTGCCTTCAATTGCCTTCAACGGCTTGGTGTGGCAAGTCGTTTCGTCTACTTCCCGAAAGAATCACACTGGGTGAACTCTCCGAAAAATAGTCTACGCTGGCATCAAGAAGTGTTCTCGTGGCTGTCTCGATATTCTCAAGGAATCCAAGACACAGGGAACTTCACCAACATACCTCAATTTGTTATGCAATCGTAGCTGCTGAGTCGTGCCAGTGGCAAGGATTTTGTGTGTCTAAGTCACTTCTTCAAATGCAAGGTCCGCAAAAGACACTGAAAAGAAGAATACTCTTTCGGAATGAGAATAAATGAATTTTTGTTCACCGGCATTGTCCATTTTTTGGAGAACGTTTGAATATTTTCCGTCGAAACTAAGCATTCTGATGTTAATTCATCTGCTGGCAAGAGATTTCAAATCTTCTTGACTGTGTTGTAGAATACGTGGAACAAGGAATAATCATAGCTGCTTGGCACAGCAAACTGTGAACTGTCTAGTCACCATACTATGTTCGAGTGTGTTCTAGGTGGCGGACGACCGTCCTGCAAGCACAGACGGGTTACAGATTGCTCCACAACATAGACTTCCGGTATACTTCTAGGCTTTACACATATTAGCGTATCAATGTTGTTCATATGTATGTGAAAATGGCTACGAGGACCGAGCGCCTGTTTCGGCTTGGTAGTCGCAGTCCTGGCGCAAGGAGGTGTGGAGTTGCTTGACGCTAAGGACTCCTTGGCGGGCAAGGGATAACATTCCTCGTGCACGCCCACAGATTCTATGCAGAAAGCTCGCGCAAACAAACATCTTGCATGTAGTGCACTCTGGCTGATCTTCAACGGGAGATAGAGTAGACGAGGAGAATACTCCACTCAGATCAATCGATTCAAAAGTAGTCAAGCACTGCCGAACTTAAGTCTCAAAAGATTTTCTGGGACCAAAACATAGTGCATCGCTATGCATTTCGTGCATCACTGCAGCAGCATCAGAACAGGGGCTTTCGATAGGATGTCACGCACAGTGGCAGCTAACTATACCGTCGCGGCCGATAGAGTTCCCAAATTATGCTTCGATCTGCCGATTCCCCTCGAATAGCCTTGGCAGAACACTTTGTAAAGAGGCACTTCAGCAGTGAAAAGCTGTCTTCCTAATAGAACTTCCGCCTTTGCTATAGGCCAACGTGGTATCGTTCCTGGTCTAGATGGGTACAGCTTCACAAACACACTGCTCCTGTAACAAACGGTTTTTATTCCTTCGGCCAACGACTGAGAACAATTATCAGGAACAATGAAAAGCAAGGGATAGCTTGTATGACTATACGTGGGTCTCAAGCCGGCAACATGCATTTCCCGCAAAGTACAGCCAAGACAAACGGCGATGCATACACTTTACAGTTTGTGTATAAAAGCCACAATGCAGATAGAGTTAAAACAGCCACACCAGTCTCTTCCCCTATTCACTTTTCCACTCTCACGCACATTCTTTTTGAACAACACACTCATTACTTAGGAGCGGAATTTGTAGATCACTATGGCTCGGATTACATCCTACCTGGTCGTCGTATCCCTTTTTCTGCTTACATTGTCCTCTGATGTCAACGCCAAAGCATCACGGCGCTTCGGCTCCGACAATAGTAGCACTCTAAGCCGCCGTGCATCTACTGCGAATGCCGCAAATGCTGCAAACGGCCTCATGGTCGAGCAAAGAGATATTGATGCGGCTCTTGAGATTCTTCGCCGCGCCAACTACGACTGGTCTGCTCACACTATTAGCCACGCCAAACGTGGTATTAGCAATAGTGACTATGACGAAGGCACCTGGACACTTTCAGGGAAAGGATACACCTGCAAGTGTTCTACGCAGGAAGAGAAGGATGACTGTAGTGCACCCGAAAGCGACGAGGAAGGCAACAGCAATTCTCAAGAGAGTGCTCGTGTACAAACACCTTCGCAGAAAGCCTCCAGTACACCCTCACAGACGCCAAGTAACAAGCACCATCACTACCATCATAATCACAAGTCAAGCTCTACCAGTAGCCAACACGTGAAACACCCCACGCACCGTCCTACTACCACCGCAAAGGCGTCCACGACAACAACATCCTCTGCTGCTAAGACAAGCTCCACTCAATCCAAGTCACACCATTCTCATTGCCCTTCCGGATACAAGTATGCAAGTAAAGGAGACATCATGCAGATCAACAAGAACGCCCTTGTCGATGCAAGTGATATCACAATATCCTTGAACATCCTAAATTTCGGAAGCGCTAATGACTCGGATGAGAGCAATGCAGAGAAAGAGACTAGTAATGACGATGAGACCAAGTGCAAATCAGCGAAGTGCTGTTATAAGCAATCGAAGAAACAGAAAGGCTCCTGTCCTTCAGGCTACAAGTATGCGGCGAAAGGAGACGTCATGCAAATCAACAAAAACACAGGTGTTGATCTGAGTGACTTGACTTTGTCCCTAAGCATCTTGAACTTCGGCAATTCCGACGACGATGATAAAGGGAATGCCACGAAAGAAACTTCTGATGATGAAAGCAAAACCTGCTCTGAAGCAAAGTGCTGCTACAGGACCTCCAAGAAGCGTGATGGCAAATGCCCCTCTGGTTATTCCACAGCTCGCAAGGGAGATGTGATGCAAATTAACAAGAACAGTCTTGTTGATGCTAGCGACTTGACCCTGTCATTGCACATCCTTGATTTCTCGTCAAACGACGACGACGAACAAAAGGAAAAGACAACGAAAGCGGACAAGGAGACATGTGAGAATGACACATGCTGCTACAAGACAACAGAAAGCAAGGGAAATGTCACACAAGAGAACGAAAATTCACTTGTGGATGCTTCCGGCGCCAAAGCCAGCATTTGCATCTTGAGCTTCAACTGTGGTGATTAGTTAATGTTATGTTAATACTTTGTAGTGCGCCACTCATAAGAGTGCTAGTCGCCATTTCCGTACATTTTACGGCTTTCTTTGGGATTCAATGTGATGCCTTTTTTATTTCGGATTTTAAAGCTTGTCCGTACGCGAATTAGCGTGGCGCAGGTGTAGTCATTCACTCGCACACACTCTGTCTTGACAGCGATGCAGCGCTAGCGCAAGGTCCTTGACATCTCTTATCGAGAATAATAGTCGAGGTAAAGAATGAACCCTTCCTCATTGAGTTCAACACATTCCATACTCAAGCGTAAGTCGAAAGTGTGCGCTCATGGAAGTTCTAGAAGCAGGACCCGGGGAGAAAGAAGAGGTGACATGTGGAAATGCTCCAGAGAGCACCTCAGAGGCTGAAAGGAAGCTCCTTCGCAAATTGGATCTGTTCTTAATGCCGATCATCATGCTGCTATACCTAGTAGCATTTCTTGACAGGGCGAATATCGGAAATGCTGCCATTGCAGGAATGGTTGCGGACTTGAAACTCGAGGGATCTCAGCTAAATGTAGCCACATCTCTTTTATACGTGACTTATATTATAGGAGAGCCACCAGCGACAATCTTACTCAAAATTGTCGGTCCTTCTAAGCTCATACCAGCGATTGTTTGCTCATGGTCTATCATCACGATTACAACAGCGTTTGCACAGAGCTATAAGGGACTGATTGTTATAAGGCTTTTGTTGGGTCTAGCTGAAAGCGGGCTTTTTCCATGCTTAACCTTATACCTAACCCAATTCTATTACCGAAATGAGCAGTCCAAGAGAATAGCGTTATTATTTACTTCATCAGCACTATCAGGGGCCATAGGTGGCCTCTTGGCCTACGGCTTGGTTCAAATCCAGACAAGTACTTTGAAGGGATGGCAATGGCTTTTCGTGGTGGAAGGCATCTTTTCATTCCTTGTCGGGTTACTTTCCTACTTCCTCCTTCCTGATTGTGTAGAGACAGCATACTTTCTCAGAAAAGAGGAGAAGGCACTTGCTATTCAAAGACGGATAGACTCCAGTGCATATGCTCGTACTGACGAAAAGTTTTCGTGGTCACAAGTTTCAATGTCTTTGAAAGATCCAAAAATGTATCTATCCAGCATTAGCCAATTTGGGGCAGACACAGCCTTGTATGGCTTCTCGACCTTCCTTCCCGTGATCATCAAAGCTCTAGGTTATGGTCAATTGCAAGCACAGCTGCTAACGATCCCTGTCTACGTCTTAGCCTCTGTCATTTTCGTGATCTGTGCTATTGTCGCTGATCGCATTAAGAGACGGATGATATTCGTAGTCTGCGGTTCATGTTTGCCATTGGTGGGGTATGCATTGCTAGCATCAAGGAATTTGTCAACAGGAGTCCATTACTTTGCGTGCTTCTTGGCAGGTGCTGGTATTTACACCACGGTAGGAATGAATGTTGTCGTTCTGAGCATCAACCAGGCTGGCCATTTCAAACGTGCTACTTCGTTGGGATTCCAGTTGGCATTTGGCAATTCATCAGGGATCTTAGCTGGGCAATTGTACCAGTCTAAATGGGCTCCAGACTATACCATAGGTCATGCAGTCACTTTAGGTTGCGTTGCAATGTGCTTGGTTGCGGCTCTACTCCACTGGCTATACCTTTGTCACAAGAACCATCAAAGAGACAAGCTCTCGCAGAGAGAGATCGAAGACATCTTGAAAAAAGTCCACAATGAGTCTGAACTAGGGGATTTTAGTCCGCTGTGGCGTTATCTTTGGTAGACTATCTCTCTAAAATTTTAATGAAAGGATCACATATCCTTAACGGACACAACTCTCGCGACAAGTCTCAATTACACATGCCACGTTTTTGGTAGAATTGCATAGGAGACCTCACAAGCAGGTGTTGTGTATTTTGTAATGTCTTGCGTACAACATATGAGTGCGACTAGCGCAATCGAACGCAGAAAACAATATTCGACTATGATTGCTTGAGTTGATTACAATCTACGGTATACCGGAGGCCACTGTCTCTAACTTGCATTTTGTATTTAGTAAACATAATCTCTCTAAGGAATGGGTTACTATTCGTATGGGCAGCGGTTTATATATCTTTCACGTTATGTAATAGATCCTTGGTAGTGACATGTAAGGTGTGTATTTGTGATTATTGTGATTAGATAGTGTATCTATCTGACTATGGACCAACACAAAGATCGCCATTCTCCAATTGCTTGCAAGTATTTGCTTCACACATCCATCGCACACATGCACGGGCCCAAACAAACTCCACTTGATTTTGACCTTATCTTCCGTTTTAACCGTACGCTAAGCGAAGGGTTATGTGGGGAAGGGGGAGTAGTGCAAGCACACTTCTGTTCTCTCTCTCAAACAACTACAGCACAATGGTAACTGATTGGAAAGAACGTGCTCGCAATCACCTAGCCAAGCGTGATGCCTCCATTCCGAAACAGTATCTAGCAGATCTAGGTTCTCATGGCATAAAGTCAGCCCAAGAGTTCAAGGAAGAGATCCCTCGTCCTGTCGATCCAAAAGCTGTTTACAAACCCGATGCTGCTATATCTGCCACCATATATCCCTCCGATACCGTGATCGATGTTCCTAGGGACATTTTAGACATGCAGGATGTTGTGCGTCTTATGGCATCGCTTGCCTTTCTAGAGAACTGATATCACTGTCTAGGCTATCACCGAGACGCCCCTTGATAAGCTTTGTGATCTACTTGCCTCCGGTCAATTGTCTTCGGTAAAGTGTACCGAAGCTTTCCTCAAACGCGCCATTCTTGCGCATCAACTTGTCAATTGTTGCACGGAAATATTCGTCGAGTATGCTTTGAACCGTGCCAAGCAATGCGATGATTACCTTGAAAAAAATGGAAAGCCTATTGGACTCTTGCACGGCCTTCCTATAAGGTGTGTAATGTCACAGACTTGATATGTGTTCACTTACCACTAGCTTAGCCTTAAGGATCAGTTCCACATAGCTGGTATTGTCACAAGCATGGGTTATGTTAAGGATGTCGATACCGTTGCCGAAAAAAATAGCGTTATTTCTGATGTTCTCTTGTCTGCTGGCGCCGTTCCGCTGATCAGGACCAACATCCCGCAAAGTCTAATGCGGGGTGAGGTGAGTTTGAATAGAAAAAACTCAGCAAGGTGTTAAGTCATCATTGACAGACGGACAATCACGTTTTCGGGCGTACCTTAAACCCCTACAAGCGGTCGTTCACGCCGGGTGGAAGTTCTGGTGGAGAGGGAGCCCTAGTCGCTCTGCATGGGTCACCGCTTGGTCTTGGAACCGATGTATGTTTCAGAGTCTTGCCGTGCATCACTAATCTTCTCGTAGATTGGCGGAAGTGTCCGAATGCCATCTGCTTTTAACGGTTTATGGGGATTGCGTCCGTCTATGAATAGGTAAGTAAATAGGTATCTCGCTACATCACTCATTGGCAAAATGAAGGATCCCTTACGAAGGGTCTACCAACTCTATGCTTGGCCAACACACGGTATACTCCGTCATAGGGCCTTTGACACATTCTCACGAAGGCGTCGTCCGTTTCATGAGAGCCGTTTTGAGCCAACGCCCCTGGTGAGTAGAACTTTCGTTGATGTGAAAGGCATGGCTGAAGTGGATAAAACACAGGGAATTGGATCCGATTCTTATGACTATGCCGTTTAATGAAACGGCATATGGGCTGAAGGTGGGTTTTCTATTGCTGCACAAGCATGTTTTATTCACCTCCATGGCTTTCAGGATCTTGGCATGAAAAAAGGTTCTTGCGATTCTGTTGATACACAGTCTTACACAGGGAAGAAAGGAGAACTATGCTTTGCTATTGAATGGGATGATGGTACGTCGAAGTGTCTGCTACACATGGCCGTTGGCTTACTGTTCAATCAAGGTATTGTCCATCCGCATCCTCCCATTACACGTGCTCTAAAGATTGTGAAGGAGAAACTCGAAGCCGCCGGCCATAAGGTGATTGATTGGAAACCATATGACCATGCCAAAGCCTTTGAAATCATAGGCAAGATTTACACAGCTGTGAGTGAAGGAGTCGTGCTTCAGCGAAGCCCTTCAGACTTTTTTCCCCCCAGGATGGTGGAGAAGACATTGCAAGATCATGTGCCGAGTCTGGTGAGCCCGTCATGTTTAATCTCATGCATGAATCTGAAGATGGAGCACCAACCCCGAATATCTCGGTATATGAGAGCTGGCAAGTTGCTCGAGAAAGAGACTCGTATCGCAAGGCACACCTCGACTATTGGAATTCAACGAAGACTAAGACAGGTACGGGCCGTCCTGTCGATGCAATCGTTGCACCAATCAGCAATTGGGCGAGGTATGTTGAAGGAGTTAGCAGCTTGCCGAAATTTTAACCTTGGAATTCAATTCAACAGCTGTCCGCACGACACTAATGACAATATTAGCTACACGTCTCAGGTAAGCTTGCCATACCCCGGCTCTCAAAGAAACAACCCTTATCAATGTTTGTTTTAGTGGAACCTTACCGATCTACCTGTGGTTGTCATGCCTATTACACAAGTCGATGCTAAAGTGGACCAGAAACACGATCTCAGTAGTCCTTATGAGGGGCGCGATGCAGAGTTTTGGCAAAGATACGACCCCGAGAAATGGCATGGTTTACCTGTCGGCCTTGGTCTCGTTGGCCGACGCTTGGAAGACGAGGAGGTGAGTTAGGAGAAAAACTTTTTTACACGGCTTATGCTCTTTTAAGCTTCTTGGCTTGGCCAAAGTCGTGGCTGAATCTGGTGCAACTTTGTGAAAATACACAATGCCAATTATCAATTATACAAGAGTGCCTGCTAGAGTACATTAAGTTGCCATTTCTGAGAATAAAATAAATAAACGCAATATTCCGTATCTGATCGTCGAAGTTCGAGCCTCTGTCCAATTGCGTGCAAGGTTTGCTACACTGATCGGGTGTGCCGCCCGAGCATTTGAGACGTAAAGTCTGTTGATATAATCGTGTGCGATGGGAAGTTCATTGCCTTTCTTGGAAACCGTATGGTGGTGGTGAGCGAGTGGACGCCATCGGGGGCATCTGGTATTCCACACGTTGGTAGTCCTGAGCGGAATAGGCTGGAGGAGGCTGTTCTACTGTTGCAGATTGAGGTTGTTTTTTGGTTATACGTCTCAGCTTAGGCTGAACACCACCCATTCGTGCAGGACCCGCAGGATATGAGAAGTGTACACCGCCCATCCGAGCCACACCGCGGGAATCGGAGGCGTAAGTGCCGGGGCGACTGGTATTGTTACCCATAGAGCCTCTGGATGTGGTCCTGGAGATAGCGTCTCTTGGATACAAAAAGGTATCAGCTAAACAATGTCCGAGACGACGAATCCACATGAAGTGTTAAGTGACAATCCTCCTCGTAAATGTAGTGAGGAGAAAGGTACCCGGAAATTTCGATGGGATATTTGCTGAAAATGTGATTGCGCAATGAAATTTGAGATTTTTGCCATGCTTATATCATACGAAATGTTCGGCAAAGCCGACTCCAACGAAGTGGAGGAAGTAAGTGGTGGAGGCCGTCTGGGTATGTTCTCGGACTTTACACGCGTTGCAGGTGTACTTCCACCTCAGCGGAATTGTGTGGAGCGGAGCCCTCTTCTCGGGACACGTCTTGTGGTAATACCTTTATTCCTTCGAATAGCCATGTGTTACTCTGTAACACCCAGACATTTGTGTGAAATGATACATACTGTAAAAAAAGGTTATTGTGCTATGCAGATAGAGATGTGAAAAACGAGAGAGCCTAATCAGCGAAGATCAATTAGCGCATGAGAGATTCTGTTGAATCCCTATAATAATGTTCGAGCCACCTGAACATTTAGTACCTGGGCGACTCGACTTCATACCATACTCATCAATTGAATACGATCTACGGTATGTCGAGGGTCACTGCCTCTTCTTTGCACTACGTAGACTCGATCGGATGAAGGAAATGGATACTCTACGTATGGGTGGCGGTTTATATACCTTTCACGTTATTGTTATAGTTTCTTGATAGTCATGTGTGGGGTGTGTAACTGTGATCACTTTGTGTATCTGACTTTGAATCAGCATGGAGAGTGTAGTTCTCAATCCCATCTCATCATCTTAGTCTTTCGGAGTTTCCATAGCATTATTACGCCACAATGCGGTGCAACAAATATCACTACATTCGATTATATATAACCTCCATATATACATAGCCACATCACACATCTTTGAATGTCTTAACACTGTTGGTACTTATTCTGCGTTAGCATCGACTCTCTACTCTACAGCATTAGTATCGACTCTCTTACACTGTATCAAAATCACACATGAAAACGTTCGTCACGACAGATTTGCTCTAATATTTAAGATTTCAGTAGCTTTCTTGGCTCACACACATGGCTGCTAAATCACTGAATCATCAAGTAGAGCTACGGTCAATCGCAATACAATCAGAGATCAGATATTCTGTCACTGAGAGATTGAAAAGTGTCTTCATCCTGAACGTTACCATCAGCGAATAGCATGACCGCTTTCTTAAATGCTTTTACAAAATTTTCCTCGTCTTTGACTTCGCAAAAAGTGTTCCTACGCAGGCCTATAGAGGCGGCTATGTGAGTAGAGGAGTGTTTTCCGGAAGACTTCCATCCTACTAAATTTATGTCTAGAGGATGAGATGTGGGGCTGGGGAATTGAGTCCATACTACATGTTCAATGCCATCAAGAACGCCTGAGTCTTGTACCCCGCTAAGCATTCCAAGATTTGACAATTCGATAGATGCTTTGTACGGATTTTTTTCTCCAATAGGAGGGCTGAAAAGTTGCTCCCAAGGGGTTGGGGCTTGATCTGTTGCACGGTACCAGCGATTCCTCCATGAACCTACCACGTATGGTAACAAACTCCATGTGTAGCCACACTTCAATTTTCCACTTGGAGAATTCACTATACGAAGGATGAGCCCTCTAACCTAAATTATAATATGATACTGACTATCTTCGTAGTACTTCCGAGATACATTCCAAAGCTTTGTCTGGTTTGATAATTTTGCTGACCAAGGAAACTGCAACAAAAATGTGAGATCCATGATAGAAACCTCACTGACGCAACGAACAACTAAAACATAATTACCGGAAACAAGTCCAAACTGCTGTTCTTGTCGAATGCTCATTGGTGTATCAGAGTGTGCTGTCAGTACGACTTCTGTGTCAAACATCTTCTTCTGGTTGCGATATAGTACAAATAGGGCTACCAGACTGGCTGTGTGGAAGATAGGATTAATACTGGGTATATCATGGTCTTTGGCACATCTTTTTAGACGTTCCATCAAGGGTCTTTCACCTTCTTTAGGGTTATTCGAAAAGTCTACATAATGGTAGACAGGAAGAGCATCCGCACTTCTTGTTTGAAAGACTTCACCGCACGGCCAAGGCAGGGATTCTATACCCAAGATATTCCTTACATGCTCTGGTAAGAGCGGGCTAAGCAGAATTTTACTCAAAGAGGCAAAGACCCAAGTAAGAGGAGCTTTGAAGTGTGGATTAACCTCTTCACTTCGCGGTGGGACAAGGTTTCCTAAATTTACGTTCCCATGTAGCGCTTGATGGACAATCTCGCCACAGAGTGAAGCTGAAGATGGCATTTTTGCCTCCACCGGAGCAAACAAGACTCTAGATAAGCCCAACAAAGCCCGACCATCTGTGATAACGTGGTGCGTAATCAGAATGATTGCAAACTTAGTCCTTTCGAGGCTGCTTTGTCTTAGAATGCGAACTCTCCATAAAGGTGCAGTGGACACATCTTTTAGCTCTTCGTCGCCCCACCTCATATTGCTTGACATGAGGGATTCAGGGCTGAATTCAGTTTCACCTTGGTCTTCCAAAATACTGCCCAAGATTTTTTCTTTGATCAAGGATTTGTTGAGTACTTGAGCAAAGCGCGGAGTCAAAGACCGAGGGCCTTCTACATGACAGGAAAGGAGGGGGACCGCCTCAATCAACTTCTCTATTCGGTTTTGCAGCGATTGATGAACTTTCTGTATGAAAGCTTCTGCCTCGTTGTGCGCTGGTGTTTCCCCAATTGCAATGCTACATAATATTGGCGCCAAGTTTATGTTGTGTCTGGCAAGACAAAACCTCTCATGAAGACCTAGAAGAGGTAAGCCTGGTGAAGAGTTGTGGTATGGAGTCCGTACTTAGCTCTCTGTAAGCATTCACTCCTTTATCATACTGTGCTTTGAATTCATATGTCATTTGAGCAAACAATACGTGGAATTTGAAGATACCACTGAGACTACTAAGTGAGATTAAACTCTAAATTTAATTGTTTTCATCCGAGTAGCGTAGGCGCCACGTGGACATCACAGAGGAATGTATTCTATTGGGAAGATGCAGACCGCGAACTCTAAAAATCAAAGTATGTAGTGAGGTCCATAACACCGGAGGGGTCGTATTGTTTCTGAAGGGAACTTAGCCGTGCGGTGTTCTCCTCTCCGAAAATTTGTACAGTAGGTGTGCCAGAGAGAGCATAGTTTGGGTACAAATACATATCATCAATTTGTTGGCCTTCAGCTTTAGCTTGTGACGTGAGAAGGGCGGCGGACTCGATAGCCGCGTTTCGATAGAATTCGTCGTCGAGAGGGTTGGTCCAAGCATAATAAATATTGAGTGGGAGAGGACTAGTTTCATGTGGCCAAGCTCCAGCCTTGCCTTGGCCCTCAGCATTTTTAGCCCAATCTTTAAGGAAAGGCTCTACATCATAAGAAATGAACGTTCCGGATCGCAGAGGTCTCGAGCCCCAGAAGGCTGATTGATTGGCAATTTGCTGTAGCAACGGTAGACTGTAGCTTTCTAAGCTTACTGTATGGAACAATCCTCGCGTGTACGCTGTAGCATTAGAAGGAGTGGCTCGAACTAAGTCACTAAATGACTGGGCTTTCCATGAATCTGTGAAGGGCTTAGCACTTGTTGAAGGAGCATTGAAATAATCCGCGGCGGTCCCAGGATTCTCGTCATCATAAAAGAAGAGAAGAGAGACACCGGGAACTCCCACCAAGGTGTTGAATGTGGGGATGGCTTGCGCTTTGGGATCGGTATTATTGGCAGAGAAGCTACTGAGCTTAGCACGCAGAAAGCTGAAAGGCTATTTAGACTTACCTGGCGACCGCTTCGAGAAGTGATGGAATCTGATCGACAGTATATGTTCTCAAACCACCATATACCTTGTTACTCTGAGTCACAGTTTTCAGACGCCAGTTGTATATGATTCCAAATTTGTTACCTCCTCCTCGAATAGCCCAGAACAGATCACTGTTCTCTGATGCAGATGCTGTAGCGAGAGTGCCATTGGGTAGAACAAGGTCGGCCTGCAACAAAGTATCGCCAGTCAGACCATATTGGTTTGTCTTCCAGCTATAACCTCCACCACCGGTCAGGAAGCCGCCTACTCCAACACCTGTCACTCGACCTCCGACAATATTCACCCCAGTACCTTGCTTAAAATCTAAGAGTCGTCGCAAAGATGTCTTCTACACATACCTCCGAGAGCTTGATAAACATTGTCCCAAATATTCCCAGAGCCTATGTCAACGTAACTCTTATCCGACGAAAGCTTGACTTGCTGGAAACCCTTCAAGTCAATTTGGATACCACCTTTAGTCGTCGAGAATCCTTTGTTACTGGCATGACGCCCACTCGAGACAGCAAAAGGAATACTGTGATTTGCAATGGTTTCAAGAGCAGTGCTTATTTCTTGCGGTTCCGTTGGGAGGTACAGGCACGTTGGAATTTGGCTTGTCGAAGCGATGTAACGTTTCAAATTTGACTCAAAAGGAGGAGAAAGATTGTAAAATACCTTTCCTGCTGGTTTTAGGGATTTGCACACATCCAATACAGTCTGATTGACAAAGAAGCGCTTATTAATGCCTTGGTTTCTTTGAATGTGAGGACTTGCGTCAACATTGGCAATTGTGCCTAACGCAAGAAATAGCGAGAGGAAAACTAGATGATACATAGCAAAGAGTGTGCAAACGGTGGACTGATGGGTAATGCTGAGAAAGACTATTTATAAGGTGCATTCTCCGTACTCTCGATCGTCCGACACAGATTACATTGCAATTGCAGAATGAAAGCCTGGCTATCTTAGAGTGCATCGGAACATCCCTGTCGTGCATCTCATAACACAAGCAGAATTTCTTTCCGCGCTTATTCGCTTTTTACGCTCCGTTTTCGGACACGTTTGTTGTTCCTAAAATGCCATCTGGTGCAATCTCTGGAAGCGACGAACAATCCTCCGCGCTGCTGTGAAAGATCTCTTGCAGCAGCCCGCGTGTGTGTGGGGTCACGGATAAAATGCTTAACATCTTAAGTGGAGGAACCGCATTGTACAATGCAGGCGGACGATCAGCAGCTAGTGTCCCCTCGGTCCAGGAAAGATGCGGAAAGATTGAAAAGAAAGCAATGAGAAATTTCTCATTGCGGGTCATGAAAATATTTAGAATGAATCTTTTTTATCAGTTTACTTTCTTGCCAATTCCATTTCTTACTAATTCCAGAACAAAATTCCAGAACGAAAAGAAATCGTAGTCAGGTTGCACAACGTCCACAATAGAGAATGTTCAACGCAATACTTATGATGAGATTGCTCGCAGTTGCATCTCTCATTCTGCTTCCGGTTTCTGCGGGGGTAAATTTGGTGCGACGTCAAACTCTTAACCCGGTTTACACAGGGAAAAGCGAAAACGGCAATGATACATGTCATGTTGCTAGCGCTGCTCGATACATCCGAGCAGTTGTTACCCATCAGCTCTCTGACGCAAAGGCCATCCCTACGACGGACAACGTCACGCGTGATGAGTAAGTCAGGTTCGTAAACTCAGTCCACCATCTAACTTCTTAATTCTACTCCAGAGGTCCACCAGGGCTTTTAATAAGGACAGCATCGAATCGTCACGAACTTCTATTCTCTTCTGTTCTTGGCCCTCAAGCTTTATTTGGAGGACCTTTGTATAAGGATCGTGAGCCTACCTACAAGATTCTTAATAACACAGCTGTGCTTGCGACGTTCACAATTGAAGCCGGTCTGTTCAATGGCACGATTCCCATAACTACGTCGAAAATTGACGAAACCTTCGTATATCCCTCTGCAAGCTCGTGTAACATTTCACACATACAAGCTATCATACACATTGGTGAGACATAGAAACTTTAGAAGGGCTAGGTGGTGGTGGTTGCAAATGTTAGATAACAGAGCAGAGTCTATAAATATAGCTTGTATCCTTTTGCAATTTAAAGCAGATAGTTTAACCTGAAACAGAACTAAGAAATGTTCGCGTGGTAGTGAAAGTGGGACACCTTCAGACTTATTTTAGCTTAACTTGCCTGCCACTCGTCTCTGAATCTTGAAACTGTTACTACAAGATTTTGAGTCTCCTCTAGCAGAGTGTGTGATGCCTTCATCACATTACCGATAGGCTTTCAAAGTCCATCTCCCATCCTACACTCTTTTGAAGTCGGCAATTTCGCACAAACGTCGGAAATCAGGTATGAAGGACGAATTCATGCACTATACGAGTACATCTATAAGCCCCAAGCGCACTCGAGGACCTCGCTCGTGTCAGGGGTGCCGAAGCTCAAAGCAAAGATGTGAGCAACTGCACTATGCTGACATAGTACCCAGCGATAACCCACAGCCCCCTGAATTTGCTTGCAGGAGATGTAGAGTGCTGCAGCTGCCATGTATTATCTCCAATGAACTGCCTAAGTCTACGAGAATGAGAATGCAGAAACGTAGAGAGCAAATCGAGAGCTCTGCAGATGTATCAAGAGATCTTTCTCAAGCGGGGAATGCGCAAGGTGCTTATCAACTATACACTAAGAGTAGCAAGAACATATCGAAATCGTCACCGCGCTTTGATCCTTTAGTGTTCGACCCTTCACCAGTATTAGAATCGCAACAATTTGACTCTCCACTAAGTGCTATAAATGATGAAGTATATCATGATGGTCACCACAGGAATAGGACCATGAAATCTGGTTCCTCTTCACAGCCTGAATGGCTACAACGAGCCATTATTGCTACGAGACCTTATCAGCTTATTGAGCATTTGCTCAATTCAGAGAAGCAGCTAAGCCCTACACTGAAGCCTCCATTCCAAGCGCCCTCACAAGACCTCCAAAGCTTAATCCAAGGTATTGTAAAGACCCCTGCGATTAGGGAACGACTCTTTGTTAGGTGAGTGAGTACAATATGATTATGGATGAAAATTCACGAAAGACTGGCCCTTGTTCAGATTTAAAAATCTTCAATACGTATTGCCTTTTCTTCCCGATCCCGGACAACTGATAAGATCAGAGGATGAAGCAGCAAACTTCCTCCTTGGTGTCGGTCTTTTCATCGAGGGTGACCTTAACACGGATCAATCTCAAATACTTGTTCGACATATAATTCATCGTTGTCTTATTCTTCTCGAAAGTCCCCCGAATGATGTCTCAACGATTTGTGCGCTTATGCTTGTGGCACTATATTGTCCAGACATAATTCCTTCTCGATCGCCAATAGGAATGATTGCTGGTTCTCAACTATTCGCCAGTGTGAAGCACTCCAGTATCTTGATGAGTTCACCTTCAATTATTGAACACTTTCGGCAGTACGCTTCTTCACCCGATGCGCAATCTCTCCCTGTTCAGTGCGACATAATACAAAATGCAACAATTTGTTTCTTTATGGCTATGCACCTCGCCTTATTCGACTTACATGGAGAAAGTGCAAAGGATTATGGCTCTTCACCATCTCTTCGCCAGTCATCGTCATCGTCATCATCATCGTCATCATCACCATCTCATACCGAACATGAGATTACAACTGCAAACGATTTGAACATGCTTTCTAGATATGCGAAGGCTGCTTTAAACGTGGAGACGCAGACCTTGATGACCAAGAAAATAGAGACTCAAGAAGAGAAGGAGTTACACATCACCAGCATTCGTCGGCTCACAGGAATTCTATTATTATCACTTCGTGCCCAAGCTACCAAGAGTTATCATCGCGTGTCGCAAAAGTCCTTGCGACAATATGAAGAGAGTGTTTCAAAGATGACTGAGCCCAGTGAACATATCTTTGCGCTGCGAACGTGGTGTGAGCGAGTCATTGATGCTGTCATCAGCGTATCAACAGAATGTAATAGGGAACTTACCTCCATCGTCGAATATCTCGGTGCGTCTGATTGTCCAAATAATGCTAACTCTAATCGTCTTCGTGATTTCTAGGATCCATGAGTGCATGTGACGCTACCATTTTCGCTTATGCAGAGCTCGAGATCTCATCTCTTGAATTTGCCTGTTTTTCCTTTCTTAAGCACAAAATTTTCGAAGGGACAAGAGTTATTGTTGGAGAATGCAGCTCATCGCAGGGATTCTTGTTCAAATTGTTTGCAAAACCTGAACTTCTACGGACTGTCAGTCTGATGGGAGTGACGCGGACAGCCATTGCACGGCATTTACTACTTTTACTGGGATCCCTAGTCTTCGATTTAGAACGCAAAACAGGTATAGCAAGAGCTACGAGCGAAATTGCCAGGGATAGTAACTGCCTGTCTCCTTGGGGCATATTTGCACATCTTCTCCCTGCCTCTCGATGGTGCGGCATTATTGTGTCGGCTGCTGCCGTCATGGCAGAGGAGATTGCAGGTCGTTTCATATCACAAGAGAGACCGCTGGGACCTCGTCGAGACTCTCTTCTTGAAATGGTTGCTCTCCTTCTTCGGCATGCAGAAGTAACACTCAGAGCAATTGATGAAGACACTCGTTCAAGACGGCAAGGAATTACTGTCTTGACTGGCTCATATCCTGGTACTGTAGCGCTTAAAGCCATCGAAAAGATCAACAATACTATGGAGGAGTGGCGCAGACGGGCCACAGGTATTGGTTGGTATAAATGCCACACATGGTCACAAAATTTGACCACAAGCAATTTAGATCTTTTCCAAGGACATCCAGCTGGAACTACTCCTTGTACCACCTCTAACAATCCCTCGTCCAAACGCGTTGAGGAGCCCCAGAAACTAATTTCAAAATCGGATGGATGTCACCTTGAGTACAATCCCCTCCATCAACATCAAGAGGATGTCTCTTTTACAGATGCTTTGCTAAGAGACATCCTTTCGACCTCCATAGACTCTTTCATAGAAAATCCGCAACAGACTCTTCTGTAAAAAGCATCTTCGTGAATTTATGTTTGCCCAGTCGTTTGAATGGGTTCGGGATCTTGCAGATATAATATGGTAGCTTATGTCTGGAATTTCCTTAAAATCCTTACTCTATACCCGTTATTTCAGTAACTTCGAAAACTCAAAGTAAAGTCGTAAAGGTTCAGATATATGGAGAGACGGGTACGTACATCGTAATTTATATATCTTAGATAAATGACATTATGAAGCACCGCTTTACGGTGTTAATATGTTATGTACAGACCTCGACATGATATGACGTCAAGATGGTCTATGCCCTGAATGTTCACATGGCTTGATCGTTATGCACGTGGCATAACTGCCTTCCCTCAGTGCTTCGTTCATCCTTCGTTGATCACGATTGTATTGGGGTTCAAATTATATTACATCACGACCATATATAGTTTTAGGGGTTCCGCGTCAAACTTCGGGCTGTAACAATCGGTAACGTCCCCAAGCTGTCGCAGCACCCTAAATAGCCGCGGCATCAGAGTAGCCGGTTCTTGGCTTGTGTATCGCGAAGTACGATTGTCTTTTTCAACTAGACCTATTTCTTCACTTCTCCCCAGAAGCTATGGACATGTTTACAGTATACCCATTTGAAGGTACGCATCTTAAGAAACCATGTCCGAACATGGTATTACTTAAAATCAAACGTCGCTCGTCATTTTCGCCCCGACACTTTCCGGCTACCCCACTCAACCAGTCTGTAGTGCAGTGAATCTGTACCCCATGGGGTATCAAGCTAGCAGTTGTATGGGATAAATACGCTAACCCCACTTTTAAGCTGTCGGCGAAACTATTTCGACAGCCCTTCGGCCCGACGGTAGTAATGCAAGGTAAGCTACTCTATTCGTACCTCTCAAACGCTATCAATGCAAGAGAATCGCTCGCTAAAATTGTGCGAGGAACATCTGTCGTTCTCGCTAGAGAAAGAAGTCTTGGCATTCTACCTGAGTAGCAACTCTGTCAAACCCTTTGTTTCGAGCACACAAGCGTGGATATTCTTCTAGAGGTGTGGTATATAAGGTCTCTTCTTTTTCTCTTATCTGCGCCATCCCGCTGCATCATATATACCTTAACATATCAAGAGATAGATCAGCTTATTTTGTCTTCTGCTCCAGCATGGGACCACTACAACACCTAAAAAGTACACCGCGTGAAGCTCTTAATTGGCGCCTCTTCTCCGTTATTGCCGTCATTGGTCTTGTTGGGCTGTCGAGAGGCGACGAGGGCATTGTTGGAAATATGACAGAGAGTGAATCTTGGCTGCACCAGTTCCATGTAGAGAATGGAAGTAGTCAGCAATCCAATGTTGTCAGTATGCTTCAACTTGGTTGTATACCAGGTACGTCATGAGTCTTGCTAATGTGACATCTACTTAATCTCAGAGAAGGATCATTACTTGCTTTTATTCTGGCTGATAAGATTGGTCGCCTTAGAACAGTACAGGTTAGCTGCCTTGTTTGGATTCTAGGCACAGCCATCTGGATCACTTCAAATGGCAGTGTCGGACAGACTTTGGGGGGTCGCTTCATTGCGGGTCTAGGTGTTGGTGCTTTCCCTGTTGTCTGCCCCACTTTCTTGGCTGAAGTTGCCCCCCGCACTGTTCGAGGGCTTGCGGTCAGCATATTTTCGTCCAGCGTGTACCTTGGCATTGTGATTGGTAAATACAGCATGAAAGCTTGTCTAACAAAAATAATATTTCCACCTTTCAGGGTACGGTGCCACAACTGGTTGTCAAAGAAGTTTCGATAAGCTAGACAACAAAACTTGGAAAATTCCTATCAGTGTCAATTTCATGTATGCTGGCATATTTTTCCTTGGCTCTTTGTTTATAAGGGAGTCACCACGAGCTCTGGCAAAGAAAGGAAAGGCAGACGAGGCTTTGGAAACCCTGGCTTGGTATCGTGGTATGCCTCCTGACCATCCTTATGTTCGTGATGAATTCGACGACATCCTCGAGGAAAATCGCAAAGAGGCTCAAGCTAAAGAGGGAAAGAGCGTAATTGCCATCTTCAAGCAGCTGCTGACCCGGTCTGCGAATTTATATCGCCTTTTCATTATTGGCTTTGGTATACAGATCCTTGGCCAATGGAGTGGAGGTGGCTCTTTGACGATTTACGCCACCAAAATTTTCAAAATTGTTGGAGTTCAAAGCAACACCTCACTTTATACGACATGTAAGAAAAACATTGCACAATGGGGTCAAAGTACTTACCTGTATTTACAGTAATATTTGGTATTATCAAGATGATAGCCTCTGTATCATGTGCATTTTTCCTTGTTGATGCTATTGGACGAAAAAGAAGTGTTTTCATCGGCATAAGTCTTCAAGCTCTTGCTGCATTGTATTTGGCAGTCTTTCTTTCTACAGTTAATCCTGATACTGCATCAGACTCATCGACTTTCAAAAGTGCTAGTGAAGAACGAGCATCAGTTGGCGCTATCGTAATGATATTTATCAGTGGTATAGGCTGGGCACTTGGTATTAATACAATTCAATATCTGATTGGAACGTAAGCAAGCGATAAATGAAACTCGATCAAATGCTCAGAATTTTCTTTTAACAGCGAAATTTGGCCAATGGAGCTTCGTGCATTAGCAACTTCTCTTATCATGGCAGCTCACTTTGGTGAGTGGAGAACATTTATTTTATCACTACTCATATTGTCTTCGTCAGCCAACCAATATGGTTCTAGCCGAGCTCTTCAACCAATGCTAGTGGCATTTGACCGATGGGGCTTGTTTGCTTTCTGGACGGTTGTCAGCGTGCTCACTATCGTGTACATCTTGCTTTTCATTCCGGAAACGAGTGGTCGTAGCTTGGAAACCATGGATGAACTCTTCGAACAACCTTGGTGGAAAATTGGTATGGCATCCAATCGCCCCATCCCCGGAGATCTATGCAACCCACAACGTCATGAAATTTCCGAGATTGAACAGGTTGCGTCAATGCCAATCACTAGCAAATCCATTGACACTGAGGCGAATTTAGAAAAAAAATTCGTCAATCGTCAAAAGGGAGACACAGTAGATGCTTAATTCCCAACTTTTATCTTGTGGTGTTCCCCCCAATTGGCTGAATGGTTAGATTTGTATACTTGAGGTAAATCTGTCCACAAGTATCTCATACAGATCGAAATGTATTCTGGAAATATATTGTACTTGATGAATATAACAGTCGCTACTTGAAGAACATGTGGCTGTAATATGTCCCTATGCAAAAAAGGGGCAGTTGCATGACGCTATTGCGTATCCCATGGTCCACCATCTTTAGTCCCACATATCGACTGACTGCAGAAGTATTGAGTTGATTTATCTAAGTTTCTTGCCATGTGATTGAACAGTGGCTGTGATGATGGCTGTGGCCTGAATGGTCTTGTACCTTACATTTGCTTAGTGGCGTATCGTTGAATCTATAAGGACTTAAATCATTGCACTCAATAACGGCCTGGGAGGGCATGAAAATTGTTAAATGCACAAAGGAGAAGTCTGATATCGTAACTAAACTACTGCATTAAATTTGGGGCAGTGTTAGAGCAAAAAAACTATCTTGTCACATAAATTGCTAGCTACATGAGGTGCAAGATAGACTTTGTCTCAAGGATTGCTCATGCATGTTCTCCACATTTTATTTCTGATGCTGTTAGTTGCAATCGCTAGACCATCAAGAACGAATTTGACTTTACGAGAAAGGAGCGGAATCGAAGAAATCCATGGCTCTCGCCATGAAACCAAGGTAGGAAAGCAGCTAAGTGTTCTGGAAAGTGAATCTGAGAATATGTAGGGCATTGTGCTTCCACCTGAAGCTCTGCATATGGAGAGACCGAGTTCTGATACATCTCAAAAATCCACACGCATCTCAAAAAAAGTCCCAAAAAAAAGGAAAAAATGTTGCAATTGCAAGGTTTCGCGTTGCTCTTCCTGCTTCGGAAAGCAAGATGATTCCACAAAAGAGGCAGTTGGAGATTCTGTCTTTTACTTTGGCGATGCATGCTGCAAAAAGGTCATTGAAGCCTCACATCAGAGTCAGTGCTGCTCTTCTAGCTGTAGTTGTAGCTCTTGTTCAGATTAGTATCCCATCATTCGAGCGTAATGTGTCAGATATCAGGCTATTCTCATAGACAATGGGACCGGATGAGAGAGGTTACTTAATTTGCTTTGATTTTTGATCATTCGTAAAAAATCAATATCTTTTGAAGAACCAAATGACCATATTGTTGTAAAATATACTGTTGGAAGCAGTGCAAGTAACAGTTTGGGAAAGGGAGCTATCCTAATTCATTCTCAATGGTATTTCGTACATGTGGTCTTATAAAATACCCTTTGCGAGAGCTGAAATAATGGTGTGATGCTGCACAAGATTATTAATCGTTTACAATGGTGGTCGGTATGTGGGACAAAGGGAGGTGAACAATGGGTTACGCAGTAGCGTCATGCAACTGCCCCTTCTATTGCATTGGGACATATGACCTACAGCCACGCGTTCTTCAAGTAGTGACTGTTATATCCAACACATACCACCAATTAAACGTCGACGATTCAATTTGGTTCCACTCTTATTAGAATTTTAACCTAAATTGGTTGAAGGCCTGATGATTCTAAGTCCGTGAGGGTTGTGAGTCAGATACACTTGCGCTATAGCACCAATCACACACACACCTTCCACGTCGTAACCACACTTATTTTACAAAAGTTTGAAGGGTTGACGCGCTGACACCTTAAGGGTCCACAACACGCTATCACATCGGTGCTTGACCAAGGTTTCACATGGGTATCATAACATCGTTTTGCAGGAATAATGGTTTTTTGGCCGGTAACAATCCGACATGGCAACCTGAGAAAGATATACCGGATCAATCTGGCCGTATTTTAGTCGTCACAGGTGTAAATGCTGGCATTGGCAAAGAGACAGTCGCTCAATTAGTAGCCAAAGGTGCGGTAGTGTACGGCCTTGCGCGGAACACAAAGAAAGGTCAAGCCACAGTAGACGAGCTCAATTCGCTTGAGAGCAACAAAGGCAAGGTCTTCTTTATTCAATGTGATCTTTCAGACTTGTGCTCAGTCCGAGCTTCTGCTGACGCCATCTTGGCTAAAGAGCAAAAGGTATGCAAGTTTTCTTTCGTGAGGGGAGGTTGAGATATTAAAAATGTCTTTCTTTGCAGATTGATGGGGTGATTGCCAATGCCGGAGTTATGGTATTTCATAATGGCGGTATAGCTGATGAAAAGACGAGACAGGGTCACGAACTTCAATTCGGCACGAATGTTTTGGGACATCATTTCCTTCTCCAACTCTTGAAACCGGCTCTTTTGAAAGCGGCACAGACTAGTAAGCGAGGAAGTACACGTATTGTGCTCGTCTCTTCCTCTGCACATAATCTTCTGGTTCCATCTAAACTGCTAAATGACTGGGACCCATCTGATTCCGCTTATTCCAAATACGGTGCGCGAACAATGTATGGACGCTCCAAACTCGGTAATTTGCACACCATGAACAAGCTAGCAGATGAACTTGAGAAGGAGGGTATCATATGCGTTGGTGTGCATCCTGGAAACATTAAGTCGGAGCTTCAAAGACATGGCTCCCGTTTGGAAAATGCTTTGGTCTCCCTTGTTCTTCATGATGTGTACCTAGGTGCTATATCGCAACTTTATGCCGCCACAGCCCCGATCGATGATCCAACGAGTTTATCACGAGCATATTTGGTTCCTTGGGCACAACATGGAGGTGCCAGTTCAGGCTCCAGGGACAGAAAACTTGTAGATAAGACATGGAATTGGTGCGAAGAGCAGATAAAAGGATTTTGAGTAGAAAACAACCTTTCTCTTCAATATGATACAACCTTGGGCCAATTTCGTACAATTATGTACCTACGGAGCTGAGTCACCATCGTTACATGATATGAAAGTGAAAGTTATTCGTTATTACTTGTAGTACCAGCACCTCTTCAATAGATGAAAATTGTGTAGAGAAGATAACTCAAGGAGAAAAAAACCCTTAGGATTCAGCGCAGCTTCGAGGACTAGTGTGTTAAACAAATTGCTCACCAATCCCACAAGGAATCTGTTGAGAAATGCACTGTTAAGACAGTGCAAGTAGCAGTTTGGAAAAGGGAACTATCCTTATTCATTCTCAATGGGTACTTCGTACATGTGCCCTTTAAATATATTTTACAAGGGCTGTAAGAATGGTGTGACCCCACACAGAATTATTTAACAATGGTGGTTGGGATGCAGGACAAAGGGAGGTGAACAATGATGGGATATGCAGTAGCGTCATGCAACTGTGTCTTCTGTCGAATAAGTGCATATGGCCTACAGCCACGTGTAGTTCAAGTAGTGACTGTTATATCCAACAGAATGTGCTTGATGTCATAAAAATGGTGCAGTAGAAAGGAAATGAGTGAGAAAAATCGACGAAAATGGTCTTTGAGTATATCGAGTGAATTAGACGCCAAACCATGAGTCTCCAAGTGGTCTGTCTTGTATCTGATCGATGTCCATGAATAACGTCATAAGACTAGCAAAGTCATATGTACAATTCGAAGACATTGTTGAGGTCTCCTATATTCTGGCCTTAGGTTGTGCCCGTACTTGTTCGCGTAGCTTAAGTGCTGTTATTGACGATGGGTAATTGAATTTAAATAATAGTTAATTTTGATCTTCGACGCTGAAGGTAACAAATTCCTGATTGGAAGTTTGAGCGAGTTGGATCGCATATCAGTAATTTTTGACTGTCAATACAACTAGATTCCGATCTCCGAGTTACATGTTATCGAATCAAAGCACAGCCTCACCGAGTTTCCAAATCTTTACTTCATTCTATTAGTTGAATGTGGTCTGACACATGTGAGACTCTTCTATGTATTCCTCATGGATCTTTGCTATATTGAGTAGCTACTAACTATAGACATTAGGTTGCTTGTTGTATTTTTGTACTTTTCGCCCTATGTGGTATAATTGTGGTGATGTCGTAGAAGGATAATTTATCGTGCTCTCCCAAGAGAATTCATGCTTCGCCCCTTTTCGTTCTTATTTAGAATCGCGAGGCTTTTCTATGAGTAGAAGAGCAGCAATAGGATTCGAAAGCGCCAATATTAAGGAAAATAGAGTAAATGACCAACCAATGCTTATTGCTTTTGTCAAAGGCAGAATTACGGCAGTCCCAGCTGCACCTAACAGACATCGGGTTAAATTGAGGGTCGCAGTAACTGATGCACCCTCTTCTGGATAGTTGTCGACCAGGAAAGTTGTGACACATCCTTGGATGGAAACACAACCAATAGTAATAAAGAACATGGCTGCAATAGGTAGTGCTATGTGAAATTTCTTATCGACCGTCCAGCCAAATATGATTGTGGAAAGTATCTGCAAAACACTGTAGACCCACGAAAATCGTAGTCTAGCTTTTGCAACTGAAAATGGTTTCATCTCGTCAGTCCATCTCTTCTTCAGTCGAGCGTAGTCTTTGTCTAAGAATCTACCAAGAACTAAGCTACCAAGAAGACAACCTACTCCGTTGGCAATGAAAGTTAATCCAATTTGAAGAACGGTCAAACCATATTCAGTTCCATACAAGGTTGCCGTGGCTGTCACGGTCATTTGCCAGACCGTGTAGTGCAAAGAGAGGAAAGCTACACTCAAAGAAACATTTTTTCTTTTGAGAAGGGTGAGAGGCCGAATTGCATTCTTTGTGGAAAACTTCGGTAGTTTGTGAGCTGATGTAACACTGTGAATCTGATCTTGATCTGAGCGAATACTGCGTGAGGTCCAAACTGATTGCAATGGACACCGGTTTGTCCAAGACTTTGGCATAATGGATCCATCCCCTACAATCGAGCGAAGCGTTTCAGGAAGAAGAATTACGGCAAATATGAGGAAAACTCCAGAGTATGCAGCTAAAAGCCAAAATATTGAATGCCAACCAGTCTTTTGCGCCATTGCACCTCCAATTATCGGCCCCACGGCCATAGGTACATTAAGAGCAGCCTGAAAGATCCCCATGTATCCTCCTCTCTCTTCTCTAGTTGTAATGTCGCCCAGGATACCTGATCCGATGGCTATTGTTGATGCACTACCTGTACTCTGCAGAGATCGAAATACGAGCAATTCCACAAAGTTTTGCGTGAGTGCTAGCCCAATGCATGCCCCAATGTACACAGTGAATGTACTTAAAATTACAATGCGGCGGCCTTTATGATCAGATAAGGGTCCCCAAAAGCTAGGGGCAAGGCCTTGAAAAATCATATATAATGTTATGCTTATATTTACCATTTCTGCGCTTATTCGAAGGTCAGTCGCCACATCAGTGATGGCTGGAAAATATATTTGTGCCGATATAGGTGAGAACGATGCAGACCATGATGCGATAAAGACGAGGAAAAGTTTTTGCCTTTTACTGAAGATTGAGTATGCTGGAGTGGTTTGGTTTGATGTGATGGATCTATGCTTAAATTCCGCAGACGGGGATGCAATCACTGAACCTGGCGCTATCGGCAACTCCTCGTTTGCAGAGCACGCCATTTCCACACCTGTCGTTGATATTGGGACTTCCACCTTGTCTTGGATATACGACATGTTGACTCATAACAAAAGCAAAAATCTGAGCGCTTCGTACATATAGGAAAAGAAAGGATAATTGGTGTGTCAGACTTGTGGAGCTAAGCTTTATGTCTCTGAACAGCAAAAAGGTCCTACTCACGCGCCTCCGGCGGACATAATACTTATGTGGAAGTTGCAGATCGGGGCCGTTTAATGCCGAATAACACTTCCGCATCATTCTTGTATTCTGCAACGATACAACAAGACCGAGTCTCTCTCTACCAGCGATTCACATGTTGGCATTCCTAGCAGTCAATTTTAGTCGAGTGATTCGCGAGAGCACAGTATTCCAAGACCACAGGAAGACACTGAACGCACTATCTCTTCTTAAAGTACATCATTTTTTAGGTCAACTTGTATTCATATAAGGCTTTTCGCGCACAAGAAGTGCTTCGATGTTGTTACGAAAATCTTGGATTTAGCCAATAGACCCTCAAATCTTCCCTTCGTAGTTCTTACAAAATCTAATGAATGTTGTGACGAACGGTTTCGCGTTCGATTTAGTAAAGTGCAAGAGACGACTCTAAACGCTTAATAAGTAACAAAGATGTTAAAAAGGAAATCAAATGTCTCATGGGCGGTATGTACATCGAAATATATATATATACTACCGAGTGTGATGAAGTTCGTAGCACCGCCTTGCGGTGTAATAACCTTATAAAGGTTCCAATGTGAATGGAGTAAGTAATCACGAGATTCAGTATTCACGTGGCTCGGACATTATCAGTGTCGGGAATCATTTTAAAGTAGTACGAATACTCGGCAATCGGAGATGAATCTTTCGGATGTCGGTGCGTGTTGTGTCCCGAGACCGAGTCTGCATGTCCGCGGGGAATTGCAAATTGGGGCAAGATACAAGAGAATCTCAGGATTGGGGGCGCAGCATGTCGTATAAATCTTCTGATGATCAGAAGTCGAAGAAATGAGTGGAAGTCGAACAAAGCTTTCTCTCAGGCTTTGCAGAGAGAGCAAGATTGTGCTACAAGCCATGTGGTCTGCACCCTCTTCACTTGCGCTGTTAGCAGTTATCTACTTTTACCTTCGTAACTCTATTCCCTTCAGCTGGCACTTTCGTGTTCTCTGGCCTTTCTTCCGAACAAAGTGGCCTCTGACACGAATTGTTGGACTACCCCGAAAAGCGTCCAAGGTCGCACCAAAGTGCCAAGATTTATCACCTTTTGAGATATCATTCTCCTCGAGACATAAGGCTACACTGGATGAGTGTGATTTCATGGGTCATTTGAGTAACAGCAGTTATCCCAAAAATCTTGACATTGCGCGGTCTCGATTTGCTGCAAATGCTCTAGAAATATTCTACAGAGACGATGGATGGACTCCGCTGGCAGCTACAACATTTGTGTTCCACAATGAAATACCGCTGATGACTGAATATTGCATCAATTCCAGAATTGAAACATGGGATGAGAAATGGTTCTGTAGGTAAAATTGTACTTCAGCAAACATTTCTGATACAAAGTGAGCAGATCTTCGAAACATTTTCTCCGGTCCTGCGAAGGATGGAAAAGAGGTCACGTATTGCACTTCTATCACACGTCATTGTTTCAAATATGGACGGAAGACCATTCCTCCTTGGTTCGTCTTAGCCTATCAAGGATATTCCGGAGATAGTGATACTACAAGTCCGATGTATCAAAGTAATTTGGAGCGGAGCTACATTCTTCGTTCAAAGTTAAAAGAGCAAAACCCTCTCAAAATGCTCCAAACAGAATACCGTGGAGCGCACCGTGAAGAAGACAAATGGATGACGCCTGGGGGCTGGGATGTCTCAGGCTGGGAGAGACAACGCAAAGAACGCTTGCATAAGTTGAACGCAAGTGTGAACATTGTGTGAGAGGATTGATCTTCAAGCACTGTCAACAATTAGAATTAATTGAGATGCACCTCACCCACCAACTTATGGTAGAGGATTATTCTTCCTAGGACTCTTTTCCCAGATAATGTCGGATCTCAAATTTTATTAAGGGGTGAGGGTCACAAATTCTCTGCACTTTATTAGCTCTTCACACTATAATGTATTAACACGTTCAGACTCGTTCGTCCGTTTACTTCTTCAGAATAATCATACATGTTTCTATACTCTATAAACGCACCGTTTTAGAGTTTCGCAGGTCCTAGACGAGGCATGGGATCTGGCTTGTCTCCGCGCAAAATAGACATTTGCGACATAGTTGCTATCAGTTCCAGACTCTCAATCTTACTATTGAATTTTTCCTCTGTGTTTGATTGCTCGCGATATAGATTGGCTTGCCCAAATACTCGCTCGTCCGCTCCACGAATGGTAGAAATTTCACGCAAAGTCCATGCAGCTGAGGCAATATCATCCACATGAAAACGCAATGCACAGTCAAGGGAGGAACAAGCATCTGCCTCTGCAAAACTCATTTTACTGTGGCCAAGTGGAGTAAATGAGATGCTCCCGTCCAGCAAGAACGCTAAGTAGCAAGCCATCGCTGCCGAGAGTGATGGGGGAAGGAGCACTCCTTCATTATTAGCTTCCAAACTATTTGCTAAAGGCCATTCACGAGGTCGAGTCCAGTCGAAAGAATATTTATCGGTCAGTGCAAGATGATCTTGCGAAGTTTTGACGTCTGGTAGGAACCCATTGTAGGTTGGGCCGAGAACCCCTTCGGGGCCTATACGTATAATGCAAAGGTCCAGAAATGGTTTGGTACCGTATTCCAGTATATCGCTGAGATCCTGGGTCATCTCACCTTTCTTGACACTGGTTTTGAAATCATCTTCACGATCTGGAAGCTCAGAGTAGTGTGAGATATTTTGATGTCGAGGTTGTACAGAATATGTGAGCATGGTCTTAGTTCCTAACGTAGCAATAAAATCCACAACTACGTGCATGCATCTTCTTCGAATGGTTTTGTTTTCGTCTTTTGGGTCAGTAAGTAGTTGTGAAGCGATAACGGAGCGAGTAGCGAATGATCTGGTGTCACGCAAGGAAGTAACTTCAAGTTCGATAGGGTGGTCGAGAGCTGTTGGTCCCAGGTAGTTGCCAAAAACAGAATATATACGCAGCTTTTGCAACATATTTCGAGGGATAGATTGGTAGGCTGCATGGACGGAAAGCGCTAAAGCACATCCACCATACGCTATCGGTTGGGCGTTGCCCATGTGGATGGGATTGTTTGTAGAAGAGAATCGAAGAATCCCCGAATCATCGTGAACACGCCGCAAGGCAACAATCTGCGACAAGGTTAAGCGTTGTTCGTCTGCTTCCGTCATTGTTATGTCACAATGATGGATTGTGAGGAAGGGTAGAATGATTCGAATGATAGGTCGGAAAACAACAAGCACTTTGTGCGGACGTCCCAACGCATTCAGAGAAGTCCGATCTCCGAGCACGCGTCGTTGTGAAAGGTCGTTGATTAGCCGCAAGGTACCGGATCAAGATTATCCACAAAATGTCGAGTGAGGCCTTGTGGAGGATACATCGGAGATGTCTCGATTGGAAATAGAAAGAACTAAGAGCAATATGTAATGTAGTATGTTGAGACTGCCAGCATTCAATGGGACAAAGGCAGTTCTGCGGAGCTGCGAAGACTAGCGCATGTAGAGAGAACTTGTGTTGCATATGTTCTATTCGATTTGAATCAGCAGGTTTCTCCACACCAGGACGCGAGACATAAATACTCTGGAATCGACATTGGTAAAGTAGGGACGGACAATCAGGATGAATGCAAACATCACATACAATGCAACGCTGCAGAATGAATGCAAAAATACACGCGTAGATCAAGGCTCTGGGCTTTCTGGTGGGAATGGGAAAGGAATCGCTGGTCAATTTACCATAACGAAAGGTCTTTTTGCGGGAAGGCAAGCTGGAGGTGGATCAAATAACAAACTTTCAGGTCTTACCAGTGCATACGGATCGGGTTATCCTCAGAATTATACGGACGCTGTTCGAGCGAACATGTCTGGACCAGTCAATGGCCTGGGATTACCATACTTATTTTGGCCTGTCGAATACTCGAAAGCTGGCTTTGCAGACTACTACGGTAGTAATGAATACGTAGATGACGAAGCACGACCAGGCGGTGCTATGACACAATATACACTTAATACAACTCTTGGATATGCCACAAGTTCTAATGAGCAGACAAAACTCGCCCTCTGGACGGATGCAGTGACTGCTGAGCAAATTTTAACTCAATTACATTTCGCCACCCGGTCCACACCTTACTTTTCTTTAGCACCAAATTTCACAATAAACCCGAAGCAAGCTATCGGATACTGGAGAGGATCTAGTATCGCTCTTTTATTGGATGGCTATGATAATGGCACTCCTTTGATGAATGCAAGTGACAATGCACGCACCGTGTACCACAATGCTACACTAAATCCCTTACCAACTGGCGTGAATACGAAGCTCATCGACTTTATAGGAAGTATGCTTGATCGTTCTGCGCCTCTTGTGAGCAGCTGTGGCGAAGCGAATGGATCATTGCCAACCTCTTTAGATGTTCCTATGTTACCTACTTTTCTTCTAGCTCTCTTTCTATGCTTTCTGTTCCATTGAGCAGCCTGTCATGAAGTTAGTCTACGAGGTAATGACTTACAATATGCAAGTAATATCAATCTCTAAGATAGGCCAAATATCATCCCTGTCGTCGTGCGTTATTCCCAGACTAAAAGAAAAAGTTGATGCTGTCATGGATCATTTATATACCATACCTATCCGGACAGACAAGTGCTAGCTCTGAAGTCTTTCTCATAATCTAGAGGGCAAAGCAGTAGTTGACTTTGCTCATCTGAACGGGACGACATCGAACTGGCGTAGAATTAATTTGCATGCAGCTGACAAGCCTTGTATGGAAAGGAAGAGTATGTGACAAGTGCAGAAGTCTGCGGCGGCCTCACTAGCGGTACCGAATCCTCTGTTATTACTTGCACCTAATACGCACCGCATACTTGCCCTTGTTTTTGTTCTTTGTACTAATGCTGGAAAATCATTCTTGTGTTTCTAAAAAAATTAGCCAGTTCTTAGCAAATGTAATTGTAGTCCCGATAATTTTGATCTCAAAGCTTAACTTTGTATGATGGACTTCCAAATATTTCTTGTGATTCCCCCTGCTGGTTTGCGCTATACTCGACGCAATGATGAAGCCATCTATTTAGCAAATCATTGTGCTTCATTGCGAAAGGGTAAGTCTCCGCTTGTGCGACTAAGGTGACAAAGAACGACCTTAATTTTTCCTGAGCGGACACTGTCTTTGGATCTAATCTTCTCAATATAAATGCTTGTACATAATCTTGTATGCCAACCCACTTCCCGAGTTTGTGCTTAGATAGCATGTCTTTCTTTCCCGTCCTTTCATTATTGACTATTTGCCTTCAACTGATGGCCGCTGCTTCTCACAATGAGGCTATTCTTCATCATCGTCAAAATCCGAATATCATTAAGACCAAAGCAACACTCGCTCACAAGTATCTCTCCGTTAGCATTCCTTACCATCAATCTTCCTCCCGCCTTAGTCAACAGAGATCTAATGTATTCACGAATGATCTGACTAGTCATCGGCCTTCAATAATCATCGGGCCAAACCCTCCCTACAATGCCATGCCTCAATCTCCAGCTCGCACGCGAAAATGTGAAGTAGCATGTGATGGGCGCAGTGATGAAATGCATTTAGAGCAAGCCATTCAAAATTGCAACAATGGAGGCCACATAGTATTGGCAGCTTCTCAAAGTTGTATCATGTCCAGGGAGATGAGACTTGAGAACCTTCAGAATATTGACATTGAGCTCCAGGGTAACATCTCATTCAAGTGCAATCCAAATGGACATGCACCGCTTATGTCCCTTCAAGGTGTGGATGTGAACCTTTATGGTAATGGCACAATTGATGGTGGTGGGCCTCAGTATTGGAAAAAGGGTAAAAATTCAGTAAGGCCCAATCTTTTAGAAATCAGTTTGGACGGTGGAAGTGTGATCGGGCTGCATTTGGCGGACCCGCCCATGATGTTTGTCATTCTGAGAACTTCCCGTAATGTTCTCGTAAGTAACTTGTATCTAGAAGCCAAGGCTCGAGGTACCCTTCAAGCGTACAACAGTGATGGTATCGATCCGTCGGACAGCACAAATATAGTTATTCAAAATAGCGTCATTGAAAATGACGATGATTGTGTTGCGATCAAGGCAGGGAGTAGTTTTATTGTCGTTCAAGGCTTACGTTGCATTAACTCTCATGGTATATCCATAGGCTCTCTTGGGCAGCGCCCACTAGATACAGTAGAACATGTGAAAGTTACCAACTGTGAATTTGAAGGTGGCCTCGCCGCTGCCCGCATCAAAACACTGTCGGGCAACAATGATGGTCTAATAAGTGATGTTCAGTATGCAAATATCCATGTTCACAATGTCGTAAATGCAATCGAAGTCAATCAATGCTATGAAACGCTGAAAACCTGTCACTCGAACCCAGTAAGTCGTTGCCTTCATTGTATTCACCACCTTATACCTAAGACAGTCTGGTATCAAGATACATAACTTTACTCTGTCTAACTTCACAGGCATTGCTCAGGCGAATCTAGGTCCCAAACTTACATCTCTTTCATCTGGACTATCTGCTCCACGTGACAAGTTTATTGGGATGGTGTCATGTGGAAGTTACCAGACCTGCATGGGAATCAGCATGCACAATATTGATGTCAAATCGACCTCAGATCTATCCGGAAAGCTCTCTTGCACCAACTTCGACGACGACATGTGTATGTAATTCCGATGAAAACATTCCGACTTTGTTTGTACTGGTTGCTTTGAGTCAGAATGGTGAAATGTGAGCCCGTGCTTGGAAATCAATCAATGAATGTACTTGTCAGTGCATTCCCACAGAACAATTGTCGAATTCTAGTGACTTTCGCCGGGCGCGTACATAAGCTCTTTGATCACACTGATATTTTGCCTATAATCCTAAAGAGAAAGTTCGACGCTAGTGCACGAAAGATCGACGACATCCTATCACCTCATTCGACCCGGGGTTTGAAGTGGAAGTAATCTACTCTGGGGAGAATCAATTTCATGGCTCCTTCCTCCATGTTTGCTTTTTCATCCACTGTAAAATGCAGATGATGTTGTGGAAATCAGCAATAATTGTCTTCGTGTCAATTGCTTTGCTAAGCTTTGTGGAGGCTGAAGGGCCTTTAGGCCTCAACAACGTCCAATGCCAACCAGTCGTTCTAGAAACGTCAGTTACAAGCAAGAACCTCAAATTTGTTGATGTTGAAGATAACTACCATGATCAAGCATATATAAGTCAACAAATTCTCGAATATACAACTGATCCGACAAACTGGACATCTAATCATCTCCCCTCGTCCACAGATCTAACTCCATTCAATGCATCTTACAAGATAGCTGGCTCATACTGTGTTCCTCTTCAAAAGACTGAGGAGGAGAAAAGCTTACTAGTTGCCATTCATGGCGTTGGATTCGACTCAACTTACTGGGACTTCTCATACAAGCCCGAATACTCTTTTGTCCGTCAAGCTGCAAGCTACGGCTATTCATCCTTTATCTTCGATCGTCTTGGATGTGGTAAGAGTGATGCACCCAATCAAGGAGGGTTCTCTGCCGTCCAGGCTCCCACTGAACTTGCTATTACTCATGATATTCTCACACAATTACGGTCTTCTACCAAAGTGGGAAACAAAAAACATAACAATATCACACTCATTGGTCACTCATATGGCTCTGTCCTAACGGAAGCTATCACCAAGGACTTTCCTGATTTAGTCCAGGCAGCAGTATTAACAGGATTCAGCACTAACTCAAGGTAGGTTGATGCACATTTGCGGATCATTAATATCATTCTCAATCTTTACTTCTCCAGTTACAACAGTAACTTCTTCCAGAGTGGAAATTTCGCCACTGCTAGAAGTGTTTCTGATCTCCAGCACCTCAAAGAAAAACCATCCATTTATCTTGCTACATCCAGTCCAATTGCAGACATTGAATTGTTTTTCGATCCTCCCAATTATGATCAAGCCGCTTTTGATCTGGCTCGCAAGTCAGTCCAGCCTGTCACGCTGGGAGTATTTTTCTCGATAGGCTCAATCGTTGGACCTGCCACCAACTTTACCGGACCAGTCTTTGTTGTTGACGGAACCAGAGATTTCCCTTTCTGTGGACGGCAATGCGATGTTGCCTCAGGTCTCTCAGAAAACAAAGCAGAGGCAGTGAAGGTTCTTTATCCCGCGTCTACGAATTTCTCTGCCTCATTGGTTCCTTATACCGGCCATGGAATAACTGCGCATCATAACAGCGCTCAAGCTTCAGAGCAAATTATTTCTTTCCTGAAGGCCAATCAATTATAAGTGTTAGGTTTCTCATAGCTGTTGTTAGCCCACGTGGCTAACGCTATTGAGATTTCGTGCTCCTATTTGTAGTCATAAGCTCGATCGTAGTTTCAATAGGAATGGGTTTTTGCTTTGCAGTGGCTAGTAGCTCTTCCAATAGCGAAGTCTCCTGATAGTTAGCACTATTACAGTGTCCTTCTTCCAGACTAGGATACGTGGTCTGCCACCACTCGAGCATATTTACTCCTAAACCCATCTTTTGGTGATAGTGATTTACGTATTCAGATGGGCTTACAAATCGGAGCCTCTTATCCAAGTATTTTGCCAATTCGCTGAGTGACACTGCTCGCTTCTGTGACAAAAAGATTGTTTGATTGGAATACTTGTCTCCATAAAAGGGGGTCAAAATGAGTGCAGTAGCAAGACCAAGGTCAGATATGCTTGTCCAAGAGACCTTCCCGTCAGCAGGCACGACTATCTCGGTGCGCTTTTCGTTCGAAACATCATAATGGCCGAGATATAAAGGCCAACTTTCATTGTACAAACCCTCTCTAACAGATATAAACGAAATCATATCCTTGCTGGCTAATTCAAACAGATATTCTTCCGTTTTTTTATGTGCCCGCATCACACCGGATTCGGAAGACGTTGTAAAAGCAAGCGATGTGTATACGACGCGATCGACGCCCATGTCAACAGCAGCCCTGATTGCGTTAATGTGCTGACTTTCCCGGCCTTTACGAGACAATAAATTATCACTTGAGTTATTTTGTGTATGCCCAAAGTCTAGATGGATCTCTGGTGTTGACACTAGGAATAGCTGCGAGCACCCTTCTAGCGCCGCACGCATTGAGTTTTGATCCGCGTAATTTGCAAAGCGGAAGTCTCTAAGGGAAGTATATTTATTTTTCAACCTCTCTATGTTCTCTCCACCTAGTGGAGAACTTGTAATTATCACCAAATCACTGACTTCGACAAGCTCTTTCTCCAACAAAGCATCCAGGACAGCACCACCTATCTTGCCAGTCGTTCCAGTGATTGCTAGCATCGCGTGTCGATATTGGTTTTAAGTAAACCTCCACTTCTCGACTCTGACTGTTCGCGTTCTTGCAGACCTGCGCCCGTGACTTCAATATGCTTGCTGGAAACAACAAAGGTGAGTGAAAGATGAATCTGGAACGGTACTATGACTCCAAAATTTTGTTTTAATGTTGGCTTTATTCGATAATGCTTGATGATTTGAGATCAACAAGATAGTAAGAGTAGAACTCACTTGTTGACGATGAGTCTATATAGGTTCATCCCTGTCTCACGTCTCTTGAACAACATAAAAGGGATGCAGAAGACACTCACCTGAGGCGCTTGAAGAAGTAATAACTTTAGGGAACCAATTTATCCAATTGAGGATGACAATCTCCATGTTGTTTCAGAGTCAGATAGTTTGACTCAACGCCACGCTCCGCAACAGCGCCACACGCCATGTGGGACGTCATTAAGAACCTATCACATAAAGTGAAAGGTTTATTGGCACTCAACCATGTGCATAGATTTCTTTTCTTCGACACTATCTGGTCTTACTTAGTACAAAGGAGATAGTGACCTCAGGTGCACAGAAATCGTGTTCATTTTATCCTACTATAATTTCTCTGTACACAATAGTGTGTGGTGATAGTCTACACGAAATATAGACGTCTCGTGTCTGATCCATGGGAATAGTTGAATACAATGATCCAGTGCACGTGGCGTATCTGCCTTTCCTCGGTGCTTTGTTGATCACGATTGTATTACCATTCGAGAGTATTTACATTTAGATAATTTATATAGCTTTAGAGGTGGTTGCAATCATACGTGGGGTACGTATGGCCCTGTACAGGGAACGCGATTGTCATTTTGAACTGGAATAACCTTCGAGCCACGTGAACATTTAGTATATCGTTTATCCACTTCATATCACATCTGAGTTCCATCTAGCATTATTACGGCGTATGGCGGTGCTACGATTTCAAACACTCACTTCTGTAAACATCACTTTGTACATTTCCACATCTGAATGTGAATGATTTTTGTTCCTTTTGTTGGATATAACAGTCACTACTTGAAACACCCCATGTACTCAATGCAAGATAGAGGCGGTGCATAGCATTATAACACGATTGCGGTACAGACCCTATTTCATTTCCCTTTTTCCAACCCCGTTATTGAAGTCTTATTCAGAGTCTTGTGATTCGGCAGCCTTTGAAAGATACTTAAAGGGCACATGTACGAAGTGAACATAGAAATTAAAAAAAAAGGATAGTTCCCTTTTCAAACTGCTACTTGCACTGTCTTAACAGTGCATTTCACAACACCTTTTGTCTTGTACAACCTAGGTGTCTGAGTTGACTCAACACTTACCTTTTTTATTTCGCACATGGAAACCGTTCGTCACGACACTGATCAGTCATCGCTATCGTATGACGGTACAGATCAGCAAGTAAGCAATTAGAATTTAGGGAACCCCGTCTCAGACCGGCTGCATCGAGAATCCTAATTGAAGCGAGAAAACTACCTTGAATTTCTTGCGTGTAGATGTGGCAACAACAATTGCACTTGGAATTCTTTTATTTGATCGGTAGTAACACCATTGACTTTTGGAAGCTTTTGGTTTTTTTCGATTCTGGTTTGAGTAATTCTACCCACCAATTGGCGTCTCAAACCAACCGCAATAGACTGTTTGATCATCAACTAGGCTTTAACATTCACTTGATTCAGACTTCGACTTTACCTGAAGATTTCGGCACTATCTTAGGTTACAGTACTAATATTGGCACATGTTTCATCATGAATCCCAGCGAGGACACATAAACCACCGATGAGAATTTTGAAACAGTAGAAAAGAGCCTGAACATAACATCCATCACAAGCCAAGCCTCATTAACTACGTACACCAACCGAGAATACCAGATCTTAGTGGAATACCTCTCTACTTCACAGATTAGTAAGGCCAAAGTAGAAGAATTTGATGCAGCATATTTCAAGCCTCACTATGACGAGCTGCTAACACTAAAGGTTTGCGGAATTCACATGTGCTAGACAAAATAGTACAATACTGGGAAGCCAATATCTTCTCCGAGAAATTCTTGGTAACTTTCAAACGGACTTTGAGGTATGGACTGATCATGATTTCGATAATGTCTCGCACCACGTAGAGCAGGCACTACGCAATTTTTTTCGCTACCGTGGAGTTTACACGGGACAATATGTTGGAAGAAGAATCTCAACTCAGCTTGTACACCTTCTCACGCTCACCGACTTACTGCCATGGGGCATAGAGGACTTAAGCAACAAACTCGTTTCGCTCTACTCATTTTCCAGGATATGTGTAGGAGAAATGGAATTGCGCCTGACAAATTGCGCTAACCCCCAACCACTCAGATCGAACAACGCAAAGAGTGAGAAGGACCGATAAACACTCCCATGCCACCCCATAGCACAGTTCTAAGAGACCTTAGCTCAACACCATCTAATAAAGATGAACATAAGGAGATTACGGCACAACAGCACAACAAAGCTAAGGAGGCACATGAGAAGCAAGTCATCAGATTTAACTAGCCCATAGAAGACAGTGATCAATATCGTGACATGTGATTTCACGTGCGATATGAACGGGTAAGTGTTTAGCTAACTCAGACGCTCAGGCTTGTACAAGACAAAACCTTCAAATCATATTTCTCCCATGTGGGAATGTACACAATGTGGTTTATATAGAAGTGTGTGTACTGAAGTCATAGCACCGCCATACGAAGTAATAATGCTAGATGGAACTCAGATGTAATATGAAGTGGATAATCTATATACTAAATGTTCATGTGGCTCAAACAGTATTCCCTAGGTAGGGCATTATCCCATTACGGTCTAGGTGAAGGAATCTTCTCATAACGGCTTGGCCCTACCTTTGTGATGGACTCAACATGTTATTTTTGGAAAAAAATTGAGACTTTCAATTATGCAACGAAGAAGCTTCTTGGTACGGTGAAGATATCGAGCTTTGATCTGCAATTTGCGTGATTGGCGACAGGTTCTTTTTTTGTGCATGACATGCGACGTTAAATGCCTTCGCTTTTCTGTCTAAAAGCGGAAGAGACGTGGAAACCGCATTTGCCGCTAGCTATGTGCCAAGGCGGATCTAATAATTATCACGTCAACGCTATGTAAGTCTGCTTTCACTAGTGTATTTTTAAAAGAATTCTCTGGGGCTGAAAAAATGACGGTGAACATATCTGAAATTGCGTCGATGGATCTGGAGGAAACAGAAGTGCGTTTTTGAAATACATATAAAGTACTGATGATTGAGTCAAAAAAAAAATTCCAAGTTGACATTTAGAAAATGAAGCTCACTCTTCCTTTCATTGCAATTGCAATTCTTTCGGCTCTCTCATGTAATGGCAGGGTAGTTCAGCAAAGTCAAGCGCCATATGGACGCCGACAGCTCTTCTCTACAATCGCTGAAGAACCCACAGGGGACAGAGCCATCAAAAGTGCTATACATAACCGTGTAGCTCGTCATATTAGGCCTGATTTTAATAACGTCTTACAACGTCGGCAGGTTCTTGGACCGGCGGACGATGAGGGTGGAATTACAAATTTTAAAGGTAATTCACCTCAACCAATAAGAGGCAAAAAAGGATCGCCCTTCCTCCATGAAAGTAATACTGCTATAGACAAACAAAACGTCGACTATGTTAGTCCACCTCCTACGGATAATGGTGTGATTCCCAATTTGAAATGGTCATTCAGCCTTTCTAAAACCAAACTACTCAAAGGCGGCTGGGTAAGAGAGCAAGTCGTTACCGACTTACCTGTCAGCAAGGACGTTGCTGCTGCTGAACAGTCGCTATCACCATTTGCATACCGTGAGCTTCACTGGCATCGGGTCGCAGAGTGGGCTTTCGTAATAAATGGCAGTACGTAATTTCGCCATCTCTACAAATGGGTAACTTATTTTTCTACACTCCACAGCTGTAAGAATAACGGGAAATGATGAAGACGGAAAAAACTTTGTTACAGATGTACATGAGGGCGATTTGTGGTCTTTCGGAAACGGTATACCTCACTCTTTGCAAGCAGGTCCAAAAGGTGCCCAGTACCTTTTAGTGTTTGACGATGGTGATTTTGATGCAAGTGGAACAACCTTCATGGTGGGTAGTCCGTTTGATATTTTAATACTGCATTTAATACGTATCTTTAGCTTGACGATTGGGTTGCTCATACTCCACGTGATGTTCTGGCAGAAAACTTTGGGTGGAACACCTCTGTTTTCGACAACGTTCCAGAGAAAGATCCTTATATAGTCAGCGCGGAGTCTTGGCCTTCTCTAGAAGATGCTCAGAAAGTGGTTACCGGAAATCCCGAAGGAGAAGCAAAGCCGCCGTATGTATATGAGCTCTCCAAGCAAGAAAAGACAGTCGCACCTGGTGGAGGAGGCTGGGTTAAAACTACAGACTACCGGCAATTTCCTGCTAGCCCAACATTAGCAAGCGCGTTGATTCATGTGAATCCTGGAGCATTGCGGGAGCTACACTGGCACAAGGAGGCTGAATGGGGCTATATCCTTAAAGGAAAAGGTCGTGCTACTGCATTTGCTGGAGGAGCCACCGCTCGTACGTTTGAACTTCAAGCTGGAGACACCTGGGTCTTCCCAACGAAGTGAGTGTCCGACTTTTGTTTATTATCCACTCACCCGTAGAAGTTTTGGACACTACATCCAAAACGTAGGTGATGAACCACTAGAATTCTTGGAAATATTCCGAGGGGCAAATTTCGGTGATAAGGTTAGTATATCACATGTAGAGAAAACTTAACTCATACATGGCGTAGGTCAAATTCAATGACTTTAGTTTAACTCAGTGGTTAGCTCTAACGCCTCCCGAGGCTGTAGCTCGACAACTCAATGTTAGCAAATCTCTCATTGAAGATCTCCGCAAAGAGAAACCCATTATTGTAGCGCCATTGGAGACATAAATCTGTTCCGGACTCCTTCTGATGAATGAATTTCTGTGTTGAAATTATGTTTGACATGCATAAAATTGCAAGAGTGTTGACTTACAAAGGGTTGACTCACAAAGGAAAAAGACTTTTGTCTTTTTTTTTGGCTGTGTCCACTATCAGAGATGCCTCCGTATCACTAAGTAGAAATATATGACATCACATATGGTGTACTAATGCTAAGTCACGATAAATTTGTAGTCGACATGCAATTGGGTAGAATCCATGCACAAATGCTATCATAGACTGGCTGTTGATTTACAAGAGCGTCATTTAAAGTTCGAAAGACTATATGAGAAGCATTGTCGAGGTCATAGAGATATGGTTTCAAATGATTCTGATTTGTATAACGGCAACATGTAAGTGACTCTCGGACAAGACATATGATGAATATGATAAAACCTGCATTCTATTAAGTAACAGCTGTTTGAAGCTGTACAATAAGTTAAGCTCAATGGCTATCATGACAGGGGACAAATCCGTGAAGCAATAAACAATAAATAGAAGGCAAAATATGACTGTCAGTCTAGTACGACCAGCGAGGCTTTTCGGGGTCACTGAAGTCGAATATCGTACTTGAGTGAGGTCTTGATCCACCACGCTCCTTAAATGGCGCTACAAAATCAATGGAACGATTGAAACTCAAGCCTCCATCGTCTTTAATATCTATGACATGGGCGAAGTAGTTCCCGGGGGTGTTCAAAATTCCAAAGCTAAAAACATTCTACGTAAATTTTGTTTTATACTCGTTTGGAAGGAATACTCACCTCCCCGTACGGACGAAGTAGTCAGTAACGACCAATTGCTTCTGATCAGGAGTCAAAGAAAGGAAGTGAGGACCAATAACCGGTACCCCGCTACTTTTTTGTTGTTCATCTGGGTTATCTAAACGCTTGATGTTCTTCAAATCCTTGAGATCAAGGGCAAAGACGTGATTTCCAGTAGTCAGTGTTCCATAGAGGAAACGTCCATCGTCACTGAAAGTGGTATAAATTGCTGTTGTATCACGCGCTCTTTCCCCAAGATCAAAGAGAAGTTCAGTTACCCCTTGGTTACCATTCTTATCTTTCTTGTTTGGGTAAATAATCCAAATTTGACCAAGGTGTACAGCAGTTGCAATTGCTGCCCCATCAGGATTATTGGGGATGAATTTAACGTCCTGAATACCTCCTCCACGAGGAATAGTGATCGTGCTTACAATACTACGGTCTTTTAAATTCCAAAGACGTAGGGTGTTTGCGCGTTGAATTCCAGTTGATGGTTTGAGTACAGACAAGGGCACAACGTAGTCACTTGTCAAGATCCAATTATTCTTCCAGTCGATGGAAAGGCCATGAGGACTGAACTGCTCCGCCAAAACATTGATGTTGTCTAAAGACTGGGGCCACTGCCCAATAATATCAAAGTCTGAATTGGTTTCGATGAGGCGGCCAGGAGATGTACCTGCTGGGCCTCCCATGTATGTAATAAAGAAGCCTCCGTCGGGCTTTGCGCGAATCTCATCTGTAATTGAAGCCAAAAGGGCTCTATTACTCTTTTTAAACTTAGGACGATAAGGGTTGCTGACATCGAAATAGAAAGCAGTGTCCTGTGTCTTTAAGAGAGACAAAAGGCCACCACCAACGAGAGTTTTTCCGTCAGCCGATGCACCTACATGGTGTGGCTCGTTTCCAGAAGTTGGTACCTCCGCAATGTCGATGAAAGTGCCAAACGTGTCGTCGTCCAAAGAGACAGCAGCTAAGAAGTCACGATGTTTACGATCCTCACTACCAGTCCAAAAATAACCCAACTTCTTTGGCTTGATGTCAGACTTTTTAAAAGGTGCAGCATCAATGGGAGGTGTTGGAGGTTGTAAAATAACTCCGTCTGGCAAGTTATTGGAAACTGGATCTGTTAAGTTGCCAAGCTTCGGTATCAAAGAGCCTTCTATTGATAATTGTCTTTTGTCTGCTGGCGCACATGAGCAGATAGTCGAGAGGACAAGGGGCAAAAGAGCTCCGAAAGCGGCTCGCATGTTGAGGTGTAGGAGAGGGTAGACTTCTTCGTAGTTTTTGTTTACTAGGAAAGAAGTCTTTAAGTACCCTTTGCAATTGACCCCCGTTTGCAACCGTGAAATATTTTTTTCTACAAAATTGCGCAATTATCGTGCAGCAAGAATCATCAAAGTAGCTTCTTTGGATCAAACAATCTTTGATGGGCAGGAGAGAAGAGTATTTTCATAGACCGAATTCTATCTTCTTTGGATCGACAAGGAATGGATGCTCAGACAGGGTAAAGAAATTAGTATAGTGCTTGAGCCTTCCGGTGCGATAACATATTGGCGCGCATTGCGTGCACGCTAATTGTTCCTAATTCAGGGTATGCGTCCTAAGAACATATATTTCTTGGCATGCCAAGGCGCTATCGAGTACATTAGCGTTTTTACTTATAGGTGGAACATTTCTACTGCGAAGGAAACACGCGCAGCTATTTTACTACAAGCGTGCATCTGCGCTTCGAAGATCGGTGTTTACCGTATTCCCGTGGGACAGAATTCCCGTAGGACATAACAAGTAGAGAATATACGGGCATTGAAGTCTGACGTGATGAACACCAAGATTTCGTCACCGTTTTGAAAGGTCTCTCGAAGAACATTCTCCGTGATGGCTTGATCTTGTCATTTTTTATATTTCTTATAAATTTAAGGCATCTCAAGCAAGCTTCTGATCTTTGCTATCTAACATTTTTCCCGCCTGACAACGTAGAAACCATGCGAATCCAACCTCTTCTCCTTGTTGTGGCTATTGGGAGTGCAATGACGGTGAACTCTTCGCCATTGCCTCAGGCTGATGTGGGTACCAGACATGTTTGAATTCTTTTTCTGAACTAAAGCTTTGATTCAAGTACGGGGGTGTCAGCGAGACACCAAAGCTGGAAGGGCTCAATCAAGTTCTTGGAATCTTACAAGCTAGTACAGAAAAGCTTACTCAGCTTTTACAAGGGAAATCGCGTCGCGATGGTCTGCCAGGAGGAGACTCTGACCAAGGGGGTGGTCCGAAAGATCCCGAAGAAGTTAACCTTCAAGACACCATTCTCAGCTCTGTTCCAGAGCTAATTCCTCTACTTGACCTTTTAGGTCTGAACGTTGGCAACCATTAGCTCTTCAGATCTATCTATAAGTTGCTACGAGTTCTATTTTAAGATAATCTTTTATTGTCATTTGATCTTCGACTTCGCCATATCCATTATGCTGTTTAGGAACAGAATACGATTATTTTCGAAAGAGAAGTGAGGTCCTTAGTTCGATGTGTCGCGCTTTCGTAAAGTTCGCGTTTTCGTAAAGTTTGATGATATATCTTAAGCAAATGTGTCTGGTTTCAATATGCTAAGTACTGAGATAATACTATTGCGATGGGATATTATGTCAAGTGATACGGAAAGGATAGAGCACATCTTGTTGGGTATAACAGTCACTACTTGAATAACACGTAGCTGTAGATCATATGTCCCTATGCAATAGAAGGGACAGCTGTATGATGCTACTGTGTATCCATTGTTCACCTCCCTTTGTCCTGTATCCCGACCACCATTGTTCAACAATTTTGAGTGGGGTCACACCATTCTTGCAGCCCTTGTAAAAGATGATTACAGGGCACATGTACGAAGTACCCATTGAGAATAAATAAGGATAGTTCCCTTTACCATATTGCTACTTGCACTGTCTTCAACAGTGCACTTTACAAAACATCTGAAGTCGACGCAAGCTCTTAACAAGAATCGTCTAGTGCATAGCCTAAGCAACAAAATGTAAAATCACTTTGTCAATTAATCGACATGGGGTAATATAAAATAATATCGAGGAGCTGAGGCAATTTTGAGAAAATAGGTCTGGAATTAGCCATGTAGTGGTATCTCAATTGTAGTGGACAAGCCATTGTTCCCACTAATGATTCACGATCAACTAGGCTTACTCGGTGTCTGCAAATTATATCATGGATTAGACCGTCACTGACAAATCATCATACCAGCTTTGAAATCTTTGGCATGCCTTTTAAAACTTTGAATACTAAGCCAGGAAATCCTTGGCGGCAAATTACATCGTGTGGTGTACCTCAATTCTACGGAGGATTTGCGTATAAATCTATACATACACGAGTGAATTTCAGCTAGGAAAGAACTCTTGGCTATCGGGGTAAAAAACATATTCAACTTTGATTCCCTTCCAATTTTTGGGTAGAATCTGCATTTTTCGGCATATAAAGCTGAACTACAGGCCAAGTTGAGTAACTACCAAGCTGAAAATTTTGCATGAACTGTAGCGCTGATTTCGATCTCTTCTGGTGTCACTTGCACACCCGAGGTATCTCCTCCCGCACTTTTTGCCATCATCAAAGATGCACCAGGGGCACCATATCCTTGAGGTCGTACACTTCCGACTTCTGGGTCACTTAACTCTATACATCTTGTGTTCGAGTAATCCAAAGCATGGGCATACCTTTCCGCTTTCAAAACTGCTTCACGAACAGCGTTAGTCTGAACCATTTCTCTCACCAATTCGCGTTGTGAGGGCAAAAGCGCCCAACGAATTGGGGATAGATTAATGTGTTCTTTTGTTGAAAGTATGTAAACCACATCATTGAGCTACAAGTTATCAGCACATGCGTACGCGAAAAGTTGGGGAACACACCTTTGAGAAATCTGCAAACTCTACACTGACTGAAAGGGTCGCTTCATGAACGCAAATATCACTCTTTCGCGTAACTTCGTTCCATTGCCAGAGGGTGTGGGTGGTAAGAGATCCAGATTTCAGGGATGTAATAGCTGGGACTTGATTTCCGATATCTGCACTTTGTTCGAACGACTGTTCTTCAACGACAGGTTCTCTTGGCTTAGACAATCCAGCTGCAGTATACTGCTGCAGTAAAGGGAGGATCTCCTGTGCTGTAGTGCTCGTCACAGCATCCCCTACTTCTTGCTTGCTTGACCCTTTGTGTGATACTTTGATGTGCAATGTGGCACGCTGAGGGTGGTGCTTCTCGGTATGTTTGCCACTTACACTGATTAGCGCTGCCTTTTTCCTAGTCAACTCATCAACCGTCTTCTTGCGGAAATAATAAGTCAGCACTAGGACTGAGAGTCCCGCAAGGCTAATAAAATCCGTTTCTTGCCTTCTCATCAGGATTTGAGTGTTGCGAATGATGCACTACTCTGATAGTATGATACTACGTGTGCGGAACTCAAACTCTCAAGCTCAACGTTGCGCACTGACCACATCTAATTTTGCTCGAGTGTGGGACTCGATTGACTTTTAGAGTTCATGTTAGCCAATTCCAGATTAAACTGTCAGAGTGCAACACGTGCGCGTGCCCTGACCACCTGTCTTGAGAGCAATGTTAAGAAACAATGACCAAGGCATTGTTTCTCAGGAAATGCAACTATGAGACATCCGTGAGATGCTGATTATGAGCACCCCTCAGGAACCCAGCCTAAGTCGGCTATCTTTCGACCCTACGTTTCATTAGTTCCTTGTAAACATTCTTGTGCAGTACACCGCCGTCCTAACAGAGGCATTTGGTAGGCTATCCAAAACTCCCCCCCCTTTTCATCATATATAACCCTTCATTGTCTAGACCCTCAGGAGGGACAGCAACGTTTTAGTATCTAGTAGAAACTTCCAGATCAATAATATTTTCGTAGCTCAAGTGAATATACCCTCGTTCACGTCTTGCACCCGCGGACCCTCGGACAATCCATGGGATAAACAATTATTCATGTCCCTAGCGCCATCAAGCACGTAATATCAATTAGCGGCGTCCACTCTAGGAACGCTTATCACGCGAAATCATGATTCGTTCCTCGAGAGTATGCATCCTTTGTGATAGGATCTGGTCTAATAACCAACTCAATCATCCCAAGCTTTAAGGCGATGCCATTACTCAATGTGTTTAAAAGAAGCGCTGACATTAAAGGTAATGTGAGGAATACGGCTGCGACCAATGAGAAAACCTCCTTCGATGCAACAGCAATACCTCAGGGGACATTTGATCCAGTCTATGAGGCAAAAGCCAAAACTTTGAATCAAGCTATTCAAGAGATAGGGATGGGGAGATATCAATGGGAATTGTTTGTTGTAATTGGATTTGGATGGGCGAGCGATAATTTTTGGCCGATCATAACATCCCTCATTCTGACTGCAGTGTCGAATGAGTTTAGACCTAATAATCCCCCTCTACTGACTCTTGCTCAGAACATTGGTCTTCTTGTAGGGGCAGTTTTCTGGGGATTCGGTAGCGACATTTTTGGTAGGAGGTGGGCATTCAATTTGACACTTGGAATAACTGGCATTTTTGGAATAATTTCAGCAAGTTCACCAAACTTTGCGAGTATCTGCATATTTGCAGCGCTTTGGTCACTTGGTGTAGGTGGGAATCTACCGGTCGACTCCGCCATATTTCTTGAATTTCTTCCTAGAAGCCATCAGTATCTTTTGACAGTACTTTCGTTCTATTGGGCTTTTGCTCAGCTGGTGGCCAACTTGATTGCTTGGCCACTTCTCAGTAATTTCACCTGCCAACAAGACGACCAATGTACTCGGCAGGGAAACTTGGGCTGGCGCTACTTCCTAATTACTACTGGGGGAATAGCGATCTTGATGTTCTCTCTTCGTTTCTTTTTCTTTACAATCTATGAGTCGCCAAAATTTCTAATGGGAAAAGGTCAGGACAGCCGAGCGGTTGAAGTAGTACATGCAGTCGCCAGACGGAATGGTAAAACCTCTAACCTAACTTTACATGACTTACAGCAACAGAACACCGAGTCATTTGTTGACAAAACGGATGAAAATGGACCTACCGCACTTTCAGTCCTTTCGCGCTCCTTACAAGATGTGAAATTTACCCATATACGGTCGCTATTTTCTTCACCGAAATTAGCGTTTTCTACATCGCTCATGACAACCATTTGGGCCCTTATTGGATTAGCGTTTCCACTATATAATGCCTTTCTACCATATATTCAGGCAACAAGGGGTGCTGACCTTCATGATGGATCTACGTATATTACATATCGCAATTCCCTTATAATTGCCGTCGTCGGTATTCCTGGCTGTCTATTGGGAGGTATTTTGGTAGATCTACCCCGACTTGGACGCAAAGGAACATTAGCAATGTCAGCCTGCTCAACAGGGGCATTTCTTTTCGCATCGACAACAGCTTCTACTTCCGATGCTCTACTAGGATGGAACTGCGCATTTAATTTTACAACAAGCCTAATGTATGCTGTGCTTTACTCATATACCCCTGAAATTTTTGCAACGAAAGACCGTGGTACTGGAAATGCCATTACTGCAGCAGCCAACCGTATCTTTGGAATTATGGCACCAATCATTGCAATTTTTGCGAACATCAACACTGCTGCTCCCGTCTATGTTAGTGGCAGCCTATTTATTGTTGCTGGCCTGTTAGTCCTATTCTTACCATATGAATCAAGAGGAACGGCAAGCTTATGAACCTATTAACATGTAATTGCAACACTTCACACTCATATGCTCCAGACTTCTTTTTCAAATTTAGCTATAAATTTGTGCACGATCGCAGCAGCTCACGTACAAATGAGGTACTCTGACGTGGCTGGCAAAGTATGTCGTCTCGATTGGACTGGTGCGCATCTAGATAGCTTCTATTCTCGAAATGTAGTACCACATTCTATTGGTGTTCGCTAGTGCCGAGGCTTTTTGAAGCTACTGTTGCAAATCTAGCGCTTGCACTACTTGAGCCCATTCGCCAAACCCAAACGGACCAGGAATGTCATCACCATCCCAAAGACTAGCGAGTACAACCCTATCCTCTTTTTCTCCTTGCCATGGCTCCCTTCCATGCTGCGCAATGATGTTGTCGTACACCAGAACATCCTAATAGACATCGAAAATAAGGTATCTTCTTAGCTTAGCATTTGTGTACATACCCCTTCTTGCCATTTGTGTAGTACTCTGATGTCGTCAGTTATTTCTGTGAGCTTCTTGAGATGTTCAGAAGAGATCGGCGTCCCATCTCCGTACAATTGTCTGCATACTCAGAAAAATGACTTTATATCAAGGCACAATACATACTGTACGACATTTGCCCTTGCGTTTTCTCTTATACTGTCTTCATAGCGTTTGTAATATGCTGCCAAGCCTGTAAAAAGGGAAGGAAGATTTGTTCTCGGCTGTGTGCGTACAGCTTGACGAGGATAAGCACTTCTTCGAGAATCAAGATTAATTTCGTACCAGGTAAGCGATGTGTCAAAGTAATACCGTCTTCGGTCCACTCCCAAGTTGTGAATTTTCCTCTGCCATATCTCAGTATTTGTGCTTCAACTAAAATTTTGAAATTTAGAAAAAAAAACTGCTTTCAAGAATAAATTTACTTTTTTTTTCTGAGTCTCTTGGTTATCACCGTCTTGAATTTCTTTCCCAAAGGCTTCGCGGAGAGTAGATCCACCCTGACAGCTTGAGTATATGGTCGGCAAAGCATGTATCTACTCACCTCATATTGCTTATCCAACTTGTATGTTATTTTGCTCAGGATTCCTTTGGCAACTATATCATTGATGAATTCGGGAATCTCTCTTTGTGCCCTAGCATAGAGCTCCAAAGAAGATGAAATTGGGGTTTCTCCCCCACTCTTCGGAACTTTATTACCATAAAAAAAGATATATTCAGGTGCGTGAGGTACCTGAGGTGACTCATCTAGAAGTATCAGGAGGAAGTAATGAGACTTCTGGCAATAAGAAAGGTTAAAACTCTCACTGTGGTTGTAAATCAACACTTCTTTTGGTGCTTCATTAGCCGGCGCTACGTTAGCTGCGAGAGGCTTTTCGGATGAGTCACTATCTTCGGTTACATAGAAACTCACAGTCCTATTCACCACAATTCCAATGATTTCATGGGGCTTGAAGCCAAAGGAGTGTGCGAAACGGCTGAAATCATGCGCATCTTTGATTGGAAGTCCACGGAACAAAATGACCCCGTGTTGAGATAACTTAGAAGTCAAGAGTCTTTCGGCCTGCAAAAGTCTCACGGTCTCTATCGCAGAATCGAGAGATACTTTTTGCTGGTCTGCTGGCCGCAAAGCAAGAGGTGTGGTAGTCTCGGGAGGATGAGGGGCAGCTAATGTTCTTTGATTGCTACGTGGTAATTCAAACGCCTCAAAAGTGATCACATCGGCAGAGTGTGCCTGTAGTGAAGGGAAAAGTTGGCTTTGGGAAGCAATGGCCATTGATATCCTGTTAATGGTAAGCAAATAATTCTAAGACGTGTAATTGAAGTTCTCTGAATCTTGTTGGTCAAAATTGCTCCACCATATATATGTATTCATTTATGCGCGTGGACTAGACCGAGCACGCAATGCAGCAAAAGACATACGCTATCTTTACCTCGAAGTGCCAAGTATGGTGTGCTAGATAATTTCGTTCCTAACTGACAGGTGCATGCATGTTGGACTTTGAGCAGGAAGAGTAGTGATTCCGCTACCTTCTTCAATTACATCGACATCGTCACGTACCAATGACTAGTGTACAGCAGCTCAAAGAAAAACATCTCAGAGAGAGCTCGTGTACTTCTTCGAAATCACATCCCTCTGTGGATGACGTTCATGATCGAGGAGCGCAGCGCATATTTCGTAGCACTTTATTTCAAATAAATGTGGTGGGTCTTTGCGCTTTCTGTGCGCCTGGAATCTGGAATGCTATGAATGGACTCGGTGTTGGTGGATCACAGACTCCTGATTTGGTCAATGCAGCTAATGCAATCTTGTATGGATTCATGACAGTAACTTGTTTTCTCGGACCATGGATTACCAATTTGATAGGATTTCGCTGGACTCTTTCTCTAGGATCGATTGGGTATCCGCTCTATGCTGCAGGCCTTTATGTGAATAATCGTCACCCAGATGTGACGTGGTTCGTCTACTTTGGCTCTGTGATCTGTGGAATTAGCGCGGGATACTTTTGGAGGTGCGTTTAGATCCTGTCCTCAACAGTATATTTACTGAACATAATTTAGTGTAGAAGGCGCCATTGCCACAGGGTATCCGGAGCAGCACAAAAGAGGGCGTTACGTAGCAACATGGTTCACTTGGCGCAACTTAGGCAACATAATAGGGGGTGCTGTTTCTCTTGGGTTGAACCATCAGAGTGCGAAAGTTGGTAAAGTAGGCTACCAGACATACTTGGCATTTATTGCAATTCAATGCCTTGGCTTTTTCATTGCTCTTCTCCTTTCGAACCCAGAAAAAGTACTTCGAGACGATGGTACCAAGATAGAAGCCCCACGAGGAACCCATTGGTTATCAGAGCTGAAATCGATGAGACGCTTAGCATTTAGTAAACAGATACTTCTTCTCACGCCACTCTTTTTGTATTTTGGATGGATTCAAGCATATCCAGGTACTTACTTGGCGACATATTTCTCTGTGCGGTCACGAGCTCTTGGAAGTTTTCTATCTGCTGTTGTTGGAACTATTGGCACTTGGCTCTCTGGAACTCTGCTTGATGTACCATGGGTATCGAGCAAACGAACACGAGCAATTACTACGTTTGTCATAATCGCTTTGCTCAACACAGCTACTTGGATTTGGGCGGTGATCATACAAAACGAGTATCAACACAAAAAACCAAAGCTAGACTGGGCCGATCAGAGAACTTTTGGAAGAGGGTTTGGCCTGTATCTTCTGGAAAGATCTAGTCTTGGTATGATTGAGAACTACATCTACTGGTGCATTGGAAATCTCAGCGATTCTCCTGGTAATCAAATTCGATACTCATCTTTGTTACGCGGAATTGAGACAGCTGCAGTAGCAGTCAGCTTCAGAGTTCAGGCTATCCCAACAATCTTAATAGCAACTGCTAGTATTAATATGAGTTTTTGGTTCATTGCGCTACCCTTCAGCTATTATGCCACCTTACAAGTGGTGCGGAAATTTGACGAGAACAATAAGCCTAAATCGCAGGAGGATACTTCTGACATCGCCTAAATCTGAGGCCTAGTACAAATGATTTGGATCATACTTCTTCAATTGCGTGATTGCAAGTGGCTTTCAATGTTATCATTATACGCTGCTTCAAGAGCTATCACAATTCTCGAAATACAGAAAATAATCAAAAAGATGCTCGGTACTGTAATTATAAAGTTTGCTTTAATGAAACTCTGAATGAAGCACTCAAATATTTCAATCTCACTTCAAGTATCCAATGAAGTTATTGTCCAACCCCGACAATAATGTTCGAGCCACGTGAGCATTCAGTACAAGACTCCATATTTCATTCCAGTCTTCAGTCGAATTTTGTATATAGCATGACTACGCCGCAAAGTGGTGCCCCATACCTCCATCTCTCAAAGGTATATAAACCATGATGTACATCCTCATCCCAAGGGAATATAGATCTTTTGCCTAACAGCTTTGATTGTTTACATTAGATTCGACTCTCACCAACACCATCAAATTAGCGTGTGAAACCGTTCGTTCTACAGTTATTGTATTATTTACCAGACGCGATTATATCCTGAACTCTCAGAGATTATTTTCTGCCTTCTGACTTTCGCGATTTGCTTCATATCGGTGTCTCCAGTCTTCTAGTACAATTGCAGCAAACTTGTCATCAGCAACGAAAGCAGCACCCGTAGCGGCTATCCCTGAGGCACTTTTAATTGTAGCTCTATGGGCCTCAAGTGTTCCAGCCGCTTTATGAAAACCGATTGTGTGATTAGCGTCTTGCTGAGAATCAGGTAACGGCTGAAATATAGCACGTTGTGGGTTTGTAAAGATACTTTAGAAGTGCACTCACAATGGCGTATATTGGATGAAGACCAGGTAGATGCTGAGTAACATTTCCAAAGTCTGTCGAGGCGGTCCTGAAACGGAGTAAATTCTGGCGCAATTATACACGCTCCTCACTACTTACATGGAAAACCCAGTCTCGAATTCAATGCCCTCTTCCTGGGTCATATGGGAAGCATATAGACTTGCCAAAGGAGAATTCATTAGAATTTCATCATATCCGTGTTGATGTATTTCTATTGATACTTGACAGCCTGCTGACGTAGCGGCACCCTTGAAACAAGCACAAAGCTTCTGAAGATAGTGATCCACCTTCATTCGAGTTGGACCACGAACTCCATATGACATTTTTGCTTTGTCTGGTATAATATTTTGCGCCCATGAGTCGTCAGGGAGAATTATGCCTTGAATGCGTATTCCGTCCTCAGTTTGCTGCCGAAGCATACTTATGCTATTGTAAGCCGTGACAGCCGCATCTAAGGCATTCTTTCCAGCCCATGGAGTAGCTGTGAAGGAACTTTGAGGGGAAAGTGTGATGAAAAGGAGCCACTCACCAGCAGCATGGGCAGTCTTGCCCTCGAAAGTAACTGTGAGCCTTTTGATAGCTAAAGATGAGCCGATACCATTAAAAGGGGCAGGGTGTACCATAAGGCATGCGTCCATGGATGAATAAGCTTTAGCCTCCAACATAATACATTTCCCACCTCCCCCTTCTTCTGCTGGCGTACCCAAAAGGACAACTTTACCAGGTATGTTTGTGACACTTAAAGCTTTGGCTGTCCCAATTGCTGCTGAGACTCCAGCAATCGCGATTAAATTATGTCCACACGCATGTCCAATGCCTGGTAACGCGTCCATTTCAGCATTAAAGCCTATTGTTCTATCGCCGGGACCGAGAGGACTAGTCCAAGTAGCCGACCAGGCAGTTTCCAAACCACAGATTCCGCGTTCAACTTCCCATCCACTAATGTTCTCGATGTATCTGCATAGTGTATCGGCGGCAAAGCTTAAGTTGATTTAGCAGAACTCTTCGAGCTATTTTAACTTCCATATACTCACACTTCATGAAAGCCCAATTCTGGATGCTCATGAAGAGCCAAGCTAATAGCGCGCATGTCACTATCTAACTCTTGAACAAAGCCAGCGGCTAATTTCATTAGTTGGGACCATTCCTGGCCTACTTGATTCGTAGAAGATATTTTTGTGTATTCTTGTGCGCTCCCATCTGTTCTCCATTTTTCCTCGCCGCAACTAGTACAGGCATGGAATGGACCTAAACCACGAGATGACGTTTTGAGAGCGCTAGATTTCATATCAGTTACCAAAAGCAGAAGGTCATACAGCTTTTTATCTTAAGCAGAGCCAGCTACTTTTATAGACAAGAATCATTCTAAAGTACGCAAGACACGATGAATTAGCGGCCGGGAGCGGACGAGAGCGGACGAGAGCGGACGAGTCGTAGCGCCACTCAAAGTGGGGTCAAAACCTAGCGCGCTGGGATAATCGCTTTCATTTACTTGTTGTAAGTTAAATAAAACATTTAGAGTTGGTAGATTAGGGTGTGCACACACGCAAGCGTCTCGGACGACATGTAGACGTGCATCTATCATTGTATGCTCGCAGTTTCTATGACAGAACGGAGTTTTCTACCAGATGTTGGCCGTAAAGAAGCCATACCGATTGAAATTTCCCCAATTGAGCTCCTGGCTGGAGCAGCAGCTTCAAGGACAAGTGTAGATTGCCCAAAGCTAAACACTAGAAACAGACTAATCACCCGAAATAGACCCATTCAAAGCTGTTCTGAATGTCGTGCACGAAAGCACAAATGTGACAGACGAAGGCCTATTTGCAAGCATTGCATTGACTCTAAGAGAGAGCACAAGTGTACATACAGAGATGATCAAAAAAACGAAAGAGCCAGTCAAAGAATGCGGTTTGCAAAATCAGACCAAACACCTTCTGCTTTACATCCAATCCAATCACATTGTAACTTTTACGATAAACAAGAATTAGGGCGCGATTCCATTCTGCGCTTACGTCTCGCACAATTACGAGTAAAGGCGCTTGAAGAGGCACTAGAGAATCATGGAGATTTGATCCTCCCGACGCTCGATGAGGCTGATAGGCTTTTCAGTATTTATCGTAACACCATCGAACCTTTTGTGAGGTGTGCAATGACAGAGTTGAACGTCCCTCGATATGAAGCAAGCTTGAAGTGGTGGTATCAAAAAACAACAGTGGTTACTTATGGTCAGGGCGAGGTGAAGTTCGATCCCTCTTCATTCCCATTAACTCTTGTCGTTCTAGCATTAAGCCAGCAGGCTTACTATTCCAGAGAATCATTTACACATCCTCTATGCTCGTCACAAGAAAAATTGATAAGAGTTGCAGGAGATTGTGTAGATGCTCTCCAAGCCTCATGCCCGCCAAGCTGGGCCATTGCATTCTTGGCTCCAATCGATCTGATAAAAGCAATCGCTCTGCGCGGAAGGTGGTTTCTGCATCGTTTACAATTTCAGATGGCAGGATCTTGTTTTGCGACAGCTTTGCACATTGCTTGTAGCTCTGGACTACATCGGGACGGCTCACACTGGCCTTCAATGCAGCACGCTGAGGCTGAAGCTCGAAGGCAGCTTTGGTGGTATATCCTGTCCGAGTGCCTTAACTCTGACCGATTAGACCGAACTTCAACAATACTCCCCAGCTTGAAAGATTTCGACACTAGGCTTCCTACAAGCAAAGAGTCCATAGAGCAACAGCAAGAGAATATTTTACGAGAATATTCAGACTCAGAACTTCTGAAGCGTCGCCTTCCACTTCTTTGTGACAACGTCGAGTTCGAATTTCACACTCTTAAGCATCGTTGGGGCTTTTTACGTCTTAAAAAGTTGATGCAGCTTAGAGAAAGGAAAGGGGCACTTTCAAACGAAAAAATACAGGAATTGTCAGACTTATATCAGGAAACTATACTTGGGTCAACTGCACCACTTCAATGGACGGATGCTGATGAAGACAAAATCTTGAATCTTGGTGTCTTCGAGCAAGAGTGTGACAGTCTCGAACAGCGTCATCTATACGAGAAAATGATACTCTATATTGAGTACCATACTTTACAGCTGGAACTTAGCATGCCGCAGCTGAAGTGTTCGGAGGAGCTAGAGCCTTCGTTGTCTTTAAGCCTGTCATCAGCACAATCACTAGTCCCAATCGTTTGTGGAGCGCTATCGTCCAGTCCACCCATAGTTCTAATTGAACCTCTTTTGCATGCCGCATTACTTTCCGGAATGGTTTTGGCCTTTGTAGCCAATGACTCACATCGATCTACTAAAGCTACGTCCATGTTAATAATGCCTCTGCTCCAGCGTCTTTTGCGCTCTCTTTCTCTCTGTCAAACGAACTTTAGAGGCAAGCTATGGACTTCTGTAGAAGAGTATACAGGAAAGATTCAAAAGTTCATTTCGGAATTAAGTAACAACTTGGGGAATATGCAGCATCGGTCACATCAAAATACAGTCGCATTTACATCCGAAGATGTGGCCTCATGGCCATTTTGTCAGGGATTGGAAATGGACACATTATCATACCAATTTCCCATAGAATCGGATTTGACTTTAGGTACAACAAACAACTCTTATCACGATCCTTTCGTGGCAGATACCATAGACATCAACAAGCTATGGATAGCCTGGCAATCATTTTATGAATTGTAATTTCTACAAGACATCTTACAAACACTAGTATACGTATCGAAAAGCTTTGTCTCTATTACACCGTCATTAGTTGCTCAGTCTTCAAACGTCAAAAGGTACTTACTGCTTGTCTGTCAAGCCCTCTACACCGTGATCATTTTCTTTATCACCCTCATCGCCTCGTGAATTCTTCTGTTTGTTCCAAAGATAATGTACGAATGTGATGGCCAAGAATAAAACCAATGCTGCCGCCAAAGTCACTACAATTCCTATTTTGGCAGGGACATAATCGGGTGCATCACTTGGTTGGTACGTTTGGGGACCCACAATGTTACCAATTGCGTAACCAACCTGATATACTGTGGAAAATACCACTCGTTTCATGTGCCCACCGACATTTGAAGCAATATATGTTAAGGCAGCTGCCTGTGCAATCACGAAGAATACGATGAGGTTAAGACCAGCCATTCTAGCCGGACGGGTAGAAGAGTCACTATTGGAGAGACCAACAACGAGTGCAGCCCCGATTACACTCAGGACGAGGCAAATCAGCGCAGGAATGCACCGCGTTCTAGTTAGACGATATAATCCTACATATATGAGAACGCCTACGACCTGAACAACACCCGATGGCATCGTTAAAAGTATGGATTGACCCCTGTCAAAACCATAAGATGATATGAGGGTTGTACTGAACACAGTGATTCCACCATTCGTGATACTTGTCGCAAACGGGAGCAAAGAAAATAAGTACAGACGAATATCGCACCAAGCTTCTTTGAATTGTTGCTTAGGATCACCCTTTCCTTGAGTTGCATCTACGTTCTTTGATAATTCTTCATTTATTAAAACCTTTTCCCCAAATGTAAGGAAGTGTGCTTGCTGAGGAGACAATGGCAATACTAACGCCATTAGAATGCTGAGAAGGATTGTAAGGCCTCCTAGTATTAGAAACATAATTCGCCAGGAGGCTAAAGCAATATTTCGATCATTGAGAAGAGCATATGCCATGGGCGCCCCAATAAGGATGGAGACGCCATTCATGCTTTGCCAAATAGCAGCTCGCGGCACTTGCTGAGACTTGGTGTAGAAGTTTGCTGTTAGCATGGTTGTGCAGGGGATGAGCCCTCCTTCAAAGAACCCTAGAAGAAAACGTAACGCCAGTAGTGCAGAAGAAGATTTGAATGCTGCATGAGACGACATAATGACTCCCCATAAAAAGCAATTCACTGCTAAGTATTGGTTAACACGAAAACGTTGTAGGAGAAGGGTTGCGAAAGGGAGACAGGAAAGGTAGCCAAAATAAACTAGTGCAGTTCAGCACCAGTCTGAAGTACTCTTCAAGTACTCACAGATAGATCCAGACCAAGCATAATCTGTTCCGCTGATATTTGCGTCAATGTTCATCCCCATTGTCTTTGCGTAGCCTAAAGAGAATTTGTCGAGAACTAGCGATAAAGGGACTCATAAGCCTGCTGAGAATCATCCAATGAGAATTGAACTTACACTGAAGCATAACACTTAAACATAAAAAAGGCATGATGCAGAAATCAATCTTCAACAATGCCTTTCTGCGATCCTTTTCGTCGTCTTTCCTTACCATCGCATTCCCACCGTAGGATGCCACTGCGGTGAGAGGTTTAGCAAGAGACATCTCGATATTTTTTTCATGCTCTTCAGTTGCTTCGATATTCTTCATTCTGCATCTGCATGGCTTTTATGACCATTTGTAAGAGGTTCAGTCTTTATATAATGCTCAATTTCACACGTTAGACGTTTTGCGGGTACTCTGGTATCTCTCTCGCCCGCAGCCTATCTCTCGTCCGCGCTGCCGTTCCTGAAATGTGGAGGAGATAAAGGGCGCGGGTTAATGCTAAAGTTTATTTTGGTTATTTTGGGTTTTGCGTACATTTCCGAATTTGTAACTGTGTACCCCACTGAATCTAGATTTCACCTCTATAATACCCAATGTCAGTGAGTGGCATAGTTCAGACATACCTCTAAGAGCGCTATGATCCCCCCGCCCTGATTAATTGCATACTTGAATAGCATTATGCATAATAAGCAGTGACAGGCCCGCACTACCGCTTAAAAGAGAATTTAGCTAACAGTGGGTATAAGGCCTTTCCTAATGACTAACATTGACGCTTTCCAGCATATTGGGCAACGCTTTTCATGGTAGATATGAGGCAAACTATCTATCTGCGGAGTTGATTCAGAGATGTGATTGACCCACGAACAAAGCGAAAAATGAAGTTGAGATCCGAAGCTCGGTGAGACTGAACTTTACGCAATGTCACTGGTTTGAAGATTTGACTCTAAATGTATGGGCAAGTTGGGTCATTGCTTTCTTTTTTCCATGGATCTTCTCGGGGCAAAAGGTACGTGCATCCCTAATTCCAAGGGCCAATGTTGTTGCTCGGACTATCACTATATGATAGACTTTGGAAGAACAATCTTTCTCTTCCTTTCGGATACTGGCCGTAAGAATATAGCTGATGCTCTGAATACTTTGAGAATAGTCCTCATCAATTACATCTGACAAGGCAAGCGTAAAAGGTAGCATATTGATTGAAAAAAAAACAAACAGAAGATTTGAAGACAACTAATTGCCGTCCCTAATCTAATCAGCGTTTGATAGTCATACCTATTAAAGGGAAAATGTATTGATTAGAAGTACCTTATTCGAATCTCTTTCAATTCGGAATACGTTTGCGCTCTATGATTTGCGTTGCTGAGTAGACTTTTGTTGGTGCTGGGCATCTTCAGAGTCATTCAAGTTTCTTGAGTCCTAGGTCATTTCTTGGTCGCAGAACTATCCACACCTATACAGATTGATAGACCGCACAGCTCGAATGTATTTCAGGAATCGCCATTTTTAGCACCCAGAGCATTGCAATTTCTCTTCTTGGTTGTAATGTCTTCTACATATGCGAAATAACCTAGTTCTAGCGCTCATTTCACATCGAATTCAATGATAGGATTTCTATGGCGACCTTGATATAATGGTTTATATGCTTATCTTAAAACATTTCTCACAAGAGTACAAGAGAGATGGGTTTCTCTCCTAAGGGCCTCCAAGACAACTTTGGTGTACTAAGGCTCTTATAGCTATCTACATCAGGATATTTCATATGCTAATCACCTCATGTAGTAGTGTTCCGTTGATGACGGGAAGTTTTATGACAGACTGTGCCTTCTCGATGTATTTGACATCAAGCATTGCGAAGATCGACATTAAATATTGTGTCGTCGCACGATGCGCGCGTCAAGTACTCACTAATTGGATAGAGCGTTGTACCACTGATGTTTCGACTAGAGCAATTACGATTTCAGTTAAGCGCCGAAACGCGAAGTTCTCTTATGACACCATCTGCACACTCACCCATCCCGATAGTACGACCTATTGTCTCTTGTCTTACCTGTCGCATTCGCAAAGTCCGATGTGATCGAAACTCGCCGTGTCAGCATTGCCGTCGCCGAGGGGAAATATGTCGTTGGCCACTTCGCTTCAACGAGCCAATTGAGGGTAGCAGCAATGAAGCTGAGAAAATTGAACAAATTTGTAGCAATTTGACGAATCGGGTTGCCCATCTGGAGTCTGTCATTGAACGAGCAGGTCTAGGACAAGCACTGCATCCGATAATAACACCAGATTCTTCTTTGTCGGCTTCAACTACAGAAACGATTAATGATGCGCTAAATGTACATTACCAGGATGATTTTGATCATCAAATCATAACCTCGAAGAGGCGCAAATTAGAAAAGGCGTTTGGAGGAGAGCAAGCATCTGATTTTCGAGATCTACGGATCGAGAATGCTTCATCATCATTACTACCTCACCCCATGGAAGGGGAATCTAGACAATCTCGTATAATTAAATCATTGCCGGAAAAGGCAGTGTGTGACATACTTCTTTCAAAATATTTTGACAGAGTAGAATGGATTCACCATATCCTCCACCGGCCCTCATTTGAATCTTGGTATCTAGAGATGTGGAGTCATTTGTTCAAAACATCATATACACCATCTTTGTGGCACAACCTTGCGCTTCTATACTCTATGCTATGTCTTGGGATTTACTTTGATGTCGCATTGTCCATTGAACAACATGAACAAGCAGCTCAGTTCCAAGAACTCAGCTCCGCTGCTCTAGAAGAAGGTAAGTATCTGGATCATCCATCTATAGCGGCAGTCCAAACTTTGATAATGCAAGGACTTTGGCTAAATGATGATGGTAGAAGTGATCGACATCATGCGAATCTTGCAATAGCCATTCGAGTGGTACACCTTCTTGGGATTTCGATGCAAGATAAAGGTAGTAATGAGGAAACCTACACCATTAGTCTTAATGAAGAACTTAATCGCAGAATATATTGGAGTCTTGTCTGTCAAGACTGTTATACAGCATCATCGTGCGGGTTTGCTTATCTGATTCATCCCTCACTCATCAATGTGCGAAAACCGCGGAACTTAAATGATGAGGATCTTATAGGCCGGAAAGATACAGAGGATCATCATCAATACACTGATATGAGCTATCATATTGCCAAAATTCCTTTCGCTGAAAGCGCTCGCACGTTCATTGATATCTGCAATGAAGCTGGTGGATTTCGATATGATAAGGTACTGGCGCTGGAAGATGAAACAAGAAGACTGTACCAGAACCTACCATCTTATTTGAAGTACTCTGATGATACTCCTGCGAATGACTCACCTCTCCAAATGCAATGGCAATCGCTCTTCATGGCTGTTACAATGCACAACCGTATCATGCGTCTCCATCGTCCATTTATGGTGAGAGGATATCGCGAAGAAACATATTTACATTCCACTCGCGCAACACTTGATGCAGCAATGGAATTGATTCGCCTCATAGACATTGGCTATAAAATAGGGTTTCCTGGCCTCCAGTGGTGGGTAGTACGTATTCATATCTTTGCCAGTGCAACTGCTTGTTGTATTGCTTTATACAAGATCAATGTTGACCAGCAAGACATTCTTCAAGCTCACTCTGGCTCGTTGTCCCGATCAAAACTATCTCATTTAGCGAAACATGCTATATGGCTTCTATCGCAAGGGTCTAATTGGCGAAGTACTGCTGCAGCACATGCTATTGAGGTAATTTCATCACTTCATCAGCGAGCACTAGATGCCAGATCAGAGCACTCCAGCGAGAAGAATTTTACGGCTTCGTCGGATCAGCCATCAGAAGTGACACAGTCAACTTTAGACACGCACATTGACTGGAGCGGATTCTTTGAAGCGGCAACAGGCTCACACACCTCATCCAACAACTATCGCGAGGAAGACCAAGAAGTATTAGAGACAATACGAACATTTGCTGCTGAAGTCTGGCAGTCTTCATTTTCTGATTTGTGATATGTATTATATGTGTAATTGTGTATTGACAAGGTAATACTTTTGATAATCGAGCTACTTTATCCACCTATTAGAGACCGCCACCAACTTTTACTTCCATTTTGTTGTAGCCAAGGAAATTTGTCAGGAGAGTATTTGTATGCCCGAAACATAGCATTGCTCTCAGATGGGAACACCTCTCGGACATGCTCCTCCAAATATTCCTGGAAATACGGACTAATGTACTCCCAGCAAACATTGTCATCTTCATCAATCTCGAGGATGCGACCAAAGGCACTCTCGCATATCAAAGTATTTCCACGTTTTGAGTTTTTCAGGCTTTGAAGTCGTTGTGTACTTCCCATAAATGGTGAATAAAAACGTTCTTTAGCAGGGTCCGTCCAAGACCATACTATTTTTTTATTACTGCGCTCGACTTCTAAAATTCGAGAAAATTGGAAGCTTTGATCATGGCGGAAGGCACCATTATCAAACAGAAGAATGTTTCCGTTAGCTAATTCAGTGGCACAATGTTGTTGTGCAACTACACTACTGTCAAGGCTCCAAATTACTTCTTTAGTAGACCGTGATATGATGATAACAGCTGAAACACTTCGTAGAGAACAGAGAATATTCCCATCGCGAAGCGGATAGACGGAATTGATCAAGGGCCAATGCTCGCGAGGATAGTGAGCTTGAAGGGGAAACATGGAACGATTCAGGTATTGACTTGCTTGCCAAATGAATAATGTTTCCCCTTTGTTGTCTACTTCTTTAACTACATCAGCGTAGACACTACCGTCAGGAGCTTCGCTTCCATATAGTCCTCCTTCTACGGAGTTACCATTGTCGAGTCTTTCTAGTGTTGTGTACAGAATACGTCCGGTTCCATCCCCATAATGAAAGGCATCGTGGTGTGCGAGAGGATCTCGATGTTCGTGTATGACTCTTCCTGTCTGCGCATCAACTTCGCTCATGATCCCTCCCCCATACTTATTGAAAAACCAGAACGGGCGAGATGTATGTGGGTCAATGCTATTGATACTTAAGTTTCCATTTGGAAGCAATCTTGAGTGTCGCCCATTTCGGTTCGGCATTTTCCATTTCTTAACCTCCTTTCCATCTACATCGATCAAATACGTCTGTCGGGAAGACTTCATTCACTAAGAATTCGTTTCCAGTAAAGATCACTTACTGTATCTGATGTTAATGGAGAGAAGAGGACATACCCAGGAGTTACTTTCTCTGGATCGCTAGCCACAAGTCCGGTACCACGACGTTGAATTGAATTTTGATTAACTTTGCGTGTCATTGTATGGGAACTCATCAAACTACATGCAGGCAGACTTGTAATTTTATAGCAGACGTGACGGTTCAATCAATATTTCTTCGGGAGGTTATCTTATCTGTACCTCGCTATAGACCGAAGCGCGCAGAAAAAAGTAACTGGCGTCGCGCCACTTCGGAGAAGCTCGGTGTGCCCCGAATCACACCATGACTGCAAAGATAACGACATTAGCTATGGTTACTGCCTTTTTGCTGATAACTTCTGGCTATCTTACCTACTATGAATCTGCTTTTACGATTCGCCATATACTATGCAAGGACAAATGAGGGAGACACACCAGGCCTATCAAGTATAAAAGACCAACCTAGTATATAGCCAAGCTCTTTGTAGCAGATGACAACCAGTATGGAGAATGATAGCTCGAAAAGCTGCGACGAGACCCACCTCAGCATTTTGCACACATACAATGCCCCCAGCAACCATTCAGTAAGAGATTCTAGCGATCTTCGGAATGGGCGTTGGCGAATTGATGTGTTTGTCTTGGGTTTCCTCATGCTCATGTTCGTACTACTTCAATTTGACCGAACAAACTTGGGGAATGCCTTGACAGACAATTTTGCTCAGTACATCGGCATTGATCAAAAACAAATCAATATTGGGCAGACACTCTTCACTCTTGCCATTGTTATTTTCGAATTGCCAAGTAATGTTGTGTTAAAAAAGGTGGGCCCGCACATTTGGCTCCCTTTCATCATGGTAATTTGGGGCGCTGTGACCTTGAGTCAAGCCTGGATTAAGGACAGGAAGTCTTTTTACGCAACAAGATTTCTTTTAGCTATGGGAGAGGCTGGGTTTATACCAGGATCAGCATACTACATTGGTCGCTTTTATATGCGCAATGAACTCGGACTACGATATTCACTTCTGTGGAGCTCCAATGCGATCGCCGGCGCAATTGGCGGTGTTCTTGCACTTGCTATACTTAGTCTTAATGGATCATGCGGCTTACATGGATATCAGTGGCTCTTCATCATTGAAGGTTCCATGACAATCTTTGTAGCTCTCGTAGCTGCAATTTACCTTCCCCGTGATATCGCTTCAGCAACGACGTGGAGATTCTTACCGAAGAAAAGCAAAAAAGCTCTCCCCACGATTATAACTTCAAAACAAGCTGTTCAGCTGATAGAAGCTACGAAAAAAGATGATGCGACACCACGGTCAAAACTCAAGTGGTCAGATTTTGATTGTTTCCTTGACTGGAAGCTTCCTGGGCATTGCATTATGGCCTTTCTGTCCTCTATTATGTTCACTCCGGTCAACACATATGCACCCTCCATCATCAAGTCACTGGGTTTCAAGGGCTACACTGCGAATGGGTTGAATAGCGTCGGTAGCGTATTGGCCCTCATCATCTCCCTGTCACTTGGCTGGAGCAGTGACAGATTCAATGAAAGGGCTATCCATATAGTAGTGGGCTTCGTCTTGTCTGGAATAGGGTTGCTATGGCTTGCGCTTCCACCGGAAGGAACGGCAAAAGGAATTCTCTATGCAGGTGTCGTTATCACGCAAGGTGGCATGGGTACTGTGCAAGGAATTAATGCTGCATGGCTTTCCAATAATCTTCAAGAAAGACAAAAACCTATAGCTCTGGCAGCATATGCTATGAGCATTCAATTGGCATCCTTTGTCGGATCAAATCTATTCAGAGCAAAAGATGCTCCTCGATACCGTCGCGGCCTCATAATCTGTGCGGTATGTGTGCTTGTTGCAGCGGTGTTTGCACTGGTATGGAAAATTCTCTATCGTTTGAGAAGTTATCGGGAAAGCTCGAGGCATCAAGTTCAAACACCAGAAAATGAGAAGGTCGGAGATAGAGGTCATGACATAGCGTAATGAGTCTGTGCTGTAACAATACGTGGAGAACAGCTTGTTCCATATAACGAAAGAGCGAGTCACTGCCGCTTTTAATGGATTCCCTGCCTGGAATATGACACGACCGGTGGTTACAAATAAATTTTTTTCTTTATTGTAGCAACTGTGAGACAGCTACAAAGTGGACAAACGTTCAAAAAGTCGAGTCAAGATATATATGTATGTATTTTACTTTCTTTCCGCATCAATTTATGTTATGTTTGTGCTACCAGAGGATTAGAGGACCAAATGATTTTACAATACTGCTAATCATGTACATATCCTATACAGCACAATCACAGCTTGCACCCGACACAAGCGGAGTATTCATTCGAAAGTATACTATTTCTCGACTTTTTTGCCCACGCTCTCTCGCATGCAAGAGTTCCTTACAGAAGATCGAAACGCGCATGACGGAAATCGGGAAAAACCAACCGTTTTCCGACAAAGTATGCTCCACGAAGTTTCACGTACACTCATTAATCACCCTGGAGCCCGCGATCTCGCAAATCGCAAATTGGCAATACAATGTTGCTAACCGGTACACATCCACCATAACTACGTTCATCATTCATCATGGATACAGTCTTTGAAAACTTGAATCCCAGTAATCTATTGCTACAAAACAATATGCATTATTGGTTTAGCTTGCTCAGTATCGGTATTCTCACGATTTTCCTCTATGTAATTTACCGTATTACGGTGTACCCCCGCTATATATCCTCGCTCAGGCACATTCCTGGACCCCCTTCAGAGAACTGGCTTCTTGGAGCCCTGGGACGCGTATATCGCGAAGAGGCTGGTTCTCTTTACCAAGATTGGATTCACGAAGTAGGTAGCGCCTGATATTACAGACTTTTCACTTACTTATTCCTAGTATCGCAAAGGTGCAGGTCCTATTGCAATACCAGCCCTCTTGGGAAGTCATTGGATCCTCTTTACGAGTCATTCAGCACTTCGCAAGTTCTTGGTCGAAGAAGCCTACCAGTACCCAAAAACTAGCGCTGCAATGCGGATGTTCTCTTTCATTATCGGAGATGGCTTATTAACACGCGATGGTGAAGAACACCGGTGTCTTCGACGGACTTTGAACCCAGCATTTTCCATGTCTAATCTTATCAAGCAATTCGACCACTATCATACTCATATTGATGAACTATGCGGACGGCTGAACAGTATTTTGAACGAGAAGTCTCAAGGCAGTAGAGAACCGATTTCTTTAGATTTGGAGCATTTGATATCAAATACGATGCTCGACATCATTTGCAAGACAGCTTTTGGTGTCGATCTAAACGCAATTCATGATGATGGACACCCTTTAGCACAATCATACCACTCGGTTTTGTCACTTCAAAGCGGCCCAAACGTAAGTGTAAAGTTATATTCAACGTCTCAGTCTTAATACTCTCAACAGATGCAAAAGCTACTGGTTGCGAACACGATCCCCGGTGGAGACTGGATGCTACATCTAGCAAAGCGCCACAGTTCGGTTCGTACCATACTCAGAACTATGGAGAAGTGGTCCGGGAGTCCCTCGCTACGAATGTTTGCTGACTTATGCGATGGTCTCAGTACTCAACGTGATTATGCTCTGCAACTTATTCATCAACGCAAGTCGGAACTACTAGAAATGGATTCTACTGGCCAAAATTCAATGAAAGCTGGAATTAACATGCTGTACGACTCCTCTGATGTCCTAAGTCTCTTACTACGCGCAAATATAAAAGCAGAGGCTCCGTGGCGCCTTTCTGACGACATGTTGTGCAACCAAATCACAAATATTCTCGGTGCAGGCCACGAAACTACCTCTTCTGGTGTATGCTGGACATTGTGGGTTCTAGCCAATAATTTAAGCGAGCAACAGATCCTTCGAGAAGCGTGTCAGTCTGTATACGAGTCTACGGAGCACCCCGATTGGTCGCAAATCAAAAGCATTGACTATCTTGATTGGGTTGTCCTAGAATCATTACGTTTGCACCCTCCTACACCGCGTGTGGCTCGTGTTGCCACCCAATCCTCATTTATCGATGGGGTTTACATTCCCAAAGGAACAAAACTCCTTGTGTCTAATGCGGCTACAAATCGTGATGAACTAACATGGGGCAAAAATTCTAACGACTTTGTCCCATCAAGGTGGAATCCCACTTCACTTCCTAATAACTATGACCCGCGCTTTTCGATGATGACCTTCTTGGCGGGCCCCCATGCGTGCATAGGTCGGCAAATGGCCATGATGGAGATGAAGGCTGTATTAGCTCGATTGATAACCCAATACAATTTTACGGTTGCTCCAGAGCAACTTATTGCAAAGCCAAGTATGTTCAGGATTGTGCAGCCTCAGATATCACTCATTCATTGTTCTGTAGCTTTAATGATTACATCCAAATTGAGCAAGGACTCAAACTTCGCGTTCAGAAAATTTCATCCTAAAGGACATCTAACGATAGAAATCGCTAATAGTACTCATCTTCCTATATAAGCAGCGGGTACTACATGTTCTCACTGTGTTTCATGTGAAGATAAAACCCAGAACCATCATGGAGATTTGCCTTGCATGGAAGTGCCTGACATGATGAAACTTGAAGACCATGACTATGAACACATGTGCGCCAAACCACGAGAGGCAAGATTTACTGGCCTTCCAAGCATCTTGCACGGTAATTGAAGCACGTTGAGAAAGCAAAGTGCTTACATGATCGAACTTGAAGAACATTTCACGATGTCGTGATGTGGAAGTGATAACTTGGTAGGCAAATAGTTGCGCTTTCTTGTCGGAATCCACATTGAATGGACATGGCGATCATTATCCTCGTTGCTGAATCAACAGAAAATCTCCATTGCGATCCAGTCCGTGAATTCTCCAAGTGCTGAACTTTGCAGATGGAGAATCGATGTGCTGGAGTTACTGTTTCGTAAAAGTCATGCCGCTCGTTGCTCGATCAATTGACGACGATTTACAATCCCTAAGAAGGGTAGTACTAGTACGAGCGGGATAGCAGCCATGGCAATCGCTGTCTGTAATATGAGCCCTCGTCTCATGTTATATGGGGGACTAGCATCTTGGCTTTCTTCTAGAGAGTTTGACGCAATGATAAGTATTGCACCCAGTAACTGTCCACCTGACCAGCAAACCGTACTAGACAGCGTTGGCAAAACCGGCCAACTTATTTCTGCAAGCCATTCGAGAGCGATTGGAAGAAGGCAAAAAGAAGTAGCTCCTATGAGTCCACAGATGATATATGGTGCTACTACAGAGCCAGACGATGGAGCCCAAAAAAAACCCAAGTATGACACTCCTATAAGTGGAACCAAAACCATAACACACCGTTGGTAGTGCTTGTGGCGATCTATTATGGGTGACACTACAGCGGCGCTGACCAAACCAGTAACGATCAAGATTGCACCTGCTATTCCTGACTCACTCTCTGAAAAGCCGTATGGTGTCAAGATTTGACCTAGTAGAGATGAAAATGAGTTGAAGAGCCCTACGTACACTGTGAATAGGAGCAACATGATCCAAAACGGTGCTGATTGCGCCAAAGTCATGATTTGCATGGAAATAGGAGGGAGATCATCTGAGGATGATGGTGCGACAGGTGTCGGCGGGCGCGAGGGTACGAAAAGGGCCGGAACACTAGCGATAGAGGCAATGATTGAGATATACAGAGTCATCGATGGTATGTCACTGGCGGATCCGACGAGGAATGGGTTGATTAATTGTCCCAAGGCGCCCCCGAGAGCATTAGCTAGACTAGCGATAGCAGTTGCTGAGACTCGCCCACGTGGCGTAAACCACATCTGCGAATAGGTTGTCGGCAAGGCTAAAACAAATGGCTGCGAGAAACCGATCAACACTTGTCCTAACATTACCACCCAGAACTTAGGAGGAGTCGTTCGTGTACCTCCGTATCTTATCCAGTTACCGAGAAACAAGAGTGTAGACGATGCAATGATCGAACCTTTCGGCCCAGTCCTATGAACAGCATAGAACATTATGGGTGCAGTTGCACTAAAAGAAAGCAAGAATGCAGTGGCGAGCCAGCTAATAGTCGATGTAGTTCTGCGAAAAAATTCCGCTGATGAATTTACAACTGGTGCGTAGGTTAACCACTTCAAAGTGTAAGGTGATTAGGATATCTATGTGCCACAAACTCGAATGTACCTACATCCCAGCTGACTACAACATTCAACAAGGCTAAATGTATCAACCCAATCCATCTTCTCTTGTATTTGCGATAAACTACGGAATCTAATGTCATTTGATGGGTTGTGGGCTCCGGTGTATTGGTTATACAGACAGCTTCTATCAATTCATGATTGGACTTGATCGGCATCTGCGTTTCAGAATCGCTCGGTGTGACTAAGTGTGCCATTGCCTAGATCGCGAAACAGCTGAAGTCTTAGCTTCTTCGTCGGTGAAGAAGACTTCAAGCAGTCTGCGCAATTCTATTGCCAATGTCTTTATCGTGTCCACTCAGAGCTGTTCAAGTTTAAGAGGTGTTTCCGTCTCCCCCACACGACACATAAGCCAATCACATATACAAGCGCTGCAGAGGAATTCAACGCTAGTTTCGGCATAGATAAGGTGCACGTGCTTCCACTTTAGGTGGGGTTCCCACCCTGACCTTGCAACAGGCTTTCCCATCTGATCATTCACCTTTTGTTTAGATACTTTTCATACTGTTGTACCAAATTTTAAATGCAGAAGGGTGTGTATCGATTGTGATTTTGTGCCTAGATAACGAGGTATTGACGTATGAACCACGTTGAATTGGTGGACAGACAGTTCTCTTTCTTGACCTTTTGTATCTCTTTTGTTCCTATGACTACTTAAGATCTAACATACTTGCTGAATACAACCTACGGTGTGTCGGAGACCACTGCCTCCTCCATGAACTAAGTATAACTCAACCGTGTCAAGGAAAGAGTAAATATGTATATGGGTGGTAGGTTATATATCTTTTACGTTATGTGATAGATCCTTGGCAGTGACGTGTAAGGACAGAAATTGTGAACAGGTAGTGTGTCTGACTCTGAGTCAACACGGAAATTTTATCTGATGTGACTCTCTCGCAGCCTATCACGTTGATGTCTTATGGTGGTGCCATCCATTTCATAAGATTGGAGAGTACATACTCTCAATGTGTACTTTTATTCTAAAGAAAGATGATCAACTTCTATTGCTTTAATCGACCCTTACACAAACTCAGCACATGAAACCATATCCACTCATCACTAATGCACTACATTAGAGCAAAATGGTACCATTCTACCAAAATCAGGTTTGTATATTTCTGGGCGTGTAAGAATTGGAGAGGCGGTACACAACGGACAGATATATCTCCTTTATGCAACTTCGTGTTCCTACATATAAATAAGGCTTAGTTCCACCTTTGATTTAGTGCGCGACTATTGATTGTTATGCAGGTGTTGTTATCTGATCCATTTCACGGGAGATTCAACCTATCACCAGAAAAAAGGCGTTGATTTAATGTCTTGGCAAATGTAAGGAGGACTGTCGCAGGAACACGAAGATGAAAGTTTTAGATTTTGCTTTCGAACACTATGCAGAAAGAGATTGAGGATAGAAAAATGTTATAAGGCGCTGGTGCGTCATTAAAGAACTCATCGCGAATATCGCAGATTTTTCTCTCAGCATGAATGAGAATCGCCCTAATAGCGCTGCAGACAAACGTCTTTCGCAAGGTTCCCTAGAGATCTCCAACCTTGACCAGGGCTGGAACATAGACCAGGAAGATACCAGCTTTCGAAATGCGGAAGTAGACAAAATACACAGTGTCCAGCAAGAGGGAATCAGTCGCATTGAAGCATTTTCTCGACTTTTCGGGAGAAGACACCCTGTGGCATTAGCTCTTTATGCATGCATATTCTGTGTTGCAATATCGTTTGCTCTCGATCAATCAACAACCGCTGCATATGATGTGTACGCAACAGGTGCCTACAATAGGCAATCATACATTGCCACAGTTGAAGTGGCAGAAAGCATCATTATTGCTGTATCCAAACCGTTCCTTGCGAAAGTCTGCGATGTATTTTCACGTCAGACTGCTTATTGCGGAATCCTTCTTACGTATGTTGTTGGCTATGTCATTGTGGCAGCATCTCCTACAGCTGCAGCATTCTGCGTAGGGAGAGTGATTTCTGCTACGGGTCAAGCTGGATTCGACATGGTAACTGATATTGTGGTTGGCGACCTCAGTCCCTTGGAATGGCGAGGCTTCACAAGTGCTATGACGTCTTCTCCTTATCTTTTTCTACCTATTGTTGGATCTAAGATTCAAGGTAGCCTTTGCGAAGGGAGAAGTAGCACTTGTTGGCGTTGGGGCTATGGTATGTTCTGCATTATCGCCCCAGTGCTTGTTGCGCCCATAATATTCACTTTGATTTATGCCGATACACAAGCAAAGAAAGCAGGCGAACTTAGTTTTGCCTCGAGTAGACTTGAGACACAAAGAGCAAAGGATGCAGGGACCATGCAAATTAAGCGCGCAGATGTGGGGAGTCGCTTTCGTCTGCTCAAACAGCTTCTCACAGAGATAGATTTTATTGGTCTTGGACTACTTGCACTAGGGTTTGCTTTAATTTTGCTACCGTTTGGGTTGGCAAAGCAAGCAAAGGGAGGCTGGTCAAACTCATCTATGATTGCGATGATAGTTATCGGTTTCGTCGTGATCGGACTTTTTTTCTTCTGGGATATAAAGTTTGCAAAGTACCCACTTCTTAACAAGAGAGTGTGGTACAACAAGACTTTCATCTGCGCTGTAACAATTGACATTTTCTATTTTATCAGTGGAAATCTTCGCTCAACCTACTATACGACGTGGGTGTTACTTATCAAGCCGTGGAATCTTACAGATTGGGGATATTTTGTTGCAACTACAACAATAGGTCTTACCTTCTTTGGTATTTTAGCCGGCCTTTATCATCGCATTTTTCATCGCTATAAGATGCTCCAAATATTTGGCCTTTCCATTCGAATCATTGCACTTGGAATCACATACTGGGCAGTCGGTCCTCATGCTAGTACTGCGGCTTTGGTTTTGTCACAGATACTTAATGCTGCTGGAGGTGCATGCTCAGTTGTAGGAACTCGTGTTGCCTCACAAGCTTCTGTTCCTCACCAAGATTTAGCGAGCATCATTGCCCAACTTTCTCTGTGGACAAAACTAGGGAGCTCGGTAGGCTCGGCAATTGCATCTGCAATGTATACAAACACATATACGAAAAATCTACTTGAGGAGGGACTGTCGATTGCTGAGGCAAAAACCTTCTTCGATAGTACTACAAAGGCGAGAAATAAATTCTTATGGGGAACGGACAAGCGTGAAGGTGCTATTCGAGCCTTTACAAAAACAATGCGACCTATGTTCCTTACTGGACTCTGTCTTGCTTTTGTTCCTTTATTCGCAGGTCTATTGATGCCTAATTATTATCTTGGTAAGACACAGAACGCCGTTGATGGCACGTCCAATGGTGGAGAAATTATCGTAGATGATCCCAATTTACGTCAGACTGACGAAACGCCTAAATCCGACAACCAAGGAGATATGCCTCTTTGGAAGCGCTTATGGCGAGGGATATAGGCTTTCTTGGCTATTATAAGGCCTTTCTGTTTCTTCTTCCTCTTTCGATTGTCCTAATGACTGCGACCATAAGCTATGCTTAAATTTAACTTTTTTTTTGAATATTGAGAATGCAACAAAGACTTATAACCATAGGAAGAAGACTTGATGCTTCTAATGACGACACGTAGATAATTTTTGTTATTGTGGTGCCCTCTTTTCATTGATATTCATTCAAAGAAAGATGAAGTAAGACATGAAAGGTTCGTTATCACAACATGTGGGACGTCTTTTGTCTATGTCTCTAATAACGATTTTAGCACACCATTTTGATTGGCGGCTCTCATACCTTGTGTACGTGTATGCGGTTTGCTCTGTTGAACATTTCGTCTCATATTCAATGTCCTTGCAGCTTCCTTTTATCCCAGCATGGCAAGTAACACTAGATTTTGATTGTGAAGGTTATAACTATCTGCATCGTTTAACATTACAAAAGGCTATTTGGGTCTATGTGAAGTCACACAGAGTATCGGAACTGTTCAGTACATGCTTGTTCTTAAGTCATATCCTATTTGCTTAGATGCTTTTCGACCTCAGATGCAAACTTTTCGTCAACTTGTTTCCATACTGCAAGTGCTCTGGGCCAGACTTTTTCTCTAGCTTCGACCCTAACTTTGAGAAGGCTACTAGAAACATTGTCCAAAAGTCTTTGACGTGCATCAGGCTTCATAACGTTATTGATGAGGTTTCTTGCTTCTTTAAAATCATCTGATACGACATTTGATAATGTATACGCTGCAGAACTTCCGGAGTAGTCGCTGTAGACTTTGCTGAAATCGGATGGTGCTTTTGAGTAGGTGAGAGGAGCAACATCGCCTGGATAATTTGGGCGAGCTCCTTGGTTGTCAACCACCCCAGCACCATCGCGGTGGAAGTTATCAAAGCCATAGGGCACTAACGGCTTATTCACAGGGATCTGCTGCCAGTTGACGCCCAGACGATATCTCGCAGCATCGGGATATCCAAAAAGTCTCGCTTGTAGAACTGGGTCTGCTGATGGTGCCCATCCACTGATCAGGTTAGACGGTGTAAATGCAGATTGTTCAACCTCGGCAAAATAATTTGTTGCGTTCTTGTTCAACTCAATTTCCCCAAAGAAAGTGATGGGATATTTATCGTGAGGCCATGTCTTTGTCATGTCGAATATGTTAATGCCAGATGATAATGCCTCCTCTTCTGTCATAGATTGGTATCCCACTTTCCATTTGGGAAATTGGCCGGATTTGATAGATTCAAAAAGGTCATGTTGTGCCCAATCTGGCGATAGTCTCGACGCTTCCTCACTTGTGAATGTCTTAACGCCTTGCTGTGTGAGTAAGTGAATCTGAACATAGCGCCACTTTCCAGCTTCAGTGTAAAATTTATATGTATGACAACTATAGCCATTCATGTGGCGCCATCCTTGTGGTATGCCACGATCCCCAAAAAGGTGACATACTTGGTGATTTGTCTCAGGATTCTGACCAAAGAAGTCCCATAAAGCTGTAGAGTCGTCGTCCACAGTAAGATTCGTCATAGGATCACGTTTTGTGACGTGGTTTATATAAACAAATTTCGGTGGATCTCTTATGAAGAAAACAGGTGAGTTTAGAAATACCCAATCCAAATTTCCTTCCTGTGTTTTGAGCTTGATGGAGAAGCCACGAGGTGAACGCGCCAGGTCTGAGCTACCCGATTCTCCACCAACTGTCGAAAAACGTACTGTCAATGGACATTCGGCACCAACTTTACCAAAAAGCTTTGTCATGGTGACATCGCTTATGCTCTTTGTACATCTAAATACGCCATGTGCGCCTGATCCTTTAGAATGTACAGTACGTTCCGGGATTCTCTCCCGATTAAAATGAGCCAAAAGCTCGATTAAATCTGGATGGATGCATGAGATATCAAGTATCATTCTGTCCGTGTAGACTTACGAGTATCCTGGAGTAGTACAGGACCATGAGGTCCCATACGCTGGTATGCGGAAGGATCAGGTATGGGTGCGCCGCTTGCATTTGCGTAGACACCACCTAAATCCTTTGGATCGCCTGGTTGGAATGATGATGGGTGAGACATTGGGGATAATTAACTTTCGACAAAGTGAGAATAGGGAAATGTGCTATACTTGAAGGGGGTTTATGTATCCTGTAATTTTGTTGAGCTGAAATACCTGTTGAGTGTTAGAAATTCCCGGTTCTCTACTGGCTGGCTGGAGGCTCCACAATAGTGGTGTCCTGCCGAGCCACTTGAACTGCACAACGTTCGCGTTTGGAGTGGAGCACCCAGGATTGTTCTAGTACACGGAGTTAGCAATGTGGAGCAGGGCCTTGCTATTCTTGAAATGTACATGAGTAAAATTGCTTTGGACAAATTATTGCTCATTCAAGCATAAAAATTCATTCAAAAGGGTCTAAGCACGACATAGACACTTCTAGTCAGGTGCATGGCTGGACCTTATCATGAGAAACAGATGCAATATTTCAGTCAATTGTGGGAGAAAGTAGTGAATTTAAGTATATTCACACCTTCGTGCTAATTACTGATGCAGATCGTTATTCGCTGACGAAAGTGTCACGTAACATGGTCACATACATAGAAGAAGAAGTGCACCTTTGATTCTTGTCTGGGCCTCCCATTCTCTTGCAAAGGAAGTTGTGAAGGACTCTGTTAACTCGACACTTTGTATTGTCATACTTCATTTCAGCATTTAATCATGCTTTATAACTCTGCATCTTTGTGATACCAAATAACAAGTGCCAATCTCGGAGGAATATCCTTGTAGTACCCACACATCCTCTTCACACATTGATGCTGTGCTTCAAATCTATTTGAGGATGTTTCATCACCAAAACTTATCAATGTGAACATTTATTCATGCATATATTGTTTGAGCTTTCCAGAGAGGCTGAATCACGTCAGGATAATACCTCCTGGAATGCAATTTAATGTTAAATTGACGGAAGTGGGTAATCATCTTGCGCTATGGATATATACCCTACATCTCTCTTGATTTTCTCAGAAAAAGCTGGTTGCTAGTGTTGATTTAGAAGAAATGATCTGACGCATAGGTATTTCTAGTTCAGATTTTGTTAGTTTCGAAGATGGAAAAAACGTTCATCTGTATCCCAAATAACCATCGTATAGCACACTTCTACAATGTGATAATAGTCTACTTGAAAGTTTGGAGCAATATGTTAGACTGAAGTCTTTTCTAATTGATCTAAAATTTCGTTCAACGGACAGTCTTGATCTACGATGCTCAGATCGGGTAACAAGCGGTCCACTTTTAGCCCCGTTACATCTGGGTACCATCATGCGCGTAGCTGCAGTGTCACGCCCGTCGAAGCTCTAAAATCGTTGTTCAGCGTCGACCATGCATTTATCTCCGCTCGGAGAATATCAGCTCAAAATCTTGAGGATGTATCTAAAATTCTCACATTTCCCACCATCCGCATACAGAATTTAGGTCCGTTTTAGACACTCATCTACCCAGAAATGATACAGCCGAGCTTTGGAAATGGCCGAGACGAAGTGATCAAGCTAGAACACAGTGGTAAGAAGAGTAAGAAGAGCGATGTGGAGCCCTTATGTGGAGATACATCCTTTGAACACCTCTACATAAAGCCGAATGAAAGCATATATAAGAACGGAGAGTTATACAACCTATCATACCCATTGACTTCTGCAACTAACACATCAATCTTCTTCTCATCAAACAAATCACGATGGTTGCTTTACGTGATGGAGCTCAGTTCGATTTCGTCGTCGTAGGCGGTGGGACTGCAGGAAACACTGTAGCCGGACGCCTTGCTGAGAACCCTAATGTTAGCGTCTTGGTTGTTGAAGCAGGTGTCGGGAACTCCATCGATATTCCAGAGATTCGTACCCCTGCTGTTGCCATGGAGCTTCGTAACAGCCAATACGATTGGGCTTACAAAACTACAATGATTAAACGTGACGACTATGAACGTATTGAGAAGCCTAACACGCGTGGTAAGGCCCTTGGTGGTAGCTCTTCACTTAACTACTTCTCATGGGTTCCTGGATGCAAGACAACGTATGATGACTGGAGCGAGTTTGGAGGAGCTGAGTGGACATGGGACAAATTGCTGCCATATCTCCGGAAATCTGCTACCTATCATGATGATGAGAAGTTATACGACCCCTCTCTGAAGAAGATTGGTAGTGGTGGCCCTATACCTATCGCCCATGCAGCTTTGATTCCAGAAATGCAAGGTCTTCGAGATGCAATTTCCAAAGCTTGGGTCTCAAAAGGCGAAAGAATTTCAGAGAATATCTTTGATGGAGAAATGAATGGACTTGTACACAGTGTCAATAGTGTCTATAAGGGTCAACGTTCGGGAAGCTTCTTGTTCGTACACAACAAGCCCAATATTACTATTCTTCCCAGCGTACACTCTAAGCGCCTTATTATTGACAAATCGAGCCTCTCAGCAAAAGGAGTAACTGTCATTGCCCCGACAGGCGAAGAACTCAATTTTTTCGCGACACGCGAAGTAATTGTCTCCGAGGGAGTTTTTGAATCGCCTAAACTGCTCTTGCTCAGTGGTATTGGTCCAAAAGATGAACTTTCTAAGCACGGAATTGAACAACTTGTTGAGTCTCGTCATGTTGGACAACATCTTCTTGACCACCCTGGCGTACCCTTCGTTTTGCGCTTGAAAGATGGTTACGGCGTAGATGACCACATTATTCATCCCGGCAAGCTTAATGATGCCACTGTGGCTCAATACGAGAAGAACAAAACGGGAGCTCTTGCATCTCCACTTTTGGAACTAATTGGTATGCCTCGAATTGACAAGTACCTCGAGCGTGATCCTATTTACCGTGAAGCAAAAGCAAACAATGGAGGAAAAGATCCATTCTCTCCTAAAGGCCAACCACACTTTGAGCTTGACTTTGTGTGTGCATTTGGAAGTGCCTTCCAATGGCACTATCCTACACCTAAAGAAGGGAACTACCTCACGGTCATGGTTGACTTAGTTCGCCCGACTTACGAGGGAGGAGAAGTAACCCTCAATTCGGCAGACCCTCTTGTCCAACCCAACATCAATTTGAACTATTGTGATAATGAACTGGACATTATTGCTCTTCGCGAGGGAGTAAGGTGGACTTATGATTTATTGACAAAAGAACCAGCCTTCAAAGACCTTGTTGTTTCGCAGTACCCATGGGATATGCCTCTTCATTCAGATGAGCAAATGAGAAGAGCTGTTCTGGAGCGAGTGCAAACATCGTTCCACCCATGTGGTACAAATCGTCTTTCCAAAAATATTGGTCAAGGTGTTGTTGATTCTGAGCTTCGCGTACATGGTGTCAAGAACCTACGTGTTATAGATGCCTCAGTGTTCCCCATCATCCCTGACTGTCGTATCCAAAACACTGTATACATGGTAGGCGAGAAGGGTGCTGATGCAATCAAAGCTGCACACAAAGACTTGTACTAGAGTGCCCCGTTATCTGGAAGGAAGCATACTAAAGATGTTCTGTTGACAATTCAAACTAAGCGAAGGTTGATAAGTATTTAGGAAAGCTAAATATATGTTTTTTGAATGCGTGAAAAGATAGGGTGATGAACTCTATGATTAATTACTTCTATTATTTTTTGATGATTGAGTTATATTTATTAATGGCCAAGTCTAATTTTTCCCAAGATTTTATATTATAATGGCGAGACGAAGTAATGCTAGATTAACAGTCCAAAAGGTTTAAATGTGGAAGCTAAAGGTGGCAATCAAAAAGGATACAGCCAAAAAAACTACTCATTACGAATGTATTTATATACCAAAATTGATACTTTATACTAACTTCTATCCTGATCTGATGACAAAATACTTAACCCTAATGGGTGCACCTCAACATCTCTGCACAGAAACTGAACTTTGGACAAGACTGAAAAGAAAATTCCGAAGAGTCGGCCTTACTGTGGAATGAGGACAGAGTGGCAATCTACGTGTTGATTCAGAAACAGATGGTTTAACTGTAAAAAAACACACCCCACAGGCCGCAAAGCCATGGAACTGTCACATACGGTGGAAAATATGTACGCCGCGAGCATACACATAGATTTCGTTTCCTCAGTACGATCCTGTTTCACTTAGCACGAAGAAAGCCAGCAACCTCAGATGCACCGTCGATCATATTCAACTCATGGAAATTTGCGCATTAAATAACAAGGACCTTAATGGTCGTTTGAAGCGCCAAAGGTTCTAGTAAAGAGATCTCTGCCTGACCGAAGTTTGTCTTCGAACGGACTTAATCGGAATGAAATTTTTTGTAAATTGGAGAAACTGAAAACATACAATGTCAACGAAAGGAGGACACATTCAGGTCGAATTGCAAGGGCTATCGAACATCTACACTAGTCATATCTATATAATCAAGCATCAGCAATAAATCTCACACTGATATCGCCACGTAAAGTGCAGCGAGCTGGTCGCTGCTAAGACCAAAGCGTTGCTCTCCCAAGTGGAGCAAGAATGGAAGAGTTTTATAACCAAATGTCAAGAAAAGTGTAGCAATGAAGCTTGTACTTCACCATCCGGACATTCAGTGCAATTTTTCAGTTAAATTTCACAGAATTTGTGTTCCACTTTCATGGGAAAAATCTGTGGTTGGGCTTAAGTTCATGAGTGGAGCCTCCACAGACGCTAGTGATAGGAGCATAGTTTGCGAGCTATTGAGACGGGATGGAGGCACGCGCAGATCTCGTTTAAGTGGAGCTGGTTTCACCAATAAAAGTGCCTCCATTTTGATCCACTTTTAATGCATTAAAGTCGCGTACATATATAACTGAGCCAACTTATAGAAATAAATTATCCGAGGGATTAAACAACCTTCAACTACAGGCCAGTATCTACTTCAGGCCTTAAAAGCAAGGTAATGCTTAAAAGCGGTAAAATAAAGCATCGCCGAAACCGGCAAAGACTCTCGTGTAGCGAATGCAGGTAATAATATATGAGCATAATTAGAACAATACTGACTTGACTCTTTAAAAGTCGGAGAAAAATCAAATGCGATCGAGAGCATCCTTGCGGCCAATGTGCCCTTAGGGGTGAACATAACGAATGCAGTTTTGTAAAAAATGATTCTGTTGGTCGTAATTCTCATTTGAAACTCTCAGAAAGCTTTCAAAGGAGTGTCGATGGCTCAATGACAACTGATAAAGCTGACTACACATCAAATAAATCTATTGAACTACAAAGCGGCAAACGACACCAAGCATCTCCTCTATCTTCCCAAGTAGGTGCCCTGGACGAGTTTGATGGTAACGACCTCAATACAACGCAAAGCCCTTTTGTCTCCACAAGCCCGGATTTGATAGGTTTCAGCACTAGGAACATTATTGACAACCAGATTGTTGAAGATTCATCTCAAGCATTTTCTGCGTCATCTGACCTTCTTGGGGTCTCTGTGGATTCGTGCAGTCCATTGATGCAGAGTCCGGTAGACTTGAGTATTTCAACAGCAAGACTGTTATTAGACTCACAGTGCTCTCCTGAAAGTTTTGAGAACTTCCAGAAAGTTTCCGAGAATATAGTAAGCCCAAGTCACACTAGCAATGCTGGATTAGAGTCACAGATATCGCATCCAATGCTAGGAGGTACTTCAGACAGCGAGTATTTCGATTTTGGGGTGGAAAACATTCTTTTCAATGGTTTTTCTGGTCCAATTATTGATGAATCTTTGTCATTGCCAAGCTCTTCTGCATGGGAAAACAAATTCGAGATATCTGATTTAGCCTTGCAAAATGCGATCGAATTGGAGCAGAACTTTGGATTCGGCATAGGTTGGTCAATCTTGCAAGACAATGGCCTCAATTCGTACCTTCAAAATCCTATTGATCCATTCATTCGGAAAAACCAAATCATTCATTCTATAATTACATCTTTACCACCAAAACAAATATGTGACGATTTGATAGACTCATTCGACGCTCGGTATAGCTTTTTAGTCGGCAAGGTAGTGCACACCCCCACTCTCAAAGTCGAAATGGCTCAGTGTAAGTTCTTGCACTGAGATAAATATCTCTTCTGACGTTTGATAAGTCTTTCGCGTTCAATGCGGAGAACTACGCATACGTTTTGTAAATAATGTGGGGCTCGGCTGGCTCTCTGTCTTGCTTCTTGTTATCTCGCTCGGATCTAGGTGTTTCAATCACTTGTGTCTGCTATCTGAAATTTCGGAAGATATGACTGACCGCAAGTACTTTAGCAGAATCGCTCTTTGGACCTCCGCAGCTCGAAGCGCTCTTCAATTAGCACAATATACCAGTTCACGCGACATCAATGTTCTACAAGCATTGTGTCTGCTATTACATGATGGCGCAGACTCCCCCCATGCAAATACTGCGCTCCTACGAATTGCCATAACAAATGCTCAATTTATGGGATTAGACAAATTGCAAAAGATCCCAGATGGAAGTCCAAGAGATTTGACTGTGCGGCATGAAATAGCGAAGCGAATTTGGTGGTACATCTCATTTCACGAATGGCTTATGGATCACCAAAATGAACGATCAGGCATTATGCAAATGTTTATGACTCCACTGCCTGGAAATTACGACGATGAGGATCTTCAATTTGATGCTATAAGCAAGGCAAAAGATCATAGTCACCACACAGACATGACTTTTGTCTTAGCATGTACAAAGCTCGCTATGTTATCCCGTCAAAGATCTACTAATACACTCGATCATTCTACGCCGAACATACAAGAAAAACATGATGCCTACAGCCGCGTTCTTAGTGATTTCCCATCGTTGTCGAAAGCAAGCTGGCAACAGAACCTTAAGAAATCTATGAACTGTAGCGACCGAATGCTGCATATCCAGCGACTTCTTTTTGAAAGATTTGCCCTTTCAGTACAATTGGATCATCACAGAGACCAAAAATGTGCAATATGCGTAGATATAGCCGGCAGAATCATACAACTCCAAAGAAGACTCAAGATATCACACTGTGGGCATGGACTAACGCTATTTAATGTTGATGCCATATATTCTGCAGGTCTCACACTTCTAGCCAATTTAGAAGCGGGAACGACAGAAAATGATTTTCGCCGTATCACGACACGAGGGGAGGTCATTGAGGCTTGCGAGATGCTAGAGGAATTAGAAACTCTCTCACACCATTCAAGCTCGCTTCGAGAAACGGCTCATGGATGTTCAAGCACTTTGCGAGGTCTTTTGCAACAAGATGAAATGGGCTTTCAAATTAGCAAGGGGACTTAAGTGAAGTTCAATATTGTATTTATGCGTGATTAATCGGAACGTTTTGTAAACGTTAATCTTCTCAAAGTATCAAATAAGGATCAACAGCTATCTAGATCATACGCAACTTGCCCTCCTTTATCCTACTGAAAGCGAGTCGATCATATGTTGATTTCTACGATGAGATCTGATACATGCGAATTTTTATCAGTCTTATCATTCAGCGAAGACCTTTCAATATTACTATAAGTCTGACACATGTTGTTGTGAAGTGCACTGTTGAAGACAGTGCAAGTAGCAATATGGTAAAGGGAGCTATCCTTATTTATTCTCAATGGGTACTTCGTACATGTGCCCTGTACTCATCTTTTACAAGGGCTGCAAGAATGGTGTGACCCCACACAAAATTGTTGAACAATGGTGGTCGGGATACAGGACAAAAGGAGGTGAACAATGGATACACAGTAGCGTCATACAGCTGTCCCTTCTATTGCATAGGGACATATGACCTACAGCTACATGTTCTTCAAGTAGTGGCTGTTATATCCAACAAAAGCCTCTGACCTTACATATAATTCCAGCCGTAGAAAGGCCGCAAAATTGCGTGCTACAATTGCTAACACGATCCTTGTGCACCCGAGGTCACTGGCTCCTTTGTGCTAAGTACAACTAGGTTGTATCTAAGAAAAGGAAATCTATGCACATTGTTGAGTGCTTATAAACCTTTCACCTTGTATGATAGGTTCTTATTGATGCCGCGCGCGGCGTGTGATGTTATTGAGTCAAGTTGAAAATGACAATCGCGTTCCCTGTACAGGGCCAAGCGTGTTCCCTGCGCAGGGCCAAGCGTATTCCCTGTACAGGGCCAAGCGTATTCCCTGTACAGGGCCAAGCGTATCCCACATATGATTACAACCATCTAAAACTATATAAATGATCTCTATGTAGATACTCTTGAATGGCAATACAATAGTGATCAACAAAGCACTGAAGAAAGGCAGTTACGCCACGTGCACCGGATCATTGTATTCAACTATAGTTTATATGCATTTGGGAGATAGAATTACGAAGCACGGCTTTGCGGCGTAGTCATGCCATAAACAAACTCCGACTGAGACTGGAATGTAAAATGGTGTCTTGTACCACTAAATTTTTACAGTATAGGGTAGGGAATCTTTATACTAATATGGACAGATTCCCATAAGTTATGCACTTATATATTTGGGCAGAAGGACACACATTGAAGATCAAGATAACAGTAAGATCTATCCTGTCTTGGCAGTATTAATCCAGTCGATATTTTCCTCTTTGCATTCGATCCGTTGTCGCGTAGTCCCGAAAAGGGTGTCCCATACTAGTTGAAAGTGTTTAAATGCTTCATCCATAACAATGTACTTTCAGTAACTCACATCTAGTTTGCTTGCCATAATTAGACGAGCTTCGCCATCCAAATCGATGATGTTGATCATGATCCTTCAAGCAATATTAGCTACATCAAAAAGTTTTAAAAATTACCCTCTTGTACTTACTTCTAAGCATAAGTCCATATCGAACCATCGCAGAATATAACCTGTCATTGGTGTCTGCCAGTAAAGGCGGATGCCAGAATGACCAAATATTTCAGTCCATATGATCATTTGCTGGGCCATAAACCACGTTGCAAAGTCGAAACGAACGACAACCCATGTTAATAAGGGTATTACTAGGATATCGCACCACTCTTGCTCGCGATCAGCAAAGGCGCTTAGCAGTGGGTTGGGATGTTTGGTAACATGGTGCAACCTGTGGAACTTCCAAAGCCAAGGAACTTCATGCATACCACGATGATACCAGTAGAACCAGAAGTCTAGCACAGCTGAATAAAGAAACATTTGCACTGGGAACCATGCGCTGAGAGTTGGCTTTTCCTCACGATCATAGACAAGAAATGTTGCAAACAATGGACGAATAGTCACAGTTCCTATCATAGACCAAAAAATTTTGCCACTGTACAAATCGGGTACCCCGTCACGCTTGTGTGAACCGTCGAAATAACCATAGCGCAAAGCCATACGATTGAATACTTTTACTGCAGAAACTGCAAATAGTTTGAATGATATAGCATAGCTAAATAGAGCAATTGACAAGTTTTATGAGTATTTTCAGTACGTAGAGATATGGTGAGCTTACAAAAAAAATGCAAAAATCGGATGCCAAGTTTTTCCTGAGATTTCCATGTACATACGGTGGATCGCCAGTGGCATGACACCTCTTGGTAAGATCCACAGCCATTGCTTCCATACCGGATAGAAAGGAACTTTGTCTGAGCTTTCATGTACCGGTGCTGCTGGGCTATCCTTGGTTTGTTGTAATAAATTCAGCGAATTGATTGTACGCTGAAAAAAATTCCACTCTTTAGGATCTTTCAAGTGCCAGGTTGCTGACATTTGACTCCTTGGTGCGGGCTTGAGGTCTTGCTCTACCATTTCGTCTTATTGGATAGGAGTTGCGAGAAGCATTCCGCAAGTTACTCCGTTATAACTCCCCCACAAAATCGCGGTTCATCCAAAGCGCGTGAAAAAACTGCTAGTTATGTTACTCTCGGCGTTCGTAAAGAACCCCTTGCAGAGACCGAGCTGTCTGACTGTCAGTAAGTGATCGAGCCACGTGAACTTTTACTATACAGTATATTCACTTCATATCACATCTGACTTCATGTAGCATTATTCCGTCGCATGGCGGTGCTATGAATTACATTACTCGCCCTTCAATCGGGAATGACAATCTCCGTGTTGGTTCAGAGTCAGATAATTTGATTCAACAACATCACACGCCGCGCACCAATAAGGACCCATCACATAAAGTGAAAGATTATACAACCTTAACCATGTATATAGAATTCTTTGCGTTCGAGTCTTTCTTAGCACGTAGAAGAGCCAGAAACCTCAGGTGCGCAGGGATCGTGTTTTACATTTACACACCTGAAATAGAACGACTTTTACCTTTCTTGTACAAACCTTAGCTTCTGAGCTAACTCAACATTCAGCCTTTCAGATCGCACGTGAAATCGTGGTCACGCTATAAGAAAACTTCCGAGGAACAATGCACAATTTGGAAGGTTTGGGCACTGGCGAGCACTGACGCGTTGATGCATGCTCCACTTTTTTCTTACTCCACTTTTCTCACGTACACGACTCCACTTTCTCCTAGTACGCGACTCCACTTTTTCTTCTAGTTGCTCACTCGGATACCGATTCCTATTGTCATACACCGGGCATATAGCAGTCACTACTTGAAGCAACCTCATACGCTCTATGCACGTGAACATTTAGTACATATTTTATCCACTTCATATTCTATCTGGGTTCCATCTAGCATTGTCGTGTTGTATGGCAGTGCTACGAGTTCAGTCACACATCTCTATATAAATAACACCTTATACATTCCCTCATCTAAATGTGAATAATCTTAGCCACAAAGGAACACGATTACTCCCTTACCCAAACTGCTACTTGCACTGCCTCCGACAGTGCATTTCACAACAATACACGCCCAATGATTCTTAGGATGATAGTAAAATGAAAGTTGACCTGTTACACTTTCTCAAAACCGTTTAAGTTCAATTCACTTTCTCTTGCTAAAGTTCGACATAAGTGCGCGCACTCATTTCTATACATTATTTACCTTTAGTGGGATATCAACCAGCCAATTTTTTTCGCAGCGCCGACAAATATGTATAACTCAAGACAACTTTGTACGAGAGTAACTTAACCTTAGAGAAGTCTCTTCGTAGTCTGAATGTTACCGCATGCTCACAGCCATCGTACCATGGTTTTCAATTGTACGCGCTCACAACAAGTATTTGTTGGATTATGCTACCTATGAAGCTTGCTTACACACGTTTCAAAGGATCTCAAAGCCTCATTTGCTTTGCAATCTTTGAACTCCATCCTCTTGCACGTTCGAAGCCATTTCTGAAAAATTGCAAATCAGCAAACGCATTCATGATTTCTTCTTGGCTGCACAAAACAAAGACCCCATGCTGAACAACGGTTTGATTGAGGGGTTGACCGGCGATTACAACCAATCTTGCATCTTCACTGGTATCACTATCATGAGCAATCCAGATGCCATTCTCTTCAGTGGACTCTTTATTGGAGAGAACAAGTGTATTGAAAGGCTCGTAAGATTTAGCATCAGCGCCTGCACCAACCCTAATGTTTGCGGGTCCAAGAGAATATATGAATGCGTTGAATCCAATTGGTATTTCTTGGAAGACCGAGCCACCTTGTTTAATCCTAATGTCAAAGTACCAGCAAGCTCCATCTTTTAGACTTCTAACAGGAGAGGTGGTTCCATCTGGTAGTACAATCTAATCAGTGTGGATTGCACACTTCTGCTACTACTTACGACTAGTTCCAGCGAGGACTTTAATTTCCCAAAGTTTCCCTTCTGTTTCTTCAGGTTGATCAGCCCGAGGAACAATTGTCGGAATGTTTTCCTTCCTGTATTCTTGATAGCTAGGGGGATCCATCTTGTTTTTTTTGGGTAGGTCTATCCACAACTGCATACCTATTGGATCCGGTAGTTTCTGCCCATTTTCATCTCTATGTTTTGGAATTTCAGCATGCTATTTCACGAGAATTTCTATCTTAGAATCTCACATAGAAACGATATGCTGCAACTTACCATGATACCTCGACCAGCACTCATCCATTGCATATCTCCCGGTCCTATGGTTCCTGCATGACCCGCAAAATCTTCATGTTGGAAGTATCCATCAAGCATATATGTGACTAGTTGAAGCCTTAGAAAAGAAATACTTTTCGGGCACCCCACTCTACTCACCAGTCACCATACCTCTGTGAGGGTGATCTGGAAATCCAGCCCCTTCTTTCACGCGAAAATTGTCCAGAAGCAGGAAAGGGGATAAGTTGCGTAAAGTTCGAGTACCAATAGACCGTCGGACACGAGCTCCAACACCTTCAGATTGTTCGATAGCTTTGACCTGCTGAACAACAGTGCGGGATACAAGTTTCTCTGACGAGCCCATCGTGAGTATATGTAAAAGTGGCTTATGATTCGGAGTAGGGAGTTATAGAATGAGGCAAAATTAGATAGATGCCCGTGCGCTTCTCGGAAAAGCGGAATAAGTAAAAATTCCCACAAGCTGCAACAAGATCACGGGCATCCGCGCTGAGGGATCCATTTTTCTCACATTAAAGAGGATCATAGTGATTCTGCTTGTTCTTTACTCACTTGTGGAGCTGTCTCTATACTTATTGGCGCATGTGAAGAAGGCTATTGAATTTTATTACTCACAGTGGACTATACTCGAGCTTAAGAAGTTGTGTCTGGTTCAAATATTTTCAGGTACACTGCCAGTAGTGCGGAAGCCTTTCACTCAATAGTGTAGAGTTCAGCGGCAGGAAGTTTTGAGGTTCTTCAATTGCTGGATGTGAAATTACAATCGTACTTCCCGATGCACAAGCCCAGAAGTGTCCGCGAATACTTGGGATGGCGGATACTTGGGATGTTGTCAATCGTAACGTACCGAAATTTGACGTGGAACCGCTAAGATTATATATGTGATCTTGAAGTAGATACTAATCAGAATCTTTATACAATCGTGATTAACGAAGCACTGAGGGAAGGCAGTAACGCCACGTGCACTGGATCATTGTATTCAATTGTTGTTGTCAGCCCATCGAAGAATGTTGCCAACGATCTGTGAGAAGGGGAATTCGTTCAAAACGCCGTGACCACCAGGGATGTATACAGCAATGTAAGTTGTGTCCTTATAGAAGCCATTCCCCCATACCTCTTGCAAATTCAAAGAGCTACGCAACTTTTGCTTATATTTCTCAAATATTTCTTTCACTGCCTCGTCATCTCTTTCACTGCCTCGTCATGTTTGGAAAAGCCCACATTTCGAACTTGACGAGGTCTCCCGAAATGGTAGCGATATCAACTTCAAAGCCAGCTGCGTCAAGGTGGAGTACAGGCAAGAGCATTTCCACAGGATGATTTCCAGAAGAAAAAACTCGCCTCCGTCCATCTTGAGATAGCGCTCCTGAGTAGCGATCAACAGAACTTTCCATTTTTGCCTTCGTAGGCATTCGGGTAGTTGGCTCCATCGAAATCTGTTTTGGAAGGGACATACTGGGTCAAGGAAAATGGCGAAGGGAACCAAGCATCATCTTCAGCCTGGTCTGCTATTAGGCTTACGGTCGTCTGATTTGAACATGATTTGAGCTGGTCAATATCTGGGCCGAATTGACCCTCCACATTACATGATGCCCACTTATTATAGACATTGGTACTTCCATTTCTAGTGCGGAAAACTTAACAGATTTGTAGAGATGCTCTGGCTATAGCAGAAAAAGGCTTGTGACTCTCTCTGGCGCAATGTCTAAGTTTTACAAGGACACGCGCGATCAATTAGTGGGTCTTCAATGTGCGCGGGATGAGAACCCATCTAGCCGGGGCAAGGAAAGGTCATCACGGTCAGTAAAACACGCATTGAATTCCCTAAGTACAAGAAAGCAAAGATACTATGCCAAGCGCGAGCAGATTATCACTTCGCTGATAAGAGGAATGAAGACCGAATTCGATTTCATGCATGCAGCATAGAATTTTTTGGTCGTTTCATCCAAGTGAATGTTCAGGAAAAGTCAAAGGACGCCAAAACTCAAAGAAGGTAACATAAATGTGAGGCGCAAACAGCACGCCCTGAGTAGCGCCATAATGGTCCACGTAAAAAGTGCCAATATTGTACAGAAATGACGAGATAGCAGCACCCACTATACAACTTAAAGAGCTGAAGCAATGGAGAGCAAGCACGGAATTGACATTGGTAGCCGACTTACGTTGTCCGACTTCCTAATCATGGATCCGTGAAGGGTGAGAGTATGTAACAAGGCTGGCGATGCTCCATGTGGGTCTCTCACAAAATCTTAAGTCCTAGCGTGGTCTTAATTCCGAAACTCCGCTAACTCTTCAATCGGTAGATCGAAAATGAAGCCACATTCCCATGAGTGTGTGGTGGCATCTGGTCTGAGGGTCTTCCACCCAGAAATACCCAATATATCTTCTCAATCTTGATATATGATGATGAAATTCTAGTATTAACTTTGAGAGAGTAAAACAATGTCTTTCTTCTTAGGTTAAGTGGTACATCTTTGAAAAATAATTTCTAAGCCGCTTTCACATCGATATATGTCAGAGTTAGAAAATGTGAACTTTAGTACTCTTAGCGGCTCTCCAACGGTTCGGGATTATCATACTTACCCCATCGCTTCTTGGATCCCCTAGGCTACTTAAATGTTCTTGATTTTCTCTTTAACGATTCCCTGATAGGCTTTTGAGTATGAAGGCTTCACATCCATTTCACTTAAATTATTCGTTTCCGTACGACACAGAAGGGGGTAGACACATCTCAGTAGACCTCTCGCAACATTCCGACACTAATAATCATTGCGAGATAATTCCTTGTCAAGTTGATCTGAAGGGTGAAATTCGATAGTCAGTCCCGCACTACTTCACAAACGATTTACTAATCAGGGTTTCGAAATTTTCTGGCAGTACTTCCCTATGTTCGCAGCCTCGCATGAACTTCACGTCTGTCGACGAAAGTATGGTGAACCAGAAGTTTTGCAGCCTTCAGCATTTGAACTTTTTACATCTTCCATTGAGCAAAAAGCTCCAGCATGGTCAAGACGACGATGATGAGCGAAACTATATTTTTGAAAATAAGCTTCCCATACTGATTCATTTAGATAAAAGAGCAGCTCGAAAAGTAAACTTTCATAACAGGAATGGTAAAGATATTTGTTTTGGCCTACCTCCATCATTTCACTTAGATTCCCCCAACGATAAAAATTCGAAGGTATCGAAAAATGGCCACTCTGCTCTTCGTAGTACCATGGCAGCCATGATAGGTTCTCTGGCGAAAAGTTTTCTTCACGATACGTCTAACGTGTCTGCATCAATCCAGTACTCCTTAGAGATTACAATAGAAGCGCGCAAAAGGATAAAAGGTGACAGGTTGGCATCTAAGCCTCAGATACGAAAATATAGTATTCCAATTGACTTATTGGACATTTCTAAAACAAATGTGGTGTCGGATGGTAGCAAAGGATCTAAATTCCAATCACCGTTTCAGAATACCTCAGTAAAGGATACAAGGACGACGTATCAGGCAATGATGTCTGAATCAATGAACAAGTTAACAGACACCAATGATACATTATTCAGCAGAGCTTGCGTTGTTAGATCAGTGTGTCCAGGAAATTTTCAAGTTGGGATGAAAGTCCCTTTTCTCATTGAACTCGATTTCTTTGATGATATCAACCCAATCGATATTGTCAATGTCGAAGCGACATTATACAGGAAAATTAAAACAACTTCAAAAGAGGGGACCATGGACCTTCAAGCCTATGAAACTCTAGCAAATGTCAGTACATTTGTCTTTTCTTGCCAAGATCAAGAATTTTCCGATGCAAACAACTGTTTTCACCATAATGTCAATAAAGAGAATATCTTGAAAAGAAGGACATCACTGCGAGGATTACTTGACTTGAGACCGGAAGAATTTTACGACATCACACCAACGTTCTCTTTCCTTGGATTATCAATCGAGGTGAGGCTTTTAACGAGATAAGTAAGAACTAAGTATTTACTGTCTTATTCAGTATACCCTTCAGATTCGAGTTCTCTTGAGCATAGCGAAGAGAATGAAGTGCTTCAAAGTGCATATGTTATGCAATATCAAGAATAGTAATCTTGTTCAATGCCATATGGACAAACTCGAACCATCTTATGTCTCCCAAATTCATGTCGATGAAGACACGTATGATGCTTTAGAATGTTTACCTCCACCATATGTGACACTCATGTGACACATTTTATATTTATATGTAGCTTTTACATACCTCATATTTGTACACAGCACAACAACTTCGTATAAATTATAGAACGGAACAAAGCTACTTTGGAGCTCCAAACGCTTTGTTGTATCAAGCGTCGGAGTGACTTCAAGGTGTTTCTTCGCGTGATTTATGTCCAAGGACAGCCCTCCTCTTCGGAAAAACTCAAAGAAAACAGGATACTAACACAGCTACATAGACATATATTACGTTAGAGGCAACCATACACACATAGTTTCCATCACATTACACACATTTCATGATTTTAAAGACCCATGTGAATCGCTCGGAAGTGACGAGTATCCTATTGCTTGACAAACGCTGTATCTCCATTGCATATTGCAAAACAGTACATATTCGACTTACGAACTAGATAGCGAGAGTCACTGCGATTCGGGCTACTTCTTGAAACCTTACATTTGTGAAGCAATCATACCACTTGAACTAAACCTACCACTTGAACTAAACCTACTGCTCTGATACAAAACGGACACATATATCTGATTAGTCCTGTGGCTCTCGTGGATACTTGTTATACCTTTTTTTGTAGTCTTCGTGGCTTTCAAGCTCCCATGGAACTGGTCGGGTGATTGGTTCTGAAGCAAAATCTAGACCAGCATCTTCGTATTCCTTCAAACGTTGCGCTGTAAGAGGTTTTGTTTTGTTCACGCTGTAAATTTTGATCTTGTGGCATGATTGAGTCTGCGATTCGTTTATTAGACCGTATAAAAAGCATCTGCAAATGAACTTACCACATGTAAATCCCAGTTCCACACAGATCGCACCGAGATTGGTTGGGTATTACATGACGAGTCCCATGCACGGACGAGGACCTCACACCAGCCTTCCATGTCTAAGGGAATTGAGGCTTTCCAAAGTCGCCAAGTGTAGTAATGCTTTTTGGAGAGATTTTCCTCAGGTAGTGGATACCAAGTAAAACCGCCGTCAACACTACATTCCACCCGCTCCACCCAGTTCTCCCCACCTGAGTAGGCCCAACCCTCAAGGTCAATACTACCACTATGTATAATAATGTCACCATCGTTAGGCTTCATAATGGCTGATGAGACGGGCATTCTCTCGATGCTGAATCCATTACTAAACAGCGTGTTGTGCTTTCCATATTGCGTGTTCGAATAATACAGATACTCCATGCGCTGAACCGGGCCCCAACTTGGCTCGTCCAAGATATTGATTCGAGTAAGCCATTTGGCAGAGCGAGCACCGATCACGCCAGGTACAACAACCCGAAGAGGGTAGCCGTGGATTTCTGGAAGTGGCTAGATAGAAGCAAGGTCCGAGTTTAGCTTACACATCTTTGTTGTATCAGAGTATGACTCATACCTTCCCATTCATGTCCCAGGCTAGCATAACATTCTCCTTGTCGACGAACCTGTAGGGCACACTAACTGCATAGTTGTACACCTGATTGAACTTGAAATAGGTGTCTGCGCTGATGAATTCTGCATGTGCTTTCATATTGTCGACTGTTATGCCTCCGCATGCTCTCTCAAGGACATCTTTGAGAAATACGCCTGTATATACAGCATTTCCTATCGCTCCTTCTGGCCATGGTGCATTTGGAACAAGAAGTCCATGTCCAGGGTATAAGGCAATTTGCTCACTACGCCTTGTACCGCAACATTGAAGTGTGACTTCTAATTTCCTTTGTGGGAACTTAGAGGGATCTCGAAGATCTTCCAGCGAGAGTTTTACATTCTTCTTGATTTTGCCGCCAATTTCTAGTTCGTACTTCTGGGGATTGATACATTTCGGAATACCGCCATGATTACGCACAAAGTGGTGGTCATTAGGGGTTATGGGGTTGTCCATCAGGGAAACATGGTTAGGCTCGCCGTTGTAGGGAAAGGCGAGAACGTGAGTCATGCTAGAGCTCTTCTCTTTCAGTACGCGTCCCCAACTATACTCTGGAACCGTGTCAAGGCCGATTGCATGATGAAAGTCTTTGTACAGGTCTCCGTACAAAATTGGATTACGCTTCGGAAGAGGCGTCAACTGGAATTCTGATCAGAGACGGATATTAGATGTTGCCGGATTTTTCTACATCTTAGCTTACCTGGAGGTGGAGGAAACTTCGTCGATTTCATTAGACCATGGCCAATTTTCTTCTTCTCAGGGTACTTCTCCCATTCAACGTAGCCTTCCCATACCTCTGGTTGCTCCTCAGAGAACTGTCCGTTTTGTACTTGAGTCTCGCTGACTTTCAATTCACCCTTCTCTAAGGCTTGGGCTGCAACTAAGTCTCCTTTCGCAGCTGCCTCAGCCTCTTTTTGCCCAGGAGTAGCGCGTGTTGGCCTTTTCTTTGACATGGATGGTTGTAGCGATATTGTTTGTTGTTTGTTGAAAAAGGGACGTTGCTGAGAAGGTATTGTGGTGCCACTTGATATATGTAACCTTGTTTCGAGCTTTGCATCCAAATTAAATGCTGACTCTATTGTACATAAGTTTAGCGCTAACAGATGCATGATGTAGTACATCTTGCAGATTTTCGCGCGGATCAAAGTACTGAAGTAAGCGTCTCTGCCCTGCTGAGCAATGTTACACAGCTAGCTTTCGAACACATCAAGAAAAGGTATTTCTTCATTTTGTATCTCAATGACCGATCGATCTGTAATAGTGGAGAGGTGTGGAGAAGTGGGCAATCGCATGTTTGTGCTAAGAGGCAATTATGACACAGCCACTTCCTCAAGACTGTATGATTGTAATTTGTCTTTAATTGACGCTCATCAAGATCGACATTATATTTACAGACGGTGGGATAGTAAGAACTTCAATATGTTTCTATGCACCTAAAAGAGCTTTATATGATTATGATGCTTGCATTCTTCGAAGTGTGCCGTTGAAATCTTTTATGAGTTTCATTTATACGCCTCGCTTATACACTAGGTGATAGTATAATGTTATTAGAAGGTGAGTCTGCCTGAAAATCGAATAGGCTCTTTAGAGCCTCCCAATTACTTGGAAAAGTCTCATTTGAGTGCAAAACATTCGAAGGAGCTCGGCATGTGTCGATCGCGGGAACTATCTGCGATTCATACATACCGAAATCCTTCTGATCACTTTCAATGGGATGTAAGAAATTTTGTGAATTATGTTGTAAATCTTGATGCGCTTCTGGTATAGATTTGAAAACATTTTCATTTTGTTCTGGAGACGATTGCAATCTGTCTGATAAGACTTGAATCTGAGTGCCAAAGTGGTCAATAGATTGTGAGGCTGTTGTTGTAGGATGGCTAAATAGCACCCTTCCAATTTCTCTCTTCTGCTTTGCCTGACAAGACGAACAACTGCTTTCGTAGAAATCATCTTGCCCAATAGTTTGATCTGGGAAACTGTCTTGCTCAATAGTTCGAAAAGATACGGCTTTTGAAAAATTATGTGATCCAGAGAGTCTAAGTCTTCTGTAATCATTCTCGTTGTCGCATATGGCTATTTGTTCATTCGGGCATCTGGTGCTCTTGCTACCCTGTGCGAAGGCAGATGAACACGAAGAAGTTCCGGAATGCACAACTAGATATTTATTCCTCTGAAGTTCTTGAGATGCTATGCAGCGACACTTTGGGGATGGTAGCATGTCAGGAACTTTCTCGACTTGGTGCACTAGGCCCTCAGCTCCTATGGGACTTGACTCGAAATCCTTACACGATGGAAGAGCAGACTGAGAGCAATGGTGTGACTTCAGTCTGTCAATTTCACGGGCTTGAGAGTATAGGAGACCCCTCATTGCTTCTAGTTCCGCCTCTAGCTCTTGAATGCGAACGTAGACTCGGTGACGTTGTCTCGCCTGTGCGAGTCGATTTTGCTCCCTGCGTTTAAGGCTCGTCTCTTGCGATAGTCGTCGCACAGCTCCCGAATCGTCAGGATCTCTAATACATTGCGCTACTTGTTCCAATCTTGAGAGAGAAACTGTTTCTTTCCCATTATTCTTCATCTTTGAAGGTAGAGTTTAACCTACACATTAGACAGACCTTAGCGAATTTGAGCGTTTTCTACAGATGCTTATATCTGTCAATGTACGATTTACTTTTTGAGATTGATCCTTTGAATAATGTAAGTTGGCTCCTTACAACGAAGTTTTGAAAGTTGCATGTACAGAAAGCGAAATTATTTACATGGCAACCAAACTGGAAAGAAAATATTGAGCACCCAGAAATGGATGTAGCGAGAAATATTAATTCCGTTCCATCAGTATTAGTGCGTGTTTTTTCCAAGTCATGATGCATATCTCCAGAGACTAAATGATGTACGAACAGTCATCATGCATATACACTTTACCGTTGGTGTTTGTCTTAATGAGAGAAATCCGACATGACAAATTAACGTATACTCACAAAGGTGCTTTCAACTACCTTTGTAGTAGCTTTGTCAAGAGCGATGAAAGTATGACACTCAGACGATTGCTACTCCCAGGTAGTCGCAGAAGTCTTCAGCACTTGAATATTGGTGTTTCCTCGACCGCGAGTCTCCAAAGTGCGTTTCTAAAAGGTCTTCAAATCAGACATCAACACGTTCAAGAAGCTTCATCAGCTCTTAAGGAGGATGATCAACTGAGATCTCAGGCCCGGAAAAAGATTCGCGAGGCAGATACGTTCTCCCTGCGAGGTTCTCCTGAGATCCTGGTTGATCGCTTCCAGCGTAAGCACACCTACTTGAGGATCTCGCTTACAGAGAAGTGCAACCTTCGCTGTCAGTATTGTATGCCCGCTGAAGGCATCCCAATCGTGCCATCCGAGTCTTTATTGTCTGCAAAAGAAATCTTGCGGCTAGCCAGAATTTTTGTTATTTGTGGTGTTACAAAAATCCGACTCACTGGCGGGGAACCCACCTTGCGCAAAGATTTAGAGGAAATCATTGAGGGTCTCAATAGCCTCAAACAAATTGGTCTTAAACAGATAGGCATAACAACAAATGGCCTTATTGTTGGACGTCGTGCACAAGACCTTACCAGCAAAGGATTGACACATTACAACGTATCTCTAGATACTCTTGATCCATTTTCATTCGAACTTATGACTAGAAGGCCAGCTGCTGGCCTTCAAAAGGTTCTGCGAACAATCCATCAGCTTGCACACATGCCCAAAACGGTCGTCAAGGTAAATGTCGTAGTAATGAAAGGATTTAATGATAAAGAGGGCGTAATAGAATTTATCAAATGGTGCTCTGACATCGACATCACTGTGAGATTTATCGAGTTTATGCCTTTCGACGGCAATAAATGGAGCATAGGCAAGCTAGTTCCTTATCAAACTATTCTCAACAGAATACACCAGCACTTTGGACAAGTAGAGAAGATCGAAGATGACCCCAATGACACAACTAAGCATTACAAGATACCAGGCGCAAAAGGTCGCTTTGGTTTCATCACGAGCATGAGCGAACATTTTTGCAATACTTGCAATCGTCTCAGGATAACTGCAGACGGAAACATTAAGGTCTGTCAGTGCTTGAAACCCTACGTATTCCTGACTTGCGAAATTAGAATTGCCTTTTCGATGGTGCTGGAGAAATATCAGTACGCAATGCAATGCGGGATGAATTCAACCCTGCTACCGATGACGATTTAAAAGACATTATAAGCAAAGCTGTTAGCCGCAAAAATAAGAGACATGGAGGAATAGAAGATATACAAGCTTTATCAGGGAACAAAAATCGATCAATGATACGGATTGGAGGCTAAAAGAAAGCCCTATCCCCTACTTGCTTTTCAGTATGGAAATAAAACATCACTGTGCTACATTAATGTAAAAAAGGAAAAGATTTGATAAATTTCTTGATCCAATCGAAGCGTGATCAAAAAGGAAAATATTGAAATATGTTTGCTGAGATATTCGAAAAGAAATGAAGGCTTCATAACACCTGAACATGATTTCAATGTAGCTTTTGACTATCACAGCTTAATGAAACTAATCGCTTGCTTAATTCAGCGGCGAATAATTGTCTACTTGTTTCTGGATCGCCATGGCTCTTGGCAATAATTTCTCTGGTACACTTTTCCCGACTTCAATAAAGCTGCCAGTTTTATTATGAGACAATGGAAATCCAAAGTCACGACGCATGATAACTTGATGAGATTGGCACTCAGTGAGAGTTAGGAACAATAGTTAACGAGTATAGGGCATTGCTCCCGGAGAAGTCACTATACAGTTGACTATAGTCAGATAGTACCTTCAAAGACGTGAGTGGAGCCATAATACCGGGTGATTTGAATGTATGCCTTGTTTGCCTAGCACACCAGCTCTATCGCGATGGAAATTGTCGAATTCGTACGGCACCAATCACAAGACCTCAGGGAAGTTTGTTGCTATTTCACAATAATACCGCAATGATCGTGTGCGATCGGTAACGCGCAAAAGCGCTTTCCGCTCTACCCCAAACAGTAGCTCGCAGAGTTCCGAGTACTCAAATATCCTTGCTTGAAGTACGGGGTCTGCAGACGGGCCTTCTCAATTCAGGTGACGAAGTTGCCTAGATAGATTTCATTAGAAATTGTCGTCCGCACAATGGTGCGCGTCGTAGAAACCCTGTTAGCATGCCCATCAGAAGCCGAGCCAAATGCGTACCAAATGCGTACGTGGGCTCTTGTCCGTGCTTCCTTATCTGGAGTCGTTTGCCATCAAAGGTATCATACCCAGAACGTGAGCAGCCGGTAAATACCCAGATTCAATTGAAAAGTGGAGGGGTGTGTATTTAGTTCTCCTCTTGGCGTTAGAGACCATTTGACTGGCGATATTTTGCGACATTTAGCCCTCTCATGGGGAAAATTAGCAGTGCTAATCTGCATGCAATGCTGAGTCATAGTGAAAAATACGCTTATACCCGTCCCTTCATCGAAAGCAAAGCACAGTCTTACCTAGGTTACGTCTCTTCTAGAGTGTTCCTGCATTTGAATTCAATGTTCTAGACCCCTCTTCTTTGTCTTTGTGGAATAGCTGGATGGGACTATTGTATATAAAAGGCCTAAGGTTGTGGGGGAGATGTAGCATACATCGCCCTTTCCCAATAATGTCACTGGCAGGTATTCTTATCCTCACACGGCATGGTGATCGTCAAGGGTTCTACCAAGATCCAAGCAAATACACTGCGAGTAAGACAAACCTGACAGTACTTGGTGGCCTCCAAGAACTTCAAAATGGAGCCGACTTACGTTCTCTTTATATGACTGGAGATATAGCTATTGAAGGATTGAATACAACAATTGTGCAAGACTCACAGATCCAAGTTCTAGCTGATGCAGGCGGAGAAGGAGAAGTCATAGTCGACTCTGCAAATGCTCTTCTACAAGGTATGTTCATATCGATGTCGTGTGAGTTTTCCTTACAGAGTAATTTAGGATTGTATCCTCCCGCTGAAGAATCTATATCTCTCGCTAACGGGACGAGTGTAACTTGGAACAGGACCCAATTACTCCAAGTACAGACAATTGAGGCTAATGACCAGATTTGGCTGGAGGGATGGACGAGTTGTAATAGCTGGGAAGCACGGCTCAAGTAAGTCAAAGTACTTCAATTCATCTCTTCTATCTATTTTGCTGACCTAATATCAGCAACTGGTACGAATCCGATAGCTTCAAGGCACAAGCAGAGATTGCGAATCCATTTTTTGCAAGTCTAAAAAGCATTCTCGGAGACCGTTCAGCAAAGCTAGAAAATGCCTGGAACATTTACGACTTCATAAATGTTCAAAATATACATAATTCGTCCGTGTCTCAAAATCTTACACCGCAACAGCTTCAACAAGCACGTTACTGGGCCAACTATCACGAAACTGGTAGCTTTAGCGATCCTGATTTAAAGAACGTTGGTAACATAGCTGGACAAAGCCTTTTACCGCCAATTCTTGCAAGCCTAAGAGATATTGCCAATGCAACAGATCCTCTGAAAATCAGCTATATTTCGATTTCCTATAAGCCTTTCCTGTCACTCTTCAACATGTGGAGTACTCCTACACCATTAACATCTTCCGTTGTTGATTATGCGAGTACTGCTATTATTGAAGTGCGAACCGATAACACACTACGTTTACTGTTCCGTAATGGCACTCAAGGTTCATTCAATCCAGTTCAGTGGATGGGGCAATCAAACCCAAACACGTACGATATTGGAAGATTCATGGAGGACATGCAACCATACTCTCTCGAGACTCTGTCTAGCTGGTGTGATGCCTGTCAAACTACTGATGCGCGCGGCTGCAACACATTGGCTGCCCTTAATGGTACTGGTGGTGCCGGATATGCTAGCATTGATAGCACAACTGGCCGCCACCACGTCAGTCCTGTGGTAGCAGGTGTCATTGGTGCTATGGTAACCCTTGCTTTTGCAGCCTTTGCAATGGGTATATGGTCAGTTTTGCAAGCAGCATTTAGGCGCCGTCAGGGCCTACGCGGTGGGTCCTCAATACATTCTTCTTCAACTCATGGAAATGAAGTTGATCGCATTGAAAAAGCAGCTACATCTTCTGTCTAGTCTTCTTCTATACTTTTTGTTCTTTGTGATTATTACAACATTTTCGAGGTCACTGAATTTGAGAGAAATATTAGTAACATTCGCTGAATGCTGACCTCTTCATACCCCTTACTAGTATGGAAATATCCCCGATCCTAGTCGAAAATGAGTGTTGTGCCGGAAAATTGCGTGAGACCAGTTCACTGAAGTCTCACCCATCTATGATCCCGATCATACGCGCACGCGCAAAAAAGTGAAATCGTGCAGGAAATTTGATATTCACCTTCAACGACACCCAGAATCGGAAAACGGAGTTAAGAGAGCTCCCACAGTACCTTATGCACTAAGCGCTATGTGCAGTGAGTTGGTTATACAGTGTTTATACACTGAAACCATGCATTTCATATTTTTTTCATATGCGGTAAGATGTTTGTGGAGAAGTATGTGGTTAATGGATCTATTATATTTTCCCTCAACTTTAAATCTCTGGTGATTGGCTCTTCAAAGATATCTTTTGCAGTTGGTACAAGGAACATATGAACAGTATCGTTGCTGAATTGTCTGTTCTGAGATGACTGGCAGAAGGGCATGACTGACTACGTTACCCTTTCTTCATGTATATGGACATGGTTCAATACCCGCGACGAGTATTTCTCCCGCCTTTGTGATAATGTTACCAATCATGACATATGACTCCGTTACCATATGATGAAATTCATTTTAATCGTACATTTTTTCTTGCCTCCGCGTACCAACAGTATGTATATGAGACGCTTGGTAGGTGGCGTCATCCGAGTGTATGCCACTTGCCCGTGCGATTTGTGAAAGCTCTAGTCAAGTAATCAAAGCGCATAAGTGTGGTGGAAGTGTATGGCCATTCACATAATACTTCAAGAGGAAGTATACAATCGTTGATACTATCTCTCACCCCCTGCGATGCTACTAGACAACAAAATGAGACTCATGGTGCCACCCATGTACCTGATCTAGATAGTTGGTCCAACACAAGGGGATAAGCACAAATGAATGAGGTATTTCAATACACGAAAGAAGGGAGCGATTCAACAGTATGATGTTGAAGACCCATCAAACAAATACGAAAAAGGGATACACTAAAGCAAGAAAGGAAGTCTCGCTGATTAAACGTCTCAATGGTGCAAAGTTCGGTGATTGATGGCTTGGCGATCTGGATTGAGAATAAAAATCTCCATTCTGCTCAGAGTCAGATAAACTAACTGGACACAACCACAGGCCACACGCGGCACAGCTAAGAATCTCTGACGTAGGGTGAAAGATAGAGAAGCCGACATCATATACATATATTTCTTTCCTTAATACGATCTAGTTTCACTTGGCACAAAGGAGAGCCAGCGACCTCAGGTGAACTGCAGGTCTCCGTCAATTACATGAATACACATGAATCAATGTACGCGAGATTTACTCAACCCTTACACTGCCACTTTCTTCTTCAATGCAGAAAACCAGCTCTTTTTCCCGTGTCCTGTTGCTTCGCTCTTTTCATTTACGAGTGATGTAGAATACTTGCGATTGTTTTGCTGGGCTTTCGCAGTAGTGATATCCTCGGTAGGTTGCACTGAAAGAGAATGGGAAGTAGAGTTATCAACATGTCGTTTTTGCCTTTCTTTCTTTGACTCAGTAGCAGGAACTTCCTGGTTGGCGTCCGATTGAGGCTTCATGACTCTTTCGTCGTCAGATATATCCTTTGTAATGCGATCCTTTCGCTGTTCATACCCATCAATACTGTGCATAATGTCAGAGGCACCAGACTTATTCTCATATACAAGATGGCCATTGAGAAATGCAATCGGAGGTGCAGGCAAATCAAGGCAAGTTTGCCAATCCCCAAACTTGCCGTCTTTGACTAGTTTGCGTGTTCGATCTTCCACGAAATCTACTGGTGCTCCAACAGCAATTTCTTGTAGCTCACGTACGAGTGCTTTGCGGCTATGTTCGTGTCCCATTACCTCCTGAACATGAGACCCATTAGTCATTGGATACTGCCAACGAATCATGCCAGGATTGCCTCGTGAAAGATCACCATTTCGGTGATGAACCCAAAGTCCCTGCCAGTATGGTTCGTAGTCGAAATGGGAGACACGAAGCTTTTTGGCAAGAACTCGACGGGCCTCTGTAATGTCATCGTCGCCTTGCGTGGAAGCCCACCGCCGCGTGGCTTCTTCATATTCTGTACAAAGCTTACGGTGTGCGTCCCAGCGAAATTTCCTCTCTTCTTCGTCTTTTTGCAAATCATTTTCACCTTCTTCTGGAGGAACCCACTTGAAATCTACATCGACGTCACCCCCGATATACTTTAGCAAATGCTCTCTTGGTATCTCCTGTAATAAGTGAACTCTTAGATCCATCCTGATAAGGAGTGTGCACAATGCCTCCATACTCACCTCCATGAGCTCTTCCGGATGATTTGTAAAATGAACCTTAGCCCTGACGACAGGATCTAATAGCCACTTCACTAAATTCCAAGCCCTTTGCAGTATCCAAGGTGCTTTATGTAAATACAAGACAGACAAAGTCTCTGGAAAGTACGATTGTAAGCACTGTAAGATGTAAAGGAAGTTTGTGACATCTAGATTGGATGGGCCAAAGCCTGTACAGTCGAATAGCAAGACCTGTATGAGAAAAAGGGTAAGCTATTCTATCAAGAAAACATCGCACGCTCACAATCTTGTCGTTTGGTGGTACAACAAGCAATCGTACAAGCTCAAAATGGGCAATAATGACTAGAAAAGGGACAAATGAGAAGTGTATTCCAACTCTTTGATAAGTATCACGAACACTTTTTCGTTGTAGACTGTGGCTGAGCCCATATAATATGTTTGCCAAATTGCACGTACATGACAGGTTGGTTTTTTCGATTTGTTCCTAGCGTAAAGACTTTGCCATTTTCTTCAAAGTTCTCGATATACTTTGGTATTTCTTTACCATTTCCTAAATCGCCATTCACTAGAAGACTATCCAAATTGGTATCTAGGCGCCACTTCAATGTGGAGGCCATCATGGCAATAGCATGGTCTACATCCCACTGTAATCACGATATTCAGACAGCGTACAACAAACAACATTGACTTACTTTACGGGCACGTAAAAACCGTAGCATCGTGATGTCTGGATCATCACGCTTGCAAAGTGTCCAAAATGCTGTTCGCAGTGCTTCAGGCCCGTAGGTGTGAAGAAGTTTTTCCATATTTGCTTCTTCAGTTCTAGCTTGTGCGGCTGCTTTTGCATCATCCTCCTGAGAAATACCGCTACCTTTGACAAGTTTTGATGTTCCACCCATTACGCCCAGTTTGCTGCCTTTCGATGCTGCTTCAGATTCTACACCCCAATCTTCTGCGAACTCTGTTGCGCCTTCATTCTTCTCTCCTGTCGCACGATCGCAAACACTGAAGAATGCCTCCCACATTTTATATAGCTTTTTCTGCTGCTCCTCATTCAGATGATTTAAGTAGCCCTCGGGCATCTCGTATTGCTGCGGGATGATTTCCGTCCAGTGTTGTTGACTCATATTGTGTACTCATTAGAACTCAGTAGATGGGGGAGAATTTCTCGACGCTTTATACGTTTTCGGTTGAACTTGATAAGAGCCTAACTTGGTGTCGCTGTCTCGGGCATAATGTGTGGAGGTCGTGTCGCATCTGTACCCCGGACTTCTTTAGGCTAGAGGAACATGTAGAAAACCACGCTACTACACCGAAGACCGAGGAGGGGTGGCGTGTGACCTCAGCCGGGATTCTGCTAGAAAACGCGGACACTCGGCGAGAGATACGGGGTTATGAGAGTGATGAAGTTTGTATAGGACAAAGCCGATCGCCGAGGTACTGTGGGGCAACATTGTGGGATTTTACGGAAAACATGTCTACGGAATTAGCATGCGCTAAGGGTCGGTGTTCGGTGTGGAGTCGTTAATTTGACTCCAATTGGCGTTTTAAGGCCTCATACCTACCAAAAGCGTATATATATGCTCGAAGTATTGAGACTCTATTGTTTCAATCGCTACTCAGACCTCAGTCATGACGTTGCTCTCTTCTATCTCCAACATAACTGATATGAAGACTTTGTTGTGGAGCTTTATACTCCTGATTGTTCTTCTTATCATTTTGTACCCAAATCGTCCCATTGGTGTGCAAGCACGTCAAGGAATCAAAACTATTACACCAGCATATCCATTGGTAGGAAACCTTCCTTGGATATATTCTATTATTTCAAAAAGAACTCGTATTCTTGATGAAATTTATCGTTTGCAACATACACAAGCTCAAGGCGGCCAGCCATTCACATTGACATTCCCTGCTCTGGGCGGTAGAGTTACTGTCATCAACAATCCTGCATACCTGCACCATGTCCAGAAAACCAACTTTGATAATTATCCAAAAGGTCCTGACCAGCGACGAATAATGGCCGATGTGCTTGGAATACACGGTATTTTTGCTTCGGATGGGGAAATTTGGCTGAAGCAACGCAAATTAGCATCGCAAATCTTTTCAGTAAACAATTTTCGCACACATGTGCAAAGCACAGTCGTACAGGAAATTGAGATTTTGGATAAACTGTTAGAGGATACATGCAGGACGCAAACATGCATCAATTTCCCAGACGTGATGTTCCGATTCACACTGAATTCGTTCGCCCTTATGGCATTTGCTGCGGATATGAACTGTCTCCCACCATCTGTGGAGGGTTTATCGATCCCCAATGAGTTTGCTATGTCGTTTGACTTTGCTCAGATGGTGATGGATCACCGAATTTTTTCTTTGGTACCCAAATGGTCTGAATGGTTGTGAGTAAACGAGATAAAGAAAACGAGATAAAGAAGACGTTTACTCACATTGTGATTTGTCACAAGTACACGAGAAGGATATAATATGCGTAAAGCAATGAAAAGCCTCAATGGGTTTTGTTTACGTATAATTGACAAACGGCTTGCAAATCGTGAGAACGAGAAATCTGGAAATGCCACAGATAAGTCAGGAAAGGACTTGTTGGACCTGTTTATTGCAAAGGGGCTGAATCGTGAAGAGCTGCTTCCGGTAATTCTAAATTTTCTGATTGCCGGTCGTGACACAACTGCACAGAGTTTGGCTTGGATGTTTTATGAATTGTTCAAAGAACCAAAGTACGTCTTAAAAATACAAATATCTCCATCCAGACACTGATTGGTTGGGTATAAAGGCACATAAAAACAATTCGGAACTCTTTATTGCCTGTCTTGGGCTCACCGGAGGAGCAAAAACCCCTACAATTTGATCAAATGAAGGAGCTTCCTTACCTACATGCCTGCTTTTATGAAGCTGTTAGAGTGGGTACCGATTTTTTTTCTTGTCGCACCGTAGAGACTGAGAAGTTTTATTTTCTTCCATTCAGCTTTGGCCTGCTGTTCCAAAAAACCTCAAGCGAGTGGTGAATAGTGATCTTATCATTCCTTCACAAAGCGATGGATGTAATAACCTACCCGCCGTCGATGTACGTGCGGGAGAGACGGTCATATGGAGTGACTGGTGCATGGCACGTATGCCCGAAATTTGGGGGCCAGACTGTTCTGAGTTCCACCCTGAACGCTTCTTGGAAACAGACACAGATGGCAAGTTGCGTGTCAAGGAATTCAGCCCGTTCAAGTTTAATAGTTTCAACGCGGGTCCAAGAATGGTGAGTATATCCCTTCACCTACTAATTTTCAGTTATTTGACTTTTATTACACCAATAGTGTTTAGGCAAAACACTTGCAACGTACGAAGGCATGGCTGTGGCAGCTGCCATTATTGGCAGGTGAGTCCTCTGAATCAAACTGGGAGATCCTAATGTAAAATGCCGGGCTTGCCTAGGTATGATGTCATATATGACGATCATCAAATGAACACAAACCCGCCCACATACCAAGATAGTCTAACTCTGCCATGTACATCGTATTTTGTCCAGATGAGACCGTTTAGAGATGACGAGGTGTTTTAATTGAAATAAGCACGAAATAGCCATAGCTCAATTTTAACACAATTTACAAGGTGGCGGAGACCATTGCCTCTTTCGTGCAATTAGTAAGGCTCGATGTTAATAAGGAAAGAACTATATCTACATGGGGGTGGATTGCGTATCCTCCACTATATGTATTATGAATGGAGTGCTGAGGTGGAGTGTGTATGACTGTGCTGATTTTCACTTGATGTGTTTGACATTAACCCAACACGGAGATTGCCATTCTCAATTACCATCGTATCCTATCACTTTCTGTCAATACCCTTTCCGTATTATAGATTGAGAATTTAATTTATTATAAAAGATGTTTTTGAACCAGTTGAAAGTCCGTGCAAGGTTTGTGCTTCACTGCAGAGGTCGTTTTGTGCAGCCATTGTGCTGTATATTCTCTAGCGACATATAATGGACATAGGTTCAATGAGGAAGTGGAGCGGAGATAGCATGAACCCGATGGACCATTAAGTGGAGATGCGTATTTTCTCTCCACCCAGGGTCACGGTGCAACCTAAGTCCAGCTTTATGGAAAGGGCGAAGCGTTGATTAACCAATAAGCAAAATTTGTGTGTATCGGGGATATTCTCGTGCACGACATATATATAATTGGAATTTACCGGAAAGCAGCATCGGATAACAGATAGCAATGTCACATACTCCAACTTCCATGCAACAGATTTACACAAATGCCAATGGTACGAAAAGCCTCGCTTTAGCCTACCACAGGGCAGGAAAGTCAGGTCCATTACTCTTGCAAGACCATCGTACGTGACAGCACATGCCGCTGTGACTGGCATCGAATTAACCCTACACCTGCTTTGTTTGCTAGATCTGATTGAAAATTTGGCTCATTTCAATAGAGAGCGTATTCCAGAACGGTAAGAATGAGCGCTACATATTCGCTGTATGTCTCTGACAATCTAGGGTGCTATTTCATACAGAGTTGTACACGCAAAAGGGAGTGGAGCACATGGCAAATTCGTTTGTACCAACCCAATTTCTGATGATTGTATGGCAGCACTATTTACTACGAAGGGGAAAGAAACACCCGTTGTTGCGAGGTTTTCCACGGTTGGTGGGGAAAGCGGGAGTAGTGATGTAGCAAGAAACCCTCGTGGATTCTCTGTCAAATTCTACACAGAAGAAGGGAACATGGATTTCGTCTATAATAATACACCTATCTTTTTTTTGCGAGATCCTACCAAATTTCCTCTTTTCAATCACGTTACCAAGCGTACGCCAGATAGTCATCTTACCATAGACGATAATTCAACACCCGTGTGGGACTATTTCGGACAAAACCCAGAATGTATTCACCAAATTACTTACTTATTCGGTGATCGTGGCATCCCGCGAGGTTGGCGCTTCATGAACGGCTACAGTGGCCACACATACAAGTTCTACAATAGCAAAGGCGAATGGAAGTACGTACAAGTGCATCTCCTCAGTGAACAGGGTGTTCAGAATTTGACAAGTGGAGAAGCAGCTAGGTTGTCCCCAGACCACGCTCAGAGAGATCTCTTTAACGCAATAGAACGAGGCAATTTTCCGAGGTGGAAAGTCTGCTACCAGTCCATGACCTTAGAAGAAGCACAGAACAGTGGAATTGATATGTTTGATATTACCAACACATGGCCGCACTCGAAATACCCACTGCGAGAGATTGGGTATTTCGAATTGAATCGCAATGCGAAGAATTACTTTGCAGAAGTAGAACAAATGGCATTTTCGCCTTCTAACATGGTCCCTGGTATTCATCCAACTAACGATCCGGTTCTTCAAGCACGATTGTTCAGCTATCCAGATGCAAGTCGCTATCGGCTTGGTGTTAATTTTCATCAACTACCAATCAATGCTCCCCAAACAAAGTATGAAGTGACAAATTTCCAGCGTGATGGCTTTTATGCATTGCATTCTCAAGGTAGTTTGCCCAACTACCCTGCTACACAACCCTCGCTAGAATATGATAATCCCTATCGACCCTTAGAGCTACTAGAGACAGATAGAGAACATGAAAGCTCAGTTGGCCACTTTTCGCAGTCGATCTTCACTAGGAAAGATCTGGAAAGAGCACGTGATCTTTATCGTCGTGTATTTGATCAAGAGGCACGGCAGCGCTTCTTCGAGGAAGTAGCTGGCAACATGGCCAAAGTCGAAGCTAGTAAACACGGAGATGATGTGAAAGCTCGTGCTGTGGCGATCTGGTATCAAATGGATAACGGTTTCGGAGAAGCTCTCGCCCAAAATCTTGGCATCAAAGAATTTGAGCGAAATATTGCAACGATGAAATTTCTTGGCATTCAGAATGGAATCGACAATTCTACTGGCTGATGCTCAACCCCGTAGAATGAGTCTCGACTCTTTCGATCTCCTTTCATTCAAGTTTCTATCTAATTTTTGTTTTTGTGCGCCAGTATTTGTCAGAAACCTTCTCTGAATCAGAAATAAAACGTTTAATAAGAAAACAAAGTGTTGTGAGTATGTAGATGTGGAGCAGATTGCTGTCATGCGTATTTGTGCAGGCGAGAAAGCTCATGTAGTTTGCTTGGGTTATGTATGTGTACTTGTAGCCCTCACGACTAACTGTATGTATCAACAAATAAACCAACATTGAGATCATGGTTTATCTACAACACTTCTAAAGCCTTTTCATCGTTTCCAAGAGAAACAGTAGAAAAAGAAGGGGTTTTTAAAGAGAATATAACTTTAATTCAGGTTTGATAAGTATCTTTTTCATCTAACATCTTGCCGTTGCTTGTTTGATTTCTTTGTCTGCCACAATCTTGGACGGCACATACATTGATTTAGTTCTAATTCTCTCGACGCTATTACGAGGCCAATAGCAATATTGACGAAGCGGATATATCAGGACGTAGCAACTTCAATATCTTCTTTTTGGGGTCTACCTATATCCATCATTTTTGCATGCGATTCGTATGGTTCATACTCGTCTCGTCCGTGAAGAAAAACCAATGGGACAACCAGAAGCGCTGCCCCAATGACATTCCCAAGAAAACTAGCTATGACCGACTTCCATATGTACTCTCCCACACTGAAAGTTACTTTTCTAGTCATCAAAGCCTCTGTGAGAAGGAACATATTGGCAACGACATGGTCGTATCCTGCGCTAACGAAGAAAAAAATCGGTAAGTAGGCAATAACAACTTTGGAGACAACATCTTTTGCCAAACTTGCTAGAAAAACAGCAGCAATGACAGCATAGTTGCAGCCTATGCCCCGGATAAAGATTTTTCTAAAGTTGGCTTGTGTCACTTTCAAATTGGCGGCTTTTGCAGCACCCATGGCAATTTCTGGGGTGTATATTTCTCCAAAATGTACCACGATCCCTCTAAAAGGATTATATCAGAAGGGTTTTAACGCATCATCCTCGGACATATACCCATAAGCGAGTGCACCAACTAAATTTCCGAAAAAAACAATCACCCAGTCCACCGCAAAAGCCCATAATGGCACCTTCCCTTTGATTGTTGCCATGATCATAATACCCATCTGGGACGTGACAAGATCCGCTTGGAATAGAACCGTCATAATAAGACCGATGGGAAACACTGCCCCTTCTAATATTCTGAGAAGGCCTGGTGCTTGATCGGAAAGCCAAGGGTTGGCGGTCATGATGTGCACGAGAGTGCCACCGAAGGACAGCATAACACCACCCATACCAGCTTTGATGAATCGCACACCAGCACTCGTGTGATGCTTCTTGTGCCCCGAGTGAATCCAGTTCCATGTCGCTGTTTGGAGAGTAGTTATTTATCAGCACTCTTTAACGATACAGACAGAAAACCTACCTTGTTCAAGGCTAATCATCTGTGGAGATGTCATATTTGATCGTTGCATAAGGTGGGTATTTGAAAGCTTCATTCCGCTGCACTTAGAGTTGCCTTCCGCTTGTCCTTTGCTCCGGGGTATAAACGTGCAAAAAGAGTCTACGTTCTGACGGTATTTGCGGCCCTTGTCCGAAGTTCCTTGGAATGCGTCAAACGCGTAGCGCGTGAGTGTGCCGCTCTCTTAACACCGTTGCACGGGTAGAATCTCGTAGCTCCTTTGTTGTGGACATGAAAAGTATTACGCTCTATTTGAGCTAGATTGATAGATACAGCGGGCTGCATTGTGAAAAAAAGCGTCTTCTCCTCTTGAATAGAGCATTAAGTATTACAAAATGATCGCGAAGAACACCAAAGTTCACATCCACAGCCTTTGCCTCTGGTGAATATGAAAGAAACTTTTCATTGCCAGTTAACAAATAGGTATGGTTGTATCTCATAGTTGCCAAAACAGTAAGAAACTTTAATGGTTACGAGGCCTAAAGCGATTTATAGGCTTGAGGCGGAAAGCCTATCTCATAAGGAACACGTTCGGCCCTTACCGATGGTACATCACGCCAATTCCCCTATGTACAATGACTTTGGCAAGATTGCGGTAGTATCACTGCGTATAATGTACAATCTTGTATACCTTACAGTCATTATATCTACACCTCCGTTTAATCTAATTGGCAATTTTCAAAGTCGGAACGCTTTTTGATATGCGACTATATTTGATGAACAAGCGTCAGAAGCCTGAGCAGTGTTGGTCAAAAGCAATATTCTTGCCAATGAGCAGCAGCAAATGATTGTGAGTCTCCACCACATACTGATTCCTGCGATACAATGATGTTATTGATGTAGTGTACCTCCATTAGAGTTTCCGTCACCAATGCAAAGTGTAGACATTCCATATTATCATCCCGTAGAACTTTTGCGAAACACTTCACCACCGCCGTTGAAGGAAATCACTAGTCTGTACAAATGTTACAAGATTTTGTGCAGCACCCATGTCGTGGAACCTCTTTAACAATGATTGGTTGATTCATTACATTGTATGCGCAATCAATCAAGGCATGGTACGTCGCAGAAGTCGTACAACTTCTTCTGCTGTATCTTTGGCTGACTGCGCGTTTTGACCAGTTACCAGTCGACCATCCACGATGACTTTACGCATGAAAGACACAGGGCCACGTTGATAGATTGCACCACGTTGTCGCATCTCTTCTTCACAATTAAAGGGCACCTTCAATGCCATACCTGTAACTTCCTCTTCTATCCAGGAAGAGCCAGTCAGACGTCGGCCATCGACTAACAGCCTATTATTAGATAGACGTGTGTTGAGGAAACCACAATACCCATGACACACCGAAGAAACCACCCCGCCATTTTCCCAAATGCCACGAGTTAGATTCTGTAGAGCTTCATCATCTGGAAAATCCAACATCGCCGCATGACCACCGTTAAAGCAAATAGCATCAAAATCTGTGGCGCTTAGCTCGTCAGGTCGCGCAGTAGAATGCAATAGTTCAACACGATCTCTGTCAGTGAGCCATGTTGTGGCAGATTGATCAAGTAGTGGACATGCAAATAGCCTTGGGTTTATCGGGATTTTGCCTCCTTTAGGACTAACCAAGCGCTGTCGATAACCTTTTGCTGCAAAGATATCGAAGGCCACCGTCAACTCTGAGATCCACAGCCCACTCAAGCGAGTTGATTCTAAGTTTAGCTCAGCATTGCTGACCACATGGAGAATGCTTTTGGCAAGCATAGGCTGACTTGGTTGAGTCATGAGGTCGATATCCATCACAGTTTTGAGTCAATGCGATTTTTTAACCCTACAGCTTGCACTCTTCACTACTTGACAAATTTTTCCCAATACCTTTATCCGATGAGAGAGGAAAATGGCCATAACACCCTACATTTGTTCTGCAGTAATTTAGAAACAAGAAGAAAATGACCCTCAAGGGGTTCAGAATTCAGAAAAAGTGGAGAGTCACACTTCCTAGAACTACTGGGGTGTGGAGCAATAATACTTACAAACTCAGGTGGAGGTTTGAATTGAGAATGACAATATCCGTGTTGGTTCAGAGTCAGATAATTTGACTCAAAAACATCAACATGCCTCGCGGCATCAATAAAAACCTATCACATAAAGTGAAAGGTTTATAAGCACTCAACAATGTACATAGATTCTTTTTTCTTTAATACGATCTAGTCTTACTTGTTGGATATAACAGTCACTACTTGAAATGCCCCATGCACTCAATGCAAGATAGAGGCGGTGCATAGCACTATTGCACGATTGCGGTACAGACCATATTTCATTTCCCTTTCTCAACCCCGTTATTGAAATCCTATTCAGAGTCTTGTGATTCGGCACAGACCTTGAAAGATACTTAAAGGGCACATGTACGAAGTACTCATAGAAATCGAATAAGGATAGTTCCCTTTTCCAAACTGCTACTTGCACTGTCTTAACGGTGCATTTCACAACATTACTTAGCACAAAGGAGCCAGTGACCTCGGGCGCTCCGGGATCGTATTTAATTGTTTGAAACATGAGAGTTAATAAGAACATACAATTTTTCCTCTAAGACAATCCGAACAGTAAGCGCCCTTAGTATTGCCAAAGATCGGAAGTGGAGAGAGAACGTCCGGCCTAGTGTAATTATTACAAGTGGAGCGACTTTACGGGACAAGACACTAGGTATTACTAAGTCTAGTTTCTACACGGGGGCCGCTTTACAGCACAATGTACTTATCTCCGTCCAGGCAAAAATACTGCATTTGTATTCGCATTCATCAAACGCAACAGGTGTGGTGGTACTCGAAGTATACCCCATTTACTGCGAAAGAATTTCGTACAAGCACGGCATCGAGGAGTCCGAAGGAAAAATAAGTGGGGATCCCTCTAAAACGCAACCCCAGAGGATGGTGAGGTTATAGAATTGAATAAGAAACAACTTCATGAACTCTGATTTACTTATTCATATGGTGAGGTTCATATTCGTGTAATTAAATGACCTCCAAACAAGGTGAAAAAGATCTTCATGCATGAATTTTCACCACAGTCATGATTGTAACTTGCTCAATCGAACTTCACAGCGATTCTCCAATCATTCAAATGTGCAAACTTGCAAGGCATCAAACTGCTCTATGTATCTTCAAGCTGTGCAAATATCTCTAAGCCTCTGAGTTATCATTTTTACGAAGAGAGGTCCACCTGCTCACTCTTCTTTCTTGCTCATTGCCATCATTTACTTCATCAATATGCAGAAGTATCACTCGAGGCACATATTCTCCACTGTAATATCACTGTAGCAGCCATGACAGGTGGCAGTCAGCTAACCGGCTAACTGATGACTTGTGTCAAATCATAGGAAGGCGTGCAATAAATAACGAATCTGTATCAAGTTCTTCGCAAGGTTGTACGATTTCTTTTATTGCTGAAAGGTGTTAGCGGGGCATGGAAAAGGGTGGCACTGAGTGATGTGTTCCATGGGGCTTATTATGCAAGCTCGGACCAGAATGACAATCGTACTTCCCGAAGCACAAGTTAAGAAATATCCGCGGACACTTCAGATACCGCGTACACTTGTAATATCAACGCTTTTTGGGACGCTCTAAAACTATGTATCTGATGCCAATGTATATACTAGTCAGTAGCTCAATGCAATTGTGATCAATTGAAAACGATCCTTGTGCATCTGTGGTCACTGGCTCCTTTGTGCTAAGTAAGACTAGACCGTATCAAAGAAAAGATATCTATGTACATGGTTGAGAGTTTACAAACTTTTCAATCTATGTGATATGTTCTTATTGATGCCGCACGGCGTGTGATGGTATTGAGTCAAATTATCTGACTCTGAACCAATACGGAGATTGTCATTCTCAATTGATCAACGAAGCAGCGAGGGAAGGCAGTTACGCCACGTGCACCACGTCATCATATTCAATTATTATCTATAAGGGTATATTGTGTAACCATATAGGATGTTCCAATCATAGAGTTTTGCACAAAGGTACATGTGTAGATTAAGCTCTGAGATGTTGTAGATATCACCTAGCTAAATGTTGTTAACCCTGTGTCACGTGAGCTTCTACCGGGGTATAAAGCTGTAGTAAGCATAAGCATAAGCATGATACAGCATGCCTGGACGGGTGATTACTACAACGAACACGCATATACGAGGTTCTACAGCTGTCCAGACAAAACAGTTCGTGTTAGAAGATTGGACAGATAAAATTAAAGAAGCATGCCTGTATTTCCCTCCCATAGAACCCTCTTGCCCTTTCTCTCTCTTCGAACGCGAACGCAAACAATATGTCGTCCCTAAGTCTCCCAGAGTTGGCAGACCAACAATCCCACTTCTTTGCCTTTGCTACTCGCTCGCCGATTTTGCGAAAACTTGACGAATATGGGATGGCATATGAAGACGTACATTTTGTAGCTTCTAATGGCAGCGGAATCGAGGGTTGGTTTAATCCATCCAAAGGGTCCGGCAGTCTGATCATTTCCAATCACTTCATGCCGGGGAACCGCTACAATTACGCAGACCATCTGCCTTCCCTCGATCAATTAGGCGGCTTCGAGGTCATCTTTTTGCCACGATACAAAGCCCTCCATGATGCCGGCTACAACACTTTTTGCTATGATCTACGCAATCACGGACGTAGTGGCGATGTCAATGGGCGTATGGTGGGCTATGGATCTTTGAGTATCGTGATGTACTGGCCTCGCTCGAGTTTGCTCGAACGGACCCCCGACCCCAGTCCATACGTGTAGCCCTCATGAGCATCTGTCTTGGAGCCAATTCAACTTTTGTCGCAATGGCCAAGCAATCTGAAGCGTTCCGAGACATCAAGTGCATGCTTGCCCTTCAACCCAACTACATGAGCGCTCTTGCGCAGAAGCCACCAGATACAATGGGAGACCCATCTTTAGCTAAGCTGCTTTCTAATAAAATTCACGAACGCAACGGGTTCAAACCTGAAAATTTTGGTATGGTTCCTTTTGCACGCAGTATCCACTAGCCCACGATGGTTGCTTAGGTGCGCAAAGACAACCTAAGCTACGCGGAAAAGGATGTACGGGAGATGTATGACAGCATTCCTGTTCAAGACAAAATTTGTATTGGATCGAGGATGCTTACGTACGCTTCACCGGTACTTCCCCGATCATCCCAAAGACATGCTTGCTTATTTTAGTTCTTACCTGTGCAAACCACGAAATGATGGATACGGGTGTGAATGAGTGTTCTGAGGTTGTCGTGTGGTCATGACCCTGCCTTTTTTCACAAATGGTCTGTATGAAGGAGGTAACTTTTGAGGCAGCACCCGATTCGATAGTATCTCGTTATCTTAATAGGAAGGCGATGTCGTCCCACGACGCATCACGTTGTTCCAGCTCTTGGTCATGATCTCTTTTGAGCAGGTGTGACCATGATTGATGCTGATCGTCGCGGTCCTTGAATGCTTAACAGAATATACTGATCCTAAATTCAAGGCGTCTGTAGCTAAAAAAAACTGGGAAGGCGCTTTTACTTGACCCCACAACCTTTTTGCTTCTCTTCCTCCACGACATGCGGTTATTTACGTCAATTCTGCTTCTTCTCCGTCTTCTCTTCCTTCATGAAATCACCGGCACAAGTATTGTGGCGAGGTCATCTCCTCTAAGCATCCCCGATATACCTCTCTGTGTTCCACCCTCACTCCTGTCGCCTATTACGGGCCAGTATCCCCCTTCGGCTGTCACTAGAAATCAGACCGGTAAACACTGCACCCAGTACGGGAATGCCCCAGCCACAATCTTGAACGATGTTGTTTCCCCCGACGGGTTACTTGACATTGTGACTCTGTGTGAAGGTGAAGTAGTCACTCTGAAAGACAATCTTGATGAAGAGCGGAAGGCGTGCTTTTACGCACACCCAAACTCCACATACGATAAGCCCCTCCCCTTGCTAATTTGGTTGCATCCTTCTCTGGTCAGTGCTTCCCTCACATGGCCATTGACGGGATGGGATGCCGTGAAAAGAACGCAACCACTCAACAACGAAGATTCTTCTGCGATAGGATTTAGTTACATTTTACCATTTGGGCGTAACACAGTACACAACTATCCTGTTCCCGATCAGTCGGGCTTAGGATGGGACAATTGGTATCGCAACTTCGATCGGTCCTCTCCACAGCTCAATGCAGACATAGACTTTATCGACAAGGCCATAGCCCGAGCCAAGGAATTAGTACCCGTCGATGCGCGACGAGTGTACATGTCCGGATGGAGCAATGGGGCGGCTATGGCCCTTCAGTACGCACTTCAGACTGATGGGATTGCAGCAGCGAGTGTCTATTCTGCGCCCGATCCATACCGAGATTTGCCTGATCCTTGTGCGCAGGACCCTCGTCCGTCTTTCGGCACACCGACAGCGGATGTACATAATTATTGTGACCTTTGGGGCATATGTACTACCGGAAAGTACTTTTACGATGACCTCAAACGAAGGTATCCTCGTCTGCGCCAGTCTTTGGTAGTCATTGATACCATCACAACAAAGGTCAAATCGCGCGATGATGAGGCAGAATGTGATCCAGTGTGTCAAGGAATCTGCAGTGTCAATGCAGGCACTGTGGCGCATCTTCGGTGGCCAACGAGCCGGAACGACGATGCATTTTTCTCTTTCTTTTTGAATCACCCCCTCCCTCGGTCCGGGTCCTGGGGACCACCATAGAGAGCCTCTGTATAAATGATATGCTCGTAGGCAGAGAGCAAAGGGACATAAATTTCTGGCTTTTATATACAACGACCCTGACTTCTCGTCCGGTACACCGAACTAGGAGACGATTTCTCAGCCTCTTCACATAGCCTTGAAGTATTTGATTTTATTAAATTTTAGCTTGAGAGTGTGTGTAACTGCACAATGAGCTCTTTGAATGCGAAATGAGAAGGCACGTATACCTACCTCGAGAAATTCTTGCTCATGCGGATGCGATCATGTAGTTCGACCCTGTTGTTTCCATACAGGTAGCCCGGTCTATACTACCCCACATTCCCTTAATAACCCTGTTCCGCTTTCCGTGACGCGCTTCCTGTATCTCGGTTTTCGGTCCTGAGGCCTTCCAAGGTGTCGTCTGCAGGGTGCACATACACATGAACTTAATCCTGAACTCAGTTGCATTTCCAATCCACTTGACTTGACTATCAAAGAAGTAGGTAGTCATGCGTGCTGAAGAAGGATTTCAATTCCCTGCAAGACCTCTCGAGAGTATTTGGCATGGCAGCGAACCATTGAGAGAAGCTGTAGCGCGCTCTCTCTCCGAAGACACCAGCCTTTCAAGTTCAGATTTGTTTGGTTTGGGGAATCAGTTACAAGCGCTGGCAGGTCGGGTGTCAAGCGGTATGTAAACATTGTCGCTCAGTCATCCTCATGCTTATCTCCAACCTTGAGAGTATTCCAATGTTAGTTCCATGTTAGATGGATCTCGCTCCGAGCCCTATTTAATTCAGTACAATGCGTGGGGTGAGCGTATTGATAAACTCGTCACTTCGGAGGGATGGCAAAAGCTGAAGGATATTGCTGCGAAAGAGCAACTGATCGCAGAATGCTATCCAAGCAGCGAATCAAGCGGAGGTGGACGTGATCGTCTGGGCCCGCTGTGAGTGTTAAATCATGTCTTATGATATAGCCATGACTGAACAATGGCCATACGCAGTGCTCGCGTCTATGGTTTTGCTCGCATCGTGATGTTCGGTCCAGTGAGTAAGGTGGTATTATGCCCTGTGAGCATGAGTGATGGCGCGGCACGAGGTATGTTCCCTTATACAAAGGCAGGCCGAGATCTTATTGAACTATGCAGTTCTGGAAATCTTTGGTACTAGCGAACAGAAACAAGAATTTCTTCCGCACCTACTCAGTTCAGATCCTAGCACTAATTGGACATCAGGCCAGTGGATGACAGAGAAGACCGGTATGTCATTGTTACACCTTGTATGGAGGTCATGGGGAGCTGAATGAATGGCAAATCACTCGAATCAGGCGGCTCAGATGTGTCTCGTACGGAAACAACGGCAAAGCCTTTGGTAGATGGAAAGACAAAAGCAGGGGATAAGGTTTGTTGAATGTTTAGCGCATGATGTATTATCGTGGCTAAAATCTCCTCTCAGTTTCTTCTCGATGGCTTCAAATGGTTTTCTTCAGCTACAGATGGCGAAATCGCCTTGGCACTTGCCCGGACGAATTTGGACGAACTGGATAGTACGAAGGGACTGTCCCTCTTCCTTGTGAAAGTGCGCGAGGAAAAAACGAAGAAATTGAATGGGATCCGAATCCACAGAATGAAAAACAAGCTCGGAACACGCTACCTTCCCACGGCAGAACTGGAACTACATGGCTGCGTAGGAGAACTTGTTGGTGAACTCGGGAAAGGTGTTTCGACCATCTCATCGGTTCTCAATATTACGCGTCTTTACTCATCGTCTGGTGCACTTTGCGGCCTGGGAATGGGACTCCAAATTGCCACCAGGTACGCGGAAAATCGACAGGTGATAGGGCAAAAGCGTCTTAGCGACTTGCCTTTACACACAGCGACTCTAGTCAATGTGACCGTTCTCTATCGCGCCTTACTTCAGCTGTTTTTTGCCAACGTTCACTTGCTAGGAAAGGTTGAAAGTGGGGTCGCAAGCGAAAAGGAGGCCCTTCGCCTCCGTTTTCTCACGCCTGCTTTAAAAGCGTTCTCCGCCACTCGCGCCAGTGATGCATATGTTGTCCTGATGGAGTCTCTGGGAGGCCAAGGCTATATGGAGGAGAATGGACTTGCAGAGGCCTTACGCGATCTTACGGTGGAGAGAATCTGGGAAGGCACTGCCTCCATACTTTCTTTGGATCTTCTTCGAGTACTGGCACAAAGTGGTGGTGCTGCACTCTTCCACTTCATTGATGTGAGCATCTCATTACAGTTCTTTGCTACTTATTGACACCAATGCCTTCAGGATAATACAAACATTCTTGCATCCTTACCCGCATGGCTACGCGACGGAACCCAGCAAACTATTCATCGACTCCAACAGGCTTTTGAACGCATTCGTTCCTTGTTACAAAACGTCGATTTCCACGCATTAAGCCAAGTGGCCGACTTTCGTTTGGGCAGGCCATTGCTGGAGTGCGTGATGATATGTCTTGCAGGTGTGAGAATGCTCCAACAGGCAGCTTGGCGCAAAGAACATATCCATGATGATGTCGCTGCCGCATTCGGGATAAGCTCTCAGCCTACAGAACCCTTCTTTTCAAGCGATGCGGAAGCAGCCTGTATGTGGGTGGAAGGTGGCGTGGGTGACTTGGATCGAAATCTCTCTCGGCTTGCTCAGGTACTCGCCGATGCGAAGGGTAGTAGGGGTGTAGGTTCGGCCAAGGTGGAACACGCGCTGGTGTATGGGACACAACCCTATACAGTCAAGTCAAGCTTGTAGGGTCAACCTGCTGGAAGGAACCCAGTGTGTTCACTTCGTCAAAATCAATACAGAAGAACTGTTGCTCTGCTTAGAACGTCCGAAGGGGTTCACTGGGATGGTCGCCAGACACTTCCATTTTTCGCATCACTTGTTAAATCTAGCAGAAACGTCATCGTCTTGCGGTAACACTGCGCCATAACGTGGTTTCGGCGTCCACGAGCCAATGTATTGCGATAGAAGTATCTCTGAACAGAAAGTCAAGCACATTCAAAATGTCTGTCCTTGACACGATCCAGTCCACACGCATGAGGGCTTTGATAAGAAGATTCTGGCTTGCGAGGAGTGACATAAAATATGTACCGCCAGAACATTTGAGGGACGAGCTTTGATGCAGTGGCATGAGCAAAGTATTATGCCGTTGAGGTCAGTGGTAGGGTGTATAGTAGGGTATATTTACTTGTTTTCGTGTGAACTTCCCGTCTCGCCAACTCCATTAGCAACTAATGTCCCCACACGGTTCCGCTTGTGGTCCGTAGGCTATCTTGTTTATTCCGGCGGCACGCGGCCACAGAGGAGAGCCTAACGCGTACTAGCATACCATGCACTGCGTTCAGAACCTTTTTTTCCACTCCACATTAATCATGGGCGATCATATTGTGTATGGGAAGGAAGCATTGAGGCTCATTAACAGACAATTAGGCTCTTCATCGAGATATACTCATGCTTTTGGTCCCTTCACTACCGATTTTGTCAGCGCTTTCGAGACAATTTGGAGTGGGAAGCGTTTGAGGCTTGACCGCACGCTCTTCATCACACATGAGCAAACGCTGGCTGTTTTGGAAGCCATAAGGCAGAGGTGGGAGAAGCTATTCACTACTTCTTTACATCTAGGCCTACCTTGCTGGTTAGCCTTGTATGGTACTATTAAAAGTCATGGGGGTCTAGCTGCGATTCTATCATCACAACTTCTAGTGCCTGCAGGACAATCCCATACCACTGCACTTTTTCGGAACCATATCATGGCTCGAACAACACCCCTACTTTTAATTGGCATAGCGTTATTGGATGGTGCAACGATGCATTTGTCGCATACGCACCAGAAAGATATTGTCTTACGCCTAATTGGATTCCGTTTGGGTATGTGATCTGTTGCTGGACTGTAAATGGTAAATTCTGACCACTCCATCGCTTCGACTACTTGCGGACTTTCTTTTTTTTCTCTTGAACAATATGCCTTTGCTATTATGGAGAATAGAAATTACCATTTCGCAATGGGAAGGAACATGTATAGCCCACATGGAGCGAAATACTACCTTGGCACTCGCTGGAACGTGAGTAGCAAATGCATCACTTGCGCATCCATCCACGTTGTTGAGTCTTCCTTCTAGATACCCAGTGGAAGCCGATTACACTGCACTTTTGGAATTCGGTCAGTCGTGGCGTAGTCCAAACGATCTCTTTGCGACGTCTGACGTCCAGCAAGCTGTCCGATTGAGCGGTTTCGTTGGTTTGGAAGAAACAATATATACCGTAGGGTTCCTTGAACTACAATTCATGACCTTGACAACAGCAGCACATTATCTTCGGTTGGCAATGCAAGCTTACGAAATAGCTTTTCTTGGACTTCAGGGATGCAAACATTACTCCTCTTACTCTGATACCCAAACTCCATCCGAACTACGACGCCCATCAATGCTTCTCTGCGGTAGACCTGGTATTGAACAATCATTTCTTTCTCGTAATCCTCCGTCGTATCGACGTTGTAATGGACATGCATCATTTTCTGAAACCAACGGAAATATGCCCAATGAAATTGAGTCCAATGCAACACATATAACGCCCAGCTCGCACAATGAGGTGGAACAAGTGGAAGAGTATGATGGTTTATTTGATGGTGCGCTATGGGCTCTTCGTGAGCTCATGAGTGCAGAATTTTTGTGAGTGCAAAGCTGTGTACTGACATTGGTAGCACTTAGCGCCCTTCTTCTGGTAGTGACAAAATGGGAAAGCCAAACTCACGGCGGCATGAAGCACAGCTACGTGCATTTCAAGCGCAAAGTTGGATAGTATCGCTTCGAATGCTGATTGAGGATTCAGGTGGTCAGGATCCTAACGAGCAACAAGGGGAAAGTTCATCCATCTCCAGAAACGACTTTGCTCATCGTGTTCTTCGCCGCAATGAGGTGTCGGTTCAAACTATTAAAGCATGGCTAGCTTGTTGGAGCTTATGCCGCATTATAGTACATGTGCAAATTCTTCCAGGTTTTATTGGCAGTCACAATATTGATCGTCCTTGTTGGCTTGATTGACAAAAAGATACCTTGCTACGTTTTCTCCATATTTAACGCCAAGTCCAAAATCCGTAATCTTGACTATGAAACGCTCCATGAAGCACAAGACTGTCGTGTAATTGTATTTAATTAATGCTCGTACATTGCATTGATTAAAATAAGAGGTGTAGGGACACCCGGTTTCACGTGCGAATTGAAGAGGTGTAGAGTCGACTCAAACAATAGAGTGACCAAAGATCCAAACAAAGACTTAGATCTATCGATATGAGGAAAAGAGATCGTGTGTAGGGACGTACGCTTTCGCGTGCGATTTAAGGTGTATAGTCGACTCAAACAAAAGGTAAGCAAAGGTAAAAAAACGTAGATATATTGATGTGAGAGAGAAGAGATCGTGGCTTAAATATGTTAGAGACAGTAACGTTATGAAGCACCGCTTTGCGGCGTCAATATGCTATGTACAGACTCCGGTATAATATGAAGTCGCGGTGATCTTTTTCTCGCCGCTCACGTGGCTCGAACATTATCGTCAGGATTGAACATCGTGACTTAAATATGTTAGAGACAGGAACATTATGAATGAGCGCGGAGGAAAATAAATAAAAGTAGCGTGCGAATGCCGCGTCTTGCATGGAGAGGTGCGTTAAGATCAATTAGGCCCATGCCGATAGCGCGCCTTACCCATTGAGAAAGGGAAGGTGCCGCCGGCACCTCCGCGCTACAAGAGCAAGATGATAGGGTGTGTTAGTATGAGGCATCCACTAATCCACTTGATGATATGGTGTATAGGGTTAGTGATGGACGTGCATCTCATGTCTGTACAACGCAATTCGGGTATAGTAGACTTGTGTCCGGCATACCAGCTCAATCGCCCTCCATGTACGCATTCAACGTTCAAAATTCATTCATTGCCCCACTCTTCGAGGATTCAAGACTATCTCTCCACAGCTGAGGGTTTTTTAGAATGGTAATTGATCTCTCAAGATTGATGGAGCTTGGACATGAAGCTGTCAACATAGTGATCTTTTGCCATTCTCACTGCAACCTCTGTAAAGTCATCGAGAGACTCGTTCATCGGGAGGCGAAGAATATCGTTGTCCAGTGGTCCTCGCTTTTGCATATTACATTCCTCATCAGTAAAAAAGGCACGGGAATATAGGCACATGGCAAAACCAGATCTATCGCCCTTTTGCATCTTTTCCATACCATCTTGCCAGATCGTTTCAGCCTCAGGTGTTTCAATCTGCCAATCGGCATCTGTGGTCTTTGTTACGCGCTGAACAGCATCCAACATTTGCCTTTGTGTGAGATGAAAGCTGGCCAAGCGAACAAACTTATTTTGCCATCTGTCCATGGTTACAGCATCATCATTGTCATCTTGACGCAGAATAGGTAGAGCTAGGAAGGCGGCAACGCCCCGCGCAGCTTGTGACCAGGTTGATGTGTCAATGGGGATGTTGCCCCCAGAATACAAAATAGCCCTACGGCTCGTGCTATCGATTCCGTACATATTTATTCCACCGCTCAAAGACCATTCGTACCAGAACCCACAAGCAAAAGATGTCCAGGGCAGCCCTTTTGATTCAATATACGCACGGGTTTTCACTTTGGCAGGCCCTATAATGCTTTGCTCCGTCGCACTTTTGGACTGTGCATCGTATCCCCATTCATTGGGGATGTACCAACGGACACCCGCGACAACAGAAGCATCTACCAATCTCTCTTGCATGTCACGAGGCGCATTGGCAGCCAGCGTTACGATCAACACGTCCTGTCCTTGCAATGAGTCTGCAATCGACTGTTGCGTTTCATAGCTTACAATCTTGACGGCATGAACACCTTTGGGTAATGTACTTTGACTATCTTTGCGCGTCAGCGCCGTTATGTGAAATTGCGGATTCTTGAGAAGTTCTACCACAATATGACTCCCCATCTGACCTCCTGCCCCTATGATAGCGACCTTTCGAATGCTATTCACGAACGTTTCTGGCCGATCTTTGGCAAAATGTAACGACATGACAAGATGAGGAAGGGATTACCAGAGGAGTAGCTGAAGTTCCATCTTCGAGCCTTTTTTATCGGCTTGGGCCTTTCTTACATCCGACAATATCCGCGCTAGTCTCCGCGGACCTCCAAGTCAGCTTTATTTCGCCACGCCCTAACATTTTTGGAGAGAAGGTAATCTCCGTGAAGGTGCAAAGTGCGGTGGTCCCGGAGCGGCCGCCGGTCGGCCGTAGGCTGGCTGAGCTGCGAATCTTCCATCATGGATCTACTTATAGCACTGTTCAGGGAAATACCCACAGCATTGTCAAGGGATAAGAGTCGCCCAGCACTGGACACGCCCCGGACTTTAGATCTATTCTCCGATTTGAAAAGACCACTTTGACGTTTCATGAATGTTAGGAGAGTTCAGTTCATCATTGTAGCGTGGCTCAGCAAGCAGGTGGTACCCAGTGAGTAACGAAACCCCTTGGTCGACATGTACGAAAAATAGAGGGAGACGCATAGATTGAGATACACCCGGAGCTGAATGACCGGAGGTATTTTCAACATCTTGATGAGCCGATATGAGATCTGAAAGGCTAGGAAGCTTGCAAGAGATGTGAGACTTGTGCGTATTTATCGGTGCTACCTGTGTAGGGAGGGAGATTAAATGTGTTAGCCACACTTCATGTGGTGAGCAATTTGGACGATTGAATAAAGCAGAGGAAGGGCGCATAGTGTGGGTGGAAGGTTTGTTTACGTGCTCGAATAAGAAGTTTTCTACTGTAGCTGAAATGGAATGGGTATGTGCGTCATAGAAAGGCTTGGAGGCGAATATGGGAAAGCTGACCACTGGCATCGATGTTCTAGGAAGAAGTACGGATCGAGTTGGTCTGTCTATTTTAGACTCAACGTATGATACTTCTGTCACTGCTAAAATTGGACATGAGCATGAGCATAGTTAGCGGACTCTAGGCCACGAAATACATACAAGTTGTCACGAGAGTCCAGCAAAATTGGTCGTCTAATACATCAAGGCATCCATTGGCTCCTTTTGGCCACATGGGCCGTGGCGTGCAGAATCCCACAGGATGAAATTTAGGGAGTCTCTGGTGGGCGTTGGAGAAGGCGTCTCGGTCTTCATTTTGTTCCACCGTTTCATTATACCGTGGACTATTATCATGCATAGGATATTTTGGTCCAGAGGTTTGAAAGGCTGAGGGACGCACTACGGCAAAATCAGAAAGATGTTCATGCCAGCGACAGCTAGCCCCTGAACAGAGATACGATCGCGATGTGCCAACGTCACAAACTACTTCCTCCGATGAACAGTGAGAAAGAGAAGGCTTCACATGTAGAAAAGCTACTTTTTGCAAGGGAGCTACAAGCATTCTCTGATTACCATGTTTTTTCCATTTGGGGATTACGGGAAGAGATGAGTTAGTGGTTCTACAATCGGTGCCGATCTCGAAATTCTCTTGAGAAGGGGAACTAGACAAAGAACTTTGTAACAACAAGTTTCTAGCTTCATCATGGTTGCGATGTTGAATCTTGAAGGTATTTTGACCGACACAAAAGCCGCTGAGTACACTGGATGTTTTGTTTTTCCTCTTGGCGGTCTTGCAAATGAGCAAGGGGGCTGAGCAAAACCCTTTGGTAGTTTCACGCAGGCATACTATACTACCATACGTAATGTCATGCTCCGCAGAGATATCGGTATCTGTACAGGATGCATGAATAGGCACGGCAAGTAGTTCAATAGTGAACTCTCCCCAGCTTTTCTGATTGGCGATTAGCTTTTGTGACACTCCCGAATCTGGACCTTTAGGTATTCCAACGTTCAGATAAGTGGTCCGCGCCGTCTGGGAATGCATGCGATTATACAGACATACATTCGAACCGCTTTGTACGCGTACGTTGTCGCGTGATCCACGCGTTGGTGTGTTTGTCGGCTTTGAGAGTAGAGTTAAAGGTTGAGTAAGATAGGAAAGATTATTGGAATGGATTTGTTTGATGGGAGAAACGAACTTTGGATCCTGTTCAGATGTCGGCACTGTAGCATGTACATCGTCGTGTGTATGTTTCGAGACAAGACGTAGCTGCAGACGAAGTGATTCGCTGTTGGTGAGCGTAGGGGTATCCGTATATAGATTTGAAAAGTAGGTAATTTTAGTAAGATGTTCACAGCTACTTCCCTCTGTATCTACAGTATCTTTGCCCTCCATAGGAATAGATGCTTCACTTGAGGATGCAGAGACTCTTCCTGGGACGACTTGTAGAGTGCACGTCCTGATCGAGCTTGTCGGATTTCTCACTGTGACACATGGAGGAGGACAGAAAAAGCGTTTTTCGTACCCGTAACTTTTTTGAATAACGTTCGGATACGCACATCGTACAGTGATGATATTTGATACTCTAGTAGTTGAAGAGTCCGACATGAACATATTTTTCCAAGCAATACGGAGGCTTTTCGAAATCTCTTTTTCTACTTCGAAGATCTTGTCATACTTGTGCTGTTTTTGCTCGGCACTTGAGTTGAACGAGTTGTCTTTACGAAATACATTTGTGAGAGGCATATCAGCTGTCTTGTGAATACCCTCCTGGCGATTCCATGCTGAATGAGAGGAAACTCCATCGATCTTCTGAAGAGGCATGTGCAAATAAACACGATGCAACTTTCCTTCTCTTCTTGAGGGTATGGTTGTCTTCGACAGCATTGTCTCCTTGCTGTCGATAACTCTCTTCCTTTTCGAAGACCCAGATGGAGTCTTCACGGCGCAGGATTGTGAGAAGCTATCTGAGCTCGCACGAAGTAATGCAGCTATGAATGCATCCGTTCTTTCCCGCTCATTGCTCCTGGTCAAGCTCAAGGACGGCAGAGATGCTTTATTCGCCTTATGGCCTCTATCTGATTGTGTTGCTACCAATGTGGAGTCAAACGATTCTGGCTTTTCTCCTTCTGCAAGACATTTGCTCATCTCTGTTACCTGTACGTATGGGAGGACGAAGATTTCGGAAGCTCTCGACATGGTAAACTTTACACAACATAAAGTTGAAGCACATGTATATACTGGTGCTGGTGCCAGTGCTGACTAGGAGAAAAAGCTTTCACGGCGGAGCCGACAGTTCCTTTCTTTTGCAGTATTTGAGACTAAATTAAGAGAAGACATTTCTCTCTCTACATATCGTAGCCACTCGCTGTGAGCAGTGCAAATCATTGACAGCTAATTTCTATGTGTGTCATTAGGGTTAGGGTTAGGGTTAGTCCAAACGTGATCACGTTCGTCCCATCAACTTGCTATTTTGCGTATGGTTCTGTGCTACCAGCCAATAC